>QLOH01000165.1:1200000-1698913 GCA_026901365.1 Sesbania bispinosa | reverse complement strand
TAGAGAGAGATAAACATGATTTAAACAACTAGATAGATGCGAGAGAAAATGAAACTGAAAACAGAAAACATAAAACCTTTTTTTTGTTTTGAAAAGTAAGGGGAATTGGTTTTGAAACTTATGTAAAAATCATTTTAACCCCATTTTATCCAAACACGTTTTGTTTTCAAATTTGGATTTCGAAACCAAAAACCGAAAATTGGCAACCGCCCCAAACGACACCTTAATGTGTCAATTTAGTTAGTTATTCTAATTCATGTTTTCTAACATGTGCAATTTTGCACACGATAAACCCCAATAAATACACCACTCAACCAATTTGTATTAATTATTTTATCATGATTTTTCTAAAAAAATTATTTTTTTTCTCTCCCCTCATTATTCTTTTCATTTCTCTCTCTTCCCACTATAACCTCACCTACCTTTTCTAATTTCTTCATGCGTTGTATTATCTGGAACAAGCTCTACGCATAAAGATCAAATTTATATGAACAGAAGCAAATTTAAACCATCAGTCCAGCAAGCACGTCTACGTCAGAAGCAAATTCTACTGAAATTGGCACGTCTACCTTTTTCTATTTTCTTCACACGCTAGTTGCAACTCCCTTTTCTATTAATATAGTGTGACACTAAATACAATTCTTGGTTGCATACTTATGCTAATTGAATTGCATCAGCACTGCATCAATAGTTCAAAATAGAAATGCCTTTTCTATTAATTTAGACGTACTTGCTGGACTGATGGTTTACATTTGCTTCTGTACATATAAATTTGATCTTTATGTGTAGAGCTTGTTCCAAATAATGTGGCCAAATTTTAGCTTACACAATAGTAACCAAAAACCTTTTCACTTTTCAGGACATTGTGCAGCGCGTGAAGAAATTAGAAAAGGTAGGTGAAGTTGTAGTGGGAAGAGAGAGAAATGAAAAGAATAATAAGGGGAGAGAAAAAATAATAATTTTTTTAGAAAAATCATGATAAAATAATTAATATAAATTGGTTAAGTGGTACATTTATTGGGGTTTATCCTGTGCAACTTTGCACATGTTAAAAAACTCGATTCTAATTTATTAATTAGTTAGTTATTAGTTATGAGTTTAATTAGGTACTACAATATTTCGATTTAGAAGCATGCATGATAATTGAATTAGGATCCTGTCTTTCCAATTTCTCTCTCTAGCTAGTACTCTCAAGAAAATCACAATCACACATTTACCTTTAGGGCCCGTTTGGTGCACAGGATAAGAGACAATGATATTACTTTATCCTAATCCTGTCACTTATCATGTGTTTTATTGCACCAATATGATATGATAACTTTATCCTGTTGCTTATCCTGTCATTTTCTAGTGTAATTCTTATCCCGAGGGGCTTGTTTAGGGATGATAGGATAGGATAGGATAAAATAAAAATTTCTTCCTCATTTATCCTCTCTTTCTCTCTCCTCTCTCCCCCCCCCCCTCTCTCTCCTCTCTCTTCTCCATCTCTCTCCTCTCTCTCTTCCCCCTCTTTTCTCTCTCCTCCCTCCCCCCTCCCCCCTCTCCCCTCTCTCTCTCCCTCTCTCCCCCCTTTTCTCTCTTCCCCTCTTTCTCTCTCCTATCTATCCTCTCTCTCTCCTCTTTTCCCCCTCTCCTCGCCTCCCTCTCCTCATCCCCTCCCCCCTCGTCTCTCTCACTATCTCTTCTCTCTCTCCTCCCTCTCTCCTCTCACTCTTCTCTCTCTCCTCTCTCTCTCCCCATCTTTCTCTCTCCTCCTTCTCTATAATAACGATTTTTATGGTAATTTTAATATTAATTTTTTTTATTTTTAGCAATTTTATTTTTTTGTAAAATAAATTTAAATATTTTTTAATAAAAAATAAATTTTTATTTATGTGTGCTTGTTGAAAATAAAAAAATAATTTAAATTTGTAATAAGAGTAATTTTGTCATTTTAATATTCTTTATATCCTATCCTACCATAATTTGTCCATCTCAAACGTAGGATAGGATAAAATAACCATATTTGTCTTCTTATCCTGGTGTACATCAAACATAGGATAAGATAAGAGCTTATCCTGCTGTTATCCTATCATGTCACTGTCCAACTCTCTTATCCTATCATATCCTATCATGTGCACCAAACGGGCCCTTAATATATAGCTTACATTGACCAACCTCATTGCAAACTTTAACCAATCTCACATGTAGCCATGACAATCAAACCAATCCAGCGGGTTGTCATGCCTATTCACATGATCAGCACTAGGTATGAAGAATCATTTCTCCTTCATCGTAAACACTCAATTTTTACTTTATTTTATGAAATTCTATGATATCCGACCTGTGTTTCACAAAATTCCATGATATATATATCATTATTCTAAGATTTATCTTTCTTATCGTAATTTTTCAATAAAATACTCTCTTTTGTCTTGTTTATAAGGCTCCTCTAATCAAATTACACAGACCAAGAAAAATAGTTTAAGTGGTTAATTTTATTGGTTTTATAAAAAATAATACATTCCATTTTTACTCCTATTTAATTTTATTAGTATATTCTCTCACTAAATAATTGAGATTAAATTTTGCACTAAATATACAATACTATTCTGATCACTATCAATTGTATTGGAACACACGGATGTATAAGAAAAAATGCAAAGGTTTAACTCTCTATCTTGGTCACCCATGTAACAATATTTATAATACCTCGTTAATGAACAATTAGCAAAATACATGAAGGAATAATTTAATAAGGGTAAATTAGAAAAAAAAATTAAATGCTTCATAGAGATTATCAGGTATCTTATAAAAATGACCATCAATATCTTCTAAATGGTGCTTTATTATAAAAAAGACCGGAGGGAGTATTATTTTGTAACTGTTTCTTATATTTTATTAAATTGTTTATTATTTTTTTATAAGCAAAATTCACTAAATAAAATGAGTACAAGGGGTACTCCAAGTCTCCAACCCATTACAAAAAGTAAATTACAATAGAAAATCCTTCTAAAAATTAACAAAACACCACCCTTTGACAAATGCTTATTCCCACATTTAACCCATGAAAAATACAAAAGCCGGATCAAACTTAAACCAACCTAATATAAACTTCCTAAAATAACAAAAAAAAGTAACCAATTTAGTAGAACCATCAGACAAAGACGTAAGCACTCATGAAGCTTTTCTGACAAATCATGTATTCTTTAACTACAACCAAAACATGACAGTAGCTAATAGCGAAGGAATCAGAGCTGAGAATAAACACAGGAAATTAAATTACAGGAAATTAAGGTAAGAATTAGGTGTTAAATCCCAAACTGCAAAAAAGTAAGAAAATGATTTTTTCTTTGATTTAATCTAGTTCCAAGATCTTATCTTAATCAGTTCCAACACATCCTCAGAAGCATTTATTAGAAAAAACAACATTCCGAGCCAACCGAATAGACCAAATGACAGTCATCCAAATAACAACTCATCTTTAATGATTCTTACTTAAACAATGTGGTAATCCCAAAAAATGTGTTTAGTTATAATGACCACATTTATGTAAAATAGTAGAAAACCCCCACCAATTCATACATAGCATCCAAATTGAATATGTAAATTTACAATCAAACAATAAATGAGATATAGTTTCCAAAGTCATAACACACCAAGCACAAGTTCTCAGCAAGTAGCAAGACCTTTCTAATTTTAATCAAATTGTGCTTGGTGGTATCTGTTTAAACAAAACTTTCCAAATAAAGCCAAACACCTTATAAGGCACCAACTTTGACCAAATAAGTTTTTTTGTAAGGGAAAAGTTGGAAGTATGCTATCATTCACAACGGCTTATTTATTGTTAAGATTTGACTGAAAAGATTTTGATTGTTACACTAGCCCAACAACATGTTCCATAATTGACACCATTTAATCCTCATTCAACACTCTTTAACGTCATTATAGCTTGACACCAAATTAGTTTAAAATAATTTTGTAAAACTAAGAAAAAGGAAAAAACTGAAATTAAAATTACAAAAACTAAATGAGTAAATTAATTAACACTCATTTACTCATTTAACACTCAAACTAATCCTTAATTAATTAATTGATTTGACATTTGTTTATCTTTTAATTTCTATCCTTAATTAATTAATTGATTTGACATTTGTTTATCTTTTAATTTTTTTAAGCAAAGAGAATTAATTAGTTACTAGTTATAAATTTAAATTAATTAAATTCAAGAGAATGGTGTCATACCTACTCGGCTACTCACAAGTCAGTTGTATATCATGTGTATTTCAACTTAATTCTTAGTTTTTATTTCCCTATATATATATTCTGAATTCTTTTATGAAAGGACTTTAATATATATATATATATATATATATATATATATATATATATAACTCAATTACATCGTAAGAATTTTTTTTATTGATTAATAATTAGAATAGTGAAATTAAAACAATTAAGTCGACCGGATTTCAAACTTGATCATTTAATTATTCTGATAATATATTATGAAATTCTAAAAATTTAAATTATTATAAAGAGACATAAATAGTTTTATGTTACATCTACGGATATCAATTTGTAATATTAAATTAAAAAGGATCGAAATTGGGTATATTGGGAGCAAATTGCACTAGTAAGAAAAAAAAAAGGTTGAAGTTTTCAAGATATTACGTATATGTGGAAATATCAACTTGTATAAAATTCAAAAGGAAATGAGTGAAATGAGCAAATTGCACTAGTAGGAAGACAAAGATTACGTTGAAGCTTTAAGATATTATATACGTATGGAAGAAAATTAATGGTATTATTAAATGATTCTTTTTTTTTTAAGTTCTCACAAATTCAACCTGACTTTCCCTGGCCTTGACTTCTTTGTTAGTTAGTATTAACTAAATAGATCAAAGAACTTTTCCTTTCCATCGATTTCATTGGTTTGAGGAAATGATTTTTATTTTGATCCTTTACTTTTTACTTTTAACTACAAAATGGCATACTCTTATTTTTAAATATTAATTTATAAAAAAAAATAAAAGCCAAACAAATATTTAAAAGTAATTAAGAAACAAAGGAAAAAAAAGTAGTATATGATATACTCCCTCCGTTTCTTTTTAATGGTCGTTTTAGAGTATTAAATTTGTTTTTAAATAAGTGTCGTTTTTACGTACCAATGCAACAATAAATGCTAATTTTTCAGCTTTACCATCTTCCAAATTTATTAAATGGTGGAGTATTTATTGCATATGACTAGAAATGGTGGAGAACTTTAAATACTTTAATGAGAGAGAGAGAGAAATGGCATATTTGTAAACAATATTGGAGCTAAAAAGACACACTTATTGCATTCCTTAATCTATTTGCAAAAACCTTAAACGACAAATAAAGAGAAACGGGGGAGTATAATATTTACTATTAGGTAAGGCCGGGAAACCAAAAGTGTAACATCCCGCAAATTAGGAATTTTAATAATCTATTAGGTTACAAACAAGAGAATTAGGTATTAGTAAATCAAGAAAAGTAAATTGTGAAATTATAGGTTAAAAACCAAGTTTATGTTTTAACTTAGTAAAAATTGAGAAAAATTGGGTTCTAGTAATCGATTACTCACAGGGTGTAATCGATTACCAGAGAGCTAGTTTTTAGGTAATCGATTACTCACAGGGTGTAATCGATTACCAGAGAGCTAATTTTAGGAAATCGATTACTCATAGGGTGTAATCGATTACCAGAGAGCTAGATTTTAGGTAATAGATTACTCACAGGGTGTAATCGATTACCAGGGAGCTAGTTTTAGGTAATCGATTACTCAATGTCGTAATCGATTACCAGTTCCACAGAATCGTTCTCCAGTGTGATTTTTGCCTTTGGTAATCGATTACAGCATTACTGTAATCGATTACCAGCAATCTAGTATATATACCAAGACATGCAAAAAATCAAATTTTCTGTTTCTCTTCTTCCCCTTTCGCGAACCCTAAAGAGAGAGTGACCAATTTAGAGAGAGAAACATTAAATTGAAGGCCTTGGAAGGGATTTGAAGCTAGGATTCTACAAAGGGTCACTCAATTCATCAATTCCTCTTGAGAACTTCAAGAAATTGGTGAGTATAACTCACACACTCTCACTATTCTTTGATTTTGATTTTCCCCATTGTATGAACCATATTCTCTTGATCCCCTTTCTATATGCATATTGTAGTTGGATTGATGATAGTTGTGTAAGATTGAGTAGTTTCGTTAGGATTTTCATTGAAAAACCTTAGGGTAGCGAGATTTACGAAAGTAGCGAAATTGATGAAATGCTCAATGTATGACCCCTACTCCCTTGATTCCCTTTCTATTTGATTAAAGTGATTGGAATTATGATGATTGTACTAGAATTATGCTTGGAATTGATTATAAATCCCTTGAATTTCGAAATTACGAAAGTTACGAAACTTACGAAAGTCTCGAAACACTCGAATTACTTGAAATTCTAGTTTTGGGTTATCAATTCATAGTTACCGGTTCCGACCGTGAGTTAAGTAAGCCAACCTTGTGTTGTGAGTTAAGAAATTGATTGATTAAGTAAAATTATTGACTTCGGTCCAGTTATGGGTGGGATACGTCCCCGGGAAAGACGTTTCCCGTAGTCTGAGCTCAGTTCTAACTCCAGTTTCAGTAATAAGTTCATGCCTACTGGATTCAGTAGTGAGTTGCATTTTATTGATGTAGATTATGTTAGTTATGTTTTGGAATTTTAAAAGCATTATGATGATTGATGTTGATTAACTTGATATACTTTTATTAGTGCTTGTTTCCTGTACACTGAGTATGATTAGTTATATTCACTGAGGCATTAGTCTCACCACGCGTTTTGTGGATAATCTAGGTATGCAGGTACCTCCAGGAAGTAATAAGTAAGTTAGAGCAAGAATTGTTGGATTTAGATGTTTCTTTTTGGATTGTATAGAAAAGTTGTATTTCTTTGAATTTCGTTAAGTTGTTCAGTTTGTAGCCTTCGGGCCTGATGTACATATATATCTTGGAGTTTGTGGATATGTATATGTTGGACTCTGATTTTGATATTAAGGTTTAAGTTATTCACATTTGTATGAGTTTTATTGGACATTTATGTAAATGTGAGGTTTGATATCCATAATTGTATGTTTTAATTTCAAATTTTCGGAATTTGGTTTCCAATGGACTAAATTCTGGATTTAGAAATTAGGGCGTTACAAAAAGCTTGGGGCTCAATTTTTATTTAAAAGTTATACTTCCAAGCAGGGACGGATCCATGACTCATATGAAGGGGGGCCGAATTTTTTTTTTAATACTACCTCCGTTCCTATTTAACTGTCCACTTCCAAAGAAAAAATTTGTTCTTATTTAACTGTCCACTTACAAACCCAATGCACTAATAATTACACTTTTCTCTGTTTTGCCCTTATGTTAATAAATGACCAATTATTAAAAACTAATGAGAGCCAATAGTACTAAGAGAGATAAAAGGGTAAAATAAAAAGTTTAAAATTTATTTTCATAAAAACAAGAGTAATAGTTACATTCCTTAATATGTGTGTTTTTAGTCAAAGTGGACACTTAAATAGGAACGGAGGTAGTAATAAATATTAAATTGTAATTAAATTCGTCATATCTTTTATTTAAGTTATACATATAGTACATTCATGTTATAAAATTTATGAATAATAACATATGTATCAAATATTTTTTTTATAGAAATCACTTAAAGAGAATAAATTTCAATAATGAATATTAAATAAATTTTATATTATAAAATTAAATATATTACACTTATTTTATTTATTTTTTTCAATTATTACACACACATATATATATTGTTAATATTTTATTTTTTTATATAATATGTATATAATGTATTTAGTGAGGGAGGGGGGCCAAGGCCCATGCCTGCCCCCTTCAATCCGTCCCTGCTTCCAAGCATAAAAATAATTATTTTCTTGTAAAAGTAGACCATTCATCTTATAATTATCCATCACTTCTTAAAAAATAGATCATTCATCTTAACTATATTTTAATTAGTTTAAATTTATTAAAAAAATTTCATCTTAAAATTCATTTTAGGCTCATATATAATTCGAGTTCTACCTAATATGATATTTTTATAATTAAAAGTGAAAAGATATATATATAAAATAAAAACAGAAACATTTTCTTCAAAACAAGCAAACCCTAAAACTATGATTGTTTGAGTGTCGAATATTTGATTGTTGATGGAGATAGTTTTTGACGAACGATATATATTCCCAGTAAAAGTCTCATATCGGAAGAGCCATCGTGACCCTGCCCACCAAAATATATTATATATTATTATTTTTTTACACCAAAATATATTATGTACACACATTTAATCATACTATATATAGAAAAAAAATGTACAAGACGCGTATATACTTCCATGTTCTAAACAAGTAAAAACGACAAAAGATCAAAGAGAAGACAAAATGTTGGTATAATATATATATGGAACGAAATTATCTGGGTGGATACTCAAATCCAATGAAGCACTAGCTTTTCTATGAATTTCATCAATTTCATTTTTAGTAGCATTTTAAAGATTGAAAGTGTAATAGTGTGTTTAGTTCATCTTAAAATTACGTCTCAGTTTAAATGTAAGTCTGAGGTAATTAACGATACTTTTTATAATGTTTATCTGGATTCATGTTTAAAATGTGGTATTAGGATAAATAAAAAACACACTTAGTTCCTATATATAAGGTCTGTTTGGTTTGGTGTTGTAAAAATCAAAATCATGTGCATCACACATCTCAATAATTGATTTTCAGAATCAATTCTACTCAACTATAAATCAAATCAAACCGGCACATAGCCGTGCATGCATTATCTCCTAGTGTTCTTTGAAAACTAATTGGTTGAGAAACTACAAAGAAAGTGATTGGAAGGAAAAGTCAGATTGAATTTTCCTAATTTGTTTTTCTAAAAACGGCAACCATTAAGCCGGCCGTTCGGAATGGTGGCAATTTTTTTATTTTTTATTTTTAAAAATTTTAAATTAAATTTTTATAATTCAAAACTAAAAATTAAATGGATTTTAAAAATTACATAAAGAGATTTTTAATTTTTGTTTTCCATCAATTATAAAAATTTAAGTTAAAAAATAATTTTAAAAACAAAAATTTAAAAATAGTAATTAACATGCATATTAATTGTTTAATTAAAAATGAAATCAGCTGAAACCCCACTTATTTAACAGCGACATAAATTCAACATATCTAGAAACGTTCTTTCTACCACTGTTTCACTCAATTATTTAAGTATATATTGTAGGGACGTTTAGTCAAGAATGAGATAAATAATGTTTGAAAAATTCTGCCCACAGGAAATTAAAGTAACCACCAACCATGCATGTATATATGTGGATGTGGATATCTATATAAGAGTGCGTGTGTGTTCATTAAGATTCACAAGCAAAGCCAACGATTAGTAGAACTAGCTAGAATTATATAGCATAGGAGAGAAGAGTGTCCAAATGGTGACAGAGGGTAAAGGAAGAGTATGTGTAACTGGAGGAACAGGGTTTATTGGTTCATGGATCATTAAGAGATTACTTGAAGATGGTTACACTGTTAATACCACTGTTAGAGCTGATCCAGGTAATTAAGGGACAGTTTATTTCGAGAAAATATTTTTTATTTTTTAATTTTAATTGTTAAAATATTTTGAGTTTTGATTATAAAAATATAATTTTATTTTTTATTTTTAAAGTTTCGGAGGAAAAATAATTTTATATTGGTTTCTCTTATTTTGAACAAAAATATTCAAAAACATGAAATATAATGTAAAAAATAAGTTAATATTATTTATAATTAAAACTAAAAAAATAGAAAATAGAAAATGAAAACAAAATATATTTTTTTGAAAGTAATTAAGTGCGTCTTAATTAAACAACCTTCTTTAAAACTCTTTGAAATAAATATATATAAAGCTAAGATATGTCTTTAGTCCCCTATCCATAAAATAAGTAAAACAAGTTTTGATTTTGATATTTATAAAATTTTCTTTTTCATTTGTATAATTTTAATAAAGGTTTTAATTAGTGACATGATAAACTAAAAATTGACCCAGGGGCAGATATACATCTCTATTATGTGTCAATTTGTTAACTTATCATTAGAGCTGTGTCAGGTCTATGACTCAGCTCGGGCTAAAAAATCTTAGAGTTATTCGAACTTTTAAAATAAAGGTCTAATCCCTCCATTTTGACAAGATAGTCCGATTTTCTTTTGGATTTTCGCGGTTCGGTAGCCGATTTTATCGACCTATATTAAAAGGTCCTAGTGTTATTTAGCCTTCTAAAATAAAATCATGAAATCCAAATTTTTTATATGATTTTACGAACTAGCCTAATTCTAGCCCATTTTATTGTTACATTGACAAAAAATCTTCATTCAATGATGCTGTTAAACAAAATCACATGTAATTTTTTCAAAAAACCATATGTTTAAAATATATTTTGGTTGTTATTATTATGAATTGACAATACTTATATGAATTGAGCAGAGCGCAAGAGAGATGTTAGCTACCTAACAAATCTTCCAGGTGCATCCGAAAAGCTAAATTTTTTCAACGCTGATCTAAGCGACCCTGAAAGTTTCAGTGAAGCAATTGAAGGGTGCATTGGGATATTCCACACTGCTACTCCAATTGATTTAGAAGTAAACGAGCCAGAGGAAGTAGTGACCAAAAGAACCATTGATGGAGCATTGGGCATTCTAAAAGCATGCCTAAATTCAAAAACAGTGAAGAGAGTTATTTACACTTCAAGTGCCTCTGCTGTTACATGGCAGAGCAAAGAAGAGGATGTAATGGATGAGAGTTATTGGAGTGATGTAAATATTCTTAGAGATTTGAAGCCATTTGGTTGGTCCTATGCAGTTTCTAAAACCTTAGCAGAGAAAGCAGTTCTTGAATTTGGAGAAAAACATGGTTTGGATGTTGTGACTCTAATACCTACTTTTGTTCTTGGACCCTTCATTTGTCCTAAGCTTCCTGGCTCAGTTTATACTTCATTGGCTCTGTTATTTGGTAAGTGTTGAATTGCACCTTTTGCTACTCATTTGTTGATCAAATACGGCATTGTTATTTTCCAATTATTAGATCTTATCTTTTTGCTTGACCGTATATATATAAATATTTCCATCAGCATTAAATGGTTTAAACTGTCTCAACCATTATATATAAATATCTACATCATCCATATTTGACCACCATATTTTATTTTTATTTTTAAATTTAATTGATATATATTGTCAGTGTAAAAAAAAAATTATAGAATCATTTAATGATGTGTTATTATATCATTTATTGAGTTTAATAACATGTGAGGTGGCATCACTAACTTGTTCATTAAGTGATGTGACAACTGTGTAAAACATTTTTACATGGACACCATGGGTGTGTTTGGTAAGACATTTTAACTAGCTGAAAGTTGAAATTAGGAGCTGAAATCATTTTAGCTGTTTGGTAAGGTAACATTTTTAGTAGATACTTGAGGTAATTTTTTTAAAAAAAAAATCTTATTTTCAGCTACTAGCTGAAAATTTGTTACAATTTAATCCCTCAATAATTCTCAATCATCGTTATTATTTAATAATTAATGATGCCTTTATATATATTTTTTACTAGTTTCAGCTAGTTTTATCAAACACTTTAATCAAATCAACTAATTTTTCAGTTTTCAGCTAACTTTTCAACTTTCTGTATATTTTTGAGCTTTCATCTAATTTTTGAGCTAG
The DNA here is from genome assembly GCA_026901365.1 of Sesbania bispinosa. Classification (NCBI taxonomy): domain Eukaryota; kingdom Viridiplantae; phylum Streptophyta; class Magnoliopsida; order Fabales; family Fabaceae; genus Sesbania; species Sesbania bispinosa. The sequence continues at coordinate 1,687,158 of QLOH01000165.1, read as the reverse complement.
TTTTACGAATCAGGCACTATATCTATTGAACTGTCTATTTTTTTGGGTTAAAAGTCAACTTATACCGTGAAAGTAAAAGATTTTATAAGCCTTGTCATTATCATGACCTTGTCTATTGTGGAATTCAACAATAGATACCAACAAATTACTAACCAAGGCCCAAAATCCTTGTAAGATTGTTAATATATAATTTAATATATATATTAAATAATGGATGCTGCAGGGGACAAGAATCCATTTGGTTTCTCTCGTCTTCATATGGTGCATGTGGATGATGTGGCTAGAGCACATATATTCCTGCTTGAGCATCCTAATCCAAAAGGGAGATATAATTGCTCACCATTCATTGCAACTACTGAAGAAATAGCTGAAATTCTTTCTGCCAATCACCCTGAACTTCAAATACCAACACCAGAGTGAGTTCTATAATTGTCCTAATTCTCTATGGAAAAATATTTATGTGATCTCTCTTTTTAAAAAAAAAAATTGTAACTAATATTTAAATATTTAATTTTTTTTATTCTTCTAGGGAGCTGAAGAAAATTAAAGGTCCTAAGCTTCCAGATTTAACCTCGAAGAAAATCATGGATGCTGGATTCGAGTTCAAGTATAGCCTTGAGGAAATGTTTGACGATTCAATTCAGTGCTGCAAGGATAAAAGTTATCTGTGATCAATGAAGTTAATTGATAACAGGACAAATGATATATGGTAGCTAGGAAATAATATGTCGCATGGCATGTGCCAACCTATGCTTGAGGTTCTTTATAATAAACACTTATATGTTTACGTCTAATTAAATATAGGCAAAATAAATCAATCAAAGAGATTATTATTGTTGTTGTTATCATTATTTGTTTAAAGTAAAATTTAAATTTATAATTAAATATGACCCTCATTTTTAATATAATTCTTAAAAACAATTTGATTCGGTCCTAATTAATAGGTGAAAACATACGTCTAAATCGTTCTCCGCCGCCTAAAATTAACAAATTATGAGTCTTATGACGTAGTGCTACACTGCTAGCCTTTTAATTTTTTTTGGTCAACGACGTAGTGCTACTGTTCTGTGGTAGCTTGTGTTTTTTTTTTACAAAAAATTTAGGGTGAGAGGATGGTGCCCCAGTCCAAGGCAGTGAATGCCTCCGGGCTCTTTGAGCACTTAAAGAGGTACTTACATTTTACCTCACCCCAAGGGGACGAGTGTGGGTTCGAACCTGCGATCTGTCAGATACGAGACCTTGTCTTGCTCCACTCGACCAACCCCTTGGGATTTCTGTGGTAGCTTGTGTAGTTGTGTTTGACTAGCTGTATTTTATATTATAAATTTGGCTAAACGGTCAATTTGATAAATATTAGGGACCCTACATCTTGTTTAGTTTAAGAAAGAAAGTGAGGGGAATGGAAAAGTAAAAAGTTTGAAGAAATTAAAAACAAAATATAGTCTTATCATAATCTATCATACCATCTCAGAAACGCTTTATACTTCTAATAAGGTGACAAAGTTGTAAAGGCAAAATTACTTATGAGTTGTGTTGTTTTCATAGGTATTGGGTAGGGTAGTGAAAAATAAAATCAGTACCTCATCTGGATAAGGGGTAACGATACCTTCTATAGGTGGTCCAATAAATGTGTGCCATATAGGTTAGCTTGGTTTTAGAATTTATTTATAGATCCCTTTAAAATTTAGTCCATTTGATCATTTCACTAAAACCCTTCATTTATCAATTATACCAAAGTTTTCCCAAATTAAATCAGAATTTTTTCTCCCTTTTTTTCTTTTATTCATTTTCATTAACCTCATTCCCCCAAATTAAAACAGAAAATAAAACACTTCTCCCACCATTTATTCTTCCTCACTCATTATTTGATTAACTCCATAAACCCTAATCCCAATCTTACACGCATCCCTTGATGTCACATAAACCATTGAAGCGCTTCATTCCCTGAACCGGAATGTTGGAAAGAAGTTTCGAATGTTGCATCAGTTTGAAATGTTGTAGTTCGGAGACAGAGGGAATGAACGCATAAATACTTTTAACGACTATTATTCAGTGGCAATCAACTAATTGCCGGATTTTCATTTTAATTCAAAATTTTAGTGGTTAATAAAAAATTGGAAACCCTAAAAGACTAATATTTAAAAAAAATTTGGAAGATTGAGAGTTTTATTTTTGTGATAATTGCATTAATTACTTGATCAGAATATTTATGGATCATATCCATCATCTTCTCCTATCTTTTTTTAATTTTATATTTATTATTTGATATATTTTTTTATTTTATTAAAATTTAATTTTTTTTATTATTTAATTTTTATAATTTTATTACCTACAAATAAATAAAATTATTTACGCGTTTATTTAAGAAAAATAAGAAACATTTGAAAATTCACGTTAGCTTCATTTTTACATGGGAAAACAGAATTTGCATGCATGACGAGTCTCATGCACTTGGAAGGTTGGGTTTTTTTATAATCATAAAAGATTTTGATTCTTATAATTCCCACATTAAATCCTTCAAATTATTTTTTTTTATTTTTTTCCTTTATTTTTTTGAAATAACGCTTAATCTCTTTCAATTAAATTCATGATTTCTTCCCAAATTTCTCAAAATTAATCATTAATTGCATTAATTACTTGATCATAATCTTTAAGGATCATATTCATCGATAGATTAATCTTTATAAAAATCAAATCCACAATCAATTTTAATTCAGAAGGAAATTATTAAATGAATATATCACATTGATGAGAAAATTTATTAATCAAGATTTGATCCCTTTTATATTCTTGATAAAAATATGTTCTTTTTAGAGGATCCTGACATTAATGTAATATCTTTCATCATCTTCTCCCCTCTTTTTTTTTTTAATTTTGTATTTATTATTTGATATATATATTTTTTATTTTATTAAAATTTATATTTTGGATCATTTAATTTTCTTAATTTTAATTATTACCTACAAATAAATAAAATTATTTACCCGTTTAATAAAGAAAAATAAGAAAAAAATACCTAGGGAACGAGGAAAAATTTGGAAATTCACGTTAGCTTCGTTTTTGCATGGGGAAAACAGAATTTGCGTGCATGACGTATCTCATGCACCTGGTATGATTTGGACATTGTGTAGTTGTCAAGTGGCCAATACTAAGGGTTTAGGGTTCATCACCTAACTTGTGTTCTTTCATGGGTTCCTATGGTGTGTTATACCCCAGGTGACTAAAATGAAAAAATGACTTCAACAACATGCTGGGGAGACAGTGAGGAGTCCACTATTAAATTTTTCAATTTTTCCGAGTTAAAATGTATTTACGGTGAATTATTTACCCGTTTAATAAAGAAAATAAGAAAAAAATACCTAGGGACCGAGGAAAAATTTGGAAAATTTACGTTAGCTTCGTTTTTGCATGGGAAAAACAGAATTTGCATGCATGATGGGTCTCATGCACCTGGTAGGATTTGGACATTGTGTAGTTGTCATGTGGCCAATACTAGGGTCGGGTTTAGGGTTCATAACCTAACTTGTGTTCTTTCATGGGTTCCTATGGTGTGTTATACCCCCGGTGACTAAAATGGAAAAATGACTTCAAAACATGCTGGGGAGACAATGGGTTGTCCACTATTAAATTTGTCGATTTTTTCGAGTTAAAATGTATTTACGATGAATTTATTTACCCGTTTAATAAAGAAAAAAAAGAAAAAAAAGACCTAGGGACTGAGAAAAAATTTGGAAAATTCATGTTAGCTTCGTTTTTGCATGGGGAAAACAGAATTTGCATGCATGACGGTCTCATGTACCTGGTAGGATTTGGACATTGTGTAGTTGTCACGGGGCCAATACTAGGGGTTTAGGGTTCATAACCTAACTTGTGTTCTTTCATGGGTTCCTATCGTGTGTTATACCCCAGGTGACTAAAATGGAAAAAAGACTTCAACAACATGTCGGGGAGACAGTGAGGGGTCCACTATTAAATTTGTCGATTTTTCCGAGTTAAAATGTATTTACGGTGAATTATTTACCCGTTTAATAAGAAAAAAATACCTAGGGACCGAGGAAAATTTTGAAAAATTCACGTTAGTTTAATCCAATATAATGTTAGTAGTTGTAAACAGTGTATTAAGTAGCAAAAGAGATGGAAATAATGTTGTTATATCAAATTTTTAAATGCAGAATGCTCATGGCGGTGGTTCTTGGAATGACTTGCTTCAACAAGTCATTAATAACAGAATAGGATTAGGTATGTTTCCTAACGTGAAATTTCCAAAATTTTTCTCAATCATTAGGTATTTTTTTTCTTATTTTTCTTTATTAAACGGGTAAATAATTCACCGTAAATACATTTTAACTCGGAAAAATCGACAACTTTAATGGTGGACACCCCACTGCCTCCCCAGCATGTTGGTGAAGTCAATTTTCTATTTTAGTCACCTGGAGTATAACACACCATAGGAACCCATGAAAGAACACAAGTTAGGTTATGAACCCTCAACCCCTAGTATTGGCCACGTGACAACTACACAATGTCCAAATCCTACCAGGTGCATGAGACCCGTCATGCATGCAAATTCTGTTTTCCGAAAGCAAAAACAAAGCTAACGTGAATTTTCCAAAATTTTTCTCGGCCTCAAGGTATTTTTTTTCTTATTTTTCTTTATTAAACGGGTAAATAATTCACCGTAAATACATTTTAACTCGGAAAAATCGAAAAATTTAATAGTGGACCCCTCACTGTCTCCCCAGCATGTTGTTGAAGTCATTTTTTCATTTTAGTCACATGGTGTATACCACACCATAGGAACCCATGAAAGAACACAAGTTAGGTGATGAACCCTAAACCCTTAATATTGGTCACGTGACAACTACACAATGTCCAAATCATACCAGGTGCATGAGATACGTCATGCACACAAATTCTGTTTTCCCCATACAAAACGAAGCTAACGTGAATTTCCAAATTTTTCCTCGTTCCCTAGGTATTTTTTTTTCTTATTTTTCTTTATTAAATGAGTAAATAATTTTATTTATTTGTAGGTAATAAAATTAAGAAAATTAAATGATCCAAAATATAAATTTTAATAAAATAATAAATACAAAATTAAAAAAAAAGAGGGGAGAAGATGATGAAAGATATTACATTAATGCCAGGATCCTCTAAAAAGAACATTTTTATCAAGAATACAAAAGGGATCAAATCTTTATTAATAATTTTTCTCATCAATGTGATATATTCATTTAATAATTTCTCTCTCAATTAAAATGGATTGTGGATTTGATTTTTATAAAGATTAATATATTGATGAATATGATCCGTAAAGATTCTGATTATGTAATTAATGATTATTTTTTAGAAAATTAGGGGTTTTAATGAAATGATCAAGGAACTAAATTGCAAAAGGACTTAAAAATAAATTCTAAAATCAAGCTAACCTATGTGGCACACATTTATTGGTCCACCTATAGAAGGTACCGTTACCCCGCCAACTAGAGGGGGTACCGGAGAAATTGCCTTATTGTAAATTCTTTCCTCCCAATTTGGGAGAAAGTAAAAATGAAAGAGACATCAAATTCATATATACAATATAAAAATATACAACAACTTATAACACATTTTTCTCTTTATCTCTTTTCATCAAATCACTCATCACATCTCATATTTTTCTCTCTTTACTCTCTTTTATCTCTATCTCTCACATTATTGTAAGTTTGTAAGATTGTACAATTTACATTTCTCAAAATGAAAGCGTTCCAAAAAAATTAATCTTTCCATTGGTAAAGAAGACCAAACCAAATGAGTGAAGGAAAGCTTTTTTTTGCTTCTTTTCCATCATTTGAGTTCCTTTTTCCTCAGACATTCCATCGAAGTAAACAATGTGTTAAGTCTATAAAGGAAAGAAACTGTCAAATTAGTTCATAAATATGTTCTCTATCTTTTAGTTTAGCCCCTCCATTATATGCATCGGTTAACTCTGACAGAGATGTTAATGTGACACGTTAAGTGTCGACACATGTACATAATGATGTGTCAATATATAAAATAATTTATTTTAGTCCCTTATAGATATAATAGTTCATGTTAGTTCCTTATAATTAATGTCCATGAATTCATTTTCATCCCTCTACCTTTGTCTTTAAAGACATGTTCCCCTCAAATCCAAATAAAAGAAACCCTAACCTCTAAATTGACAACAGATTTTTTAACCCAAAAAGAAGAAATTAAAATGTATTTCCTTGCAAAAAGGTGCAAATGTTGAAGCTAGGACCAGCAAGGGTGTGGGTGCATTACAAATATATATCAAAGTCATTGCATTATGTATGAAACAAGGATACCTTTTTTAATAAGGGGTTAATAGAGAAAGTTTGGGTCAAATACCACAATCCCTTACGGAAACTCCATTTAGGACAAAAGTTGAAGTTGAGGGTATGATGATGAAGAAGAAGGTGGTGAGGGAATATGTTATTGAAGACAAAGATTGTAGGAGGGATGAAAATGAAATCATTGACCTTAATAAGGGACTAAAATGAACTATTTTATTGACACATTGTCGTGTATATGTGGCACTCAACATGCCATAACAGTATCTCCGTTAGAGTTAACTAGAGGATGGTAACAAAGGGATTAAACTGAAAGACAAAGAACACATATAGGGACTAATTTGATATATAGTTTTTTCTTCTATGGACCAAATTGAAGGTTCCCCATCATCTTTTAAGAACCATATTGACAATTTAGTCTATAAACTTTTGGTCTCTATACAAAACATAGACTTTTAGTTTATCCCCAACATGAATAAAAATTTTGGATTTGGTTCATTACAAGGTCTATTTGACTTGAATAAAAATAAGGGATTGCACAACACAAAATTATTTGTTTCATATTTAAGTGAAATAATGTATGGGGGAAAATAAAAAAATAAGGGATTAGGTACTGAACAAAAATCTAAAATTTTATTACTCATTAAGCTATGGTACACTTTTTTGTCTAATGCACAAGGAAACTCAATAGTAAAAAATACTCCTCTTTCTACTACCTCTTCAAACTCTCCCTTAGGGTGGGTATACAGACTGTTGGTCCACAACTAATTGTATTGGATTAATTAACATGCAGGTTTAATAATAAAAAAACCTAAAAAATAATAAATTAAATAAAAATATAATAAATATGTATTAATTATTCAAATATCAAACTATAAAAAACTTCACTTGCATTATTTAAATACTATTAAATATATTTAAAATAAAATAAAATTAGTTTATGAGTCAATCCGCTAACCCATAAACCCCAACCCACAGGTAATACAGTCAGACATAAAAAGCTCGCAACTAAATTAGTCTATATTATTATAATTAGCAAATGGGCTAGCTATCTGACCAGTATGGGCTAGCCCGATGTGGACTACATTTTATAATGTGTCAAGTAAAAAATGTATTTGAATTTAGTCTATATTATTATAATTATTATAATGTAGTCTATCTGAAGACCTAGCGCCGCGGAGCAGAAAGACCAGGAAGCAGCCGCAGAGCAGTTCGTCCCCCTTGGGGGCTCTTCCCCTCCATGGGAGGAGCTCCTCCCTCTATAGGAGAGTTTCCTACTCACAATAGGTGAGTTTTTCTATCTCTAGTGAGAGTTTTCATGTTGTTTTTTTGTTTTGTTTTTTTTTTTGTTTTTCTTTTCTTTTTTCGTTTCCTTTCTCCATCCACTACCACTACCACCACCACCACCTCCTCTCCCTTCTCCCTTCCGGTTACCACCTCCTCCTTTGCGAGATTCTGTTAAGAGTCATCATCTTGCAACACTGTCTTACTCAGTCTTGTTGCCTTCTTTGCATTTCCACCACTAGAGCTCAATTTTGCAGCACTGCTTTACTCAGATTGACTGCGGTTGATGTGGTTTTTTGCTTGAAGTTGATGTTGAATATGTGTTGATCCGGAAGGAATAAAAAAGAAAAAAGAAAAGTTCAGACTCTATCAGAATTTTTGTAATAGGGGGTTTTTAGGACTGCTAAATTGTTTAAATTGACCGAGTAAGCGAGCTCGATTTGTTGTTTAGACCTGTAGTGCACTGTTGTAATACTCTCTATTTAGCATCCTTAAACTTTGCAAGTGTCGTTTGACATTTTTCAATGAATATTCTCTTGACAAAAAAAAGTAAAAAATGTATTTTCCTTGGATATAAATCGGGTATTAAAGGATACTTGTTGTTTGACCTACAATCTAAAGAAATCATGTTATCTAGACATGTCATTTTTCATGAACATATATTTGTGTTTCACTCCATTGCACTAATTGATGGGGATTCAGGTTCTAGTCCCTCCCTCTCTTTGTCAACCTATCCCAATTCCCAAAACACAAATTACACAACTATTCAAACTCACATCAACTAGAATTTCAAAATCAATTATCACCACGATCCAATCATATCCTTTTTTTATTTGATCATTCAATCGATTTGATTAAAAATTTAAATCTATCAATTCAATTTAAATCGATTTGAATTAGATTGATTTTTTATTTTAATATTACCATTTTATGAAATATTTAATAAATCATGAAATGTATACTAAATATTAAAAATAAAATTCAAAATCTCAAATATCTCATCTAATAAATCAATTATTATAAATGTATAATTAATGATTATTTTAAACTAAAACAAAACTTACACAAATATTAAAAATAATATTTCTAAGTAATAAATTAGTTGTTTATTTTTGTTATATTTTATTTTATTTCTTCTCTTTTACATATTTTTTTGGAACTTATATATTTATTAATTTAAATATAAACATACATAAAAATGCCAACATGAAATATGAAACAAATTTAAAATTAGTTTAAAATTGATATATTTATAGAAATATTAAAATTACATTAAGTTAGTAAGATAAAAAAAATAAAAAAAGTATATTAATTAGTATGATTAATTTCATAAACATATACTTATACAAGTATAAATATATGATTATTTTATAAATAATATATATATGCATATAAGTTTGGTTTGAATTGAATTGGATTGGTTTTTAACATAGAATCTGAAAATTGATCCAATCCAATAAAATTTTTTCGCTTTTTATAGATTCATGTTTTTTTTCGTTTAATTTAATTTTTTATTCAATTTTTACGAATCCTTTTACAGATTGAGTTTGATTGGTCATTCAACTCATTTGTTGATCAAATACAACTCAGACGATAAAAAAGAGAGCGTCATTCATCCAGCAGGTACCCCCAATTCAAAGTACATCCTCCTTACTGATGAGGGGGGCAGAACGTTTTTTAGAAGTCCAAACTCATAAAAATAAAGCCCAGTGGATGAAAATAGTGCAAGAAAAATGAGATTTAGCGACGGCCACATAAAATAGTCATCGCTAAGTCTGTTATGCCCACAAGTGTGTCTACCTACCAAAGTCTTCAATCTATATGTGGAGGTTCTTCCAACTTTACTTACAAAAGCCATAAACTGACAGTCTCTCTTGCACTTGACCCTCACCCTCACTGAATCATTCTTAACAAAAACCACTTCCCTCCCATTAAGAACAGAATGCTCAAGAATGACATCTTTGAACTCTTTCAATGATCTAAACTCCATCCCAAGGGTAAATTTAAATTGTTTGCACATTTCCTCTTTTTGATATGTGGGATATTTGGGTTTGTCATGGTCAAAACCACAGTTATCATCTAGATCAGAATGCAACTCATCACTCAAATAATCCTCATCAATAGTATCCTTTCCTACCACATTTGGTGGAATAAACACCTCAGGATCAACCTCTAATCCATTAACACCACTACACTGCCCCTCAAATATTTTCCTTTTACCTCTCTTTGGTGTCATTTTTCTAGCCCTTTTAGAAGGAGTTAAGATTGGATTCTTCACTAGTGTGGTTTTGGTTTTCATTTTCCTTTCTTTTACCACATTCTGTTCATCATTGACGTCCTCAAAACCATAATCCATCCCCAGGTCCCTGTCTTCTTCACTATCAGAGAAATGCACATCATCAGTGTCATCATCAGAATCACTTCCAGCATTGAGTTCATCATCCACACCACCTTGTTCAACCTCTCCCTCATCTAAATTTGTATCCCCTGCTCCACCTATCCCATCACCTTCAACTTTTTCATTCTCATCATCATTGTTATATGTCAAAAATCTACCTTCCTCAAGCAATATAGGCTGAGAAACCTGTGTATGCTCAACATACAAATCCACCTCACACTTATGCAGCAGCGCATAATGACCCATTTCAAGTGCATGAGAGTCCCGAGTAATTCTTCTAAAGGTCCTATTCATTCTGCCCCTAGCCACATTCCACCACAAGTTAACTTTCTCACTGTACCCTAAGTCCCTAACCAGTTCTAAAGCTTCAAAATAACTCCAACTATCAATGTCTATGTTATGAATTGCATGGACTTCTCCACCCTCATACCTCACTGTACGACCATTCACAAAAGCCCCCCATGATGCACCACTACTGTAAAACCCATGCCTACATAAGTAAATTCACATGAAAGACAAAATAATAATCAAATAAAAACGGTCCCCACACCCATCCAAAACATTTATTTACTCATCCCAAAAATTTCATCTCAATCATACCCGACAAAACCCGTCCCCACCCACATGGGAAAAACTATTAAAATAGGGCACCGATTACTAACCTTGCCTCCCTCAGATTCTGCCTTGGGACACCTTGAAACGGGATGACGATGACTCATACGTCATCCAGACACAGACCCATGTTGCACTTAGTCCACACAATCACCCACGTCGGAAAAGCTCCACAGTGTTTGCAGAAAAAGCTCCACAATGAAAAGCCTCTCCACAGTGAAAATGTTAACTGAGTTGAAGGGTTCAATGTATTTCTCTCTTACAGATTAGGGTTAATTTAGGGTTTAGGGTTACTTAGGTCATTTCATAAAAACTAAAATTAAATTAATTAAACAAAATTTGAGACACGTGTAATGCTGATGTGGACGTCCGTTAAGCCACATCAGCATAACTTAACGTCATGGACGAAAGTCACTAACGGAAAATTTTACAAGGACTTAAAACCAAAAAAAAAAATCTAGGGACTAAATGCAAAATGACTTATATTTATAGAGACCAAAAACATATTTAAGCCTAATCTAATTATACACCGTTTTCATTATCTTAATCTTCATCATCCTCTTCATCTTCATCCCACCCATCTTCATCCTCATTTAGTGGGATGTATTCATTCTCAGATTCATCATCCTCAACCATAGTCTCAAGGATAGGCTGAATAACTGGTTCATATCGATTTTAAGCTAAGCCTGACAATTGTTCAATGTCTACAACTGGTAAGACAATTGAAGTGCCATCAGCCTGATAAGGCACTTCTTCCTCAACCCCATCAACTTCAACATGACCCCCTTGGTTTTGTTGTGATTGCCACAATCCAACCCCGTAAGTCCTTACATATTCTGGGTAAGGGGCATAATAGACTTGTCTTGCTTTTTGTGCAAGAATGAATGGATCATACCAATTATACCTTCTACTCTTCCTTATATCTATGATATTCTATTGTGGTTGAACTCGCATACCACTGTTTGTGGTTGGATCAAACCATTCACAATAGAAAATAGGAATCAAGTTACTCTAACCAAGATACTCTAATTCATAGATATGGTGGATGGTATCGTACAAGTCATCTTCCCCGCCATCGGTAAGTCCTTTTACATGCACCCCACAATTTGTAGTCTTTTTACCCTCACAACAATCCTTTTTCTGAAATCTATAGCCATTTATACGGTATGTGTTCGATGATTTTGCTTTAGAGTTCGGTCCACAAGCTAATGATTTAACTTCATTGTTGGTCACTCCATTTCCCTCATCACGAACCTAATCATAAGAACCATTTAATATTAATTGAATTCAGTTTACTAAGTAACCCATTCAAAAAAGTGGATGATCAAACTTACATAGTTCCTAAACCATGTTGGAAAGTCTGAATGTATTCGAGCAGAAGAATCTCGATCATCGATCGAGTGAAGTTGTAAGAATAAGCTGAAATGGAACAAATAGTTAATAACTTATTCATTCCTAAACCATAAAACCTAAAAATAATAAAAACATGTGCACTTAATCAAGGTATGGTTTAATTTCATTGCATTTGATTAGTATATGTACATGAGCTGATTTCCATTCATTGCCATTTAACTAGTGCTCAGTGGACATTCTTACAGGGCGTCCTGACTTGTTAACATTGATAATGTGGAATTGCCGCATTAAAGTCCAATTTGAGGCTCATTCCTCAATGTAGTGTTTGACAACAAACATGAGTTTTGAAAATAATGCGAACAAAAATACGTGTTTTCCCGATGTAAGTGGAATGAGAATATTGATCCTTGCACCCTAGCCAAATTACCCACTAATCGTTTCACATCTCTCATCATTCTAAAAAAACCATAGATTGTTATTTGAATTTGATTAAAAACTAACCTTTCAAATGGATACATCCACCGATATTGAACTGGACCCCCAAGTCTTGCTTCCATAGGAAGATGAATAGGTAGGTGCTCCATTGAATCAAAGAATCCCGATGGAAATATTCTTTCCAATTTGCAAAGAATAATTGATATATTTTGTTCCAATCTAACCACATTATTCATCCTCAATGTATTACAACATAATTCTTTGAAGAATCGATTTAATTCAGCAATTGGTTTCCACACACAGTTTAGCAAGGATTGAAATGCAATTGGGAGTAAACACTCCATGAAAACATGGCAATCATGATTTTTCATCCCATGCATTGTACCCCTACTGATATCTGCACATTTTGCAAGATTTGAGGCATAACCATCCGAAAATTTCAATTTTGAAATGCATTTACAAACCAGTTTTGCATCCTTTGGTTCTAAAGTGTAGTTTGCCTTTGGTTTTCCCAGCTTTCCATTACCCAGGTCAACCAACTCCAAGTCACCTCACGCACAAAACACAGACACATCCATCCTTGTCTTTACATTGTCCTTGGTTTTACTTGTAACATTCATGACAGTGTTAAAGACATTATCAAAGAATTTTTTCTCTATATGCATGACATCAAGATTACGTCTTAACAAGTTGTCCTTCCAATATGGAAGATCCCAAAATATACTGCGTTTAACCCAATTATGAAACTGTCCATACCCTGGCAGTTTGGAACAATTACCATTTGTCACCTTTGGAAAGTCTTGCACAAATTCCCAAATTTGAGGCCCTATCAACATACAAGGTGGTCCATCATGTTCAGCCTGATTTCTCCTAAACCTTCTTTTACTCCTTCTGAAAGGGTGATCACTTTGCAAGAATCTACGATGACAATCAAACCATGAGTTTTTTCCACCATGTTGCAACGGAAAACTTTTATGTCTTACATACAGTATGGACATGCTAATTTACCCTTTGTTTACCAACCAGATAACATTCCATACGCCGGAAAATCATTGATAGTCCACATCAAACATGCACGCATGACAAAGTTTTGTTTCATGGAAATGTCATAAGTCAAAACACCATACCTCCACAACTGTTGGAGACCATCTATTAAAGGCTGGAGAAACTTGTCTATGTTTGATTTGGGATTAGTTCGATCGGGTATTAGACAGGTCAAAAACATATATGGCTTAGTCATCCACAATTCAGGGGGGAGATTATATGGTGTAAGAATAATAGGCCAACGGAATATGGTGAAGTCGAAGCTTGAATGTAGGGTGTAAATCCATCAGCACATAACCCCAATCTTACATTTCTTGGCTCATTTGAAAAATCAGGATACACATTATCAAAGTGTTTCCATGCTTCCCCATCCGATGGATGATGCAATAAACCAGAATCACAAAACTTGCATTCAGTTAACATAGAATCATCCTTGTAATACAACATGCACCCATTCCTACAACAATCAATATTTTAGCCTTCAACCCTAACTTAGACACCAATTTCGTCGCCTGATAATAGTTTTTTGGAATGTTGTTGGGTTTTGGAGCTAGATCAACTAGCATTTGGATGAAATAATCCAAACACTTTTCAGTAACATGCCAATTACTCCTAGCTGCTAATAACCTCACAGCTATTGATAACCTAGAGTCATTTGCTCCATCATAGATTGGCTAATTTGCAGATAGTAACATATCATAAAACCGTTGTGCATCTTGGTTAGGTGACTCATGGTCATTATCATCTGTTTCATCAGGTATAGGCCTAAATGCGTCATACACCATTTGAGTCACTTGTAGCATTTGTTTTCCCCCGTAATGGGAAACCGTGAGGACGGTAACTCTATTTAAAATAATGAATAAATATTTGGTATAGAATTTTATAAAAATAATTATATGACTTGTTTAGAATAATTTTTCAGAATTTTGATTAATTTTCAAGAATTTTCTGAAGTCATTTTGATATAATTAGCAAAATTGCCACTGACTATGAGCACCTGACAGAATTAATTTTTATTAATTGAAATAAAAAACTAAAAATAAAAAAAATGTTTTGAACATAAAAATGGATTTATAATATAAAAATAATTTTCTAGAATTTTCTAGATTTTTTTATGAATTTTTGGTAATTTTACAAGAATACCCTTAAACTTTGTGAAATTACAAAATGATCCCTCACACCCCACTTGGGAAATTCGGCCAAGGAGAGTAAAATGAAGGGGAAATATTATTTTTATCACCCAAATAAATTGTACCACTCAAATTATAACTATGTATGGAAAAATTCTAACCACACTTAAGTGGTAATGTGGTTTATTATGAGCCAATTGTTCCGTCTACCACCACCTCCATCATGGTTCCACATAACTCCATTCTCCACCACTTCTTACCCACACCAACCGTCCACCCTCCTCCCTAAAAGGGTTCTTCATTCTCCCATTCCAATTCCTTTTGCCTCACATGAATATTTCCTCCATACCCATACTTAGAAATTTCTCAAGGGAAATATCACTCTCTTGTGCACCCAAAATTTACCATAAGCTCTAACCTTTTCAAGATGATTTCACATTCTTCTCTTTCTCTCTTGGTACAGCCGTGAGGTACCACTTCCCTCACCATTGTTTTCCTCTTTTTCATTCTTCTTCCTTAAGGGTGAAAAATCTAACCAATTTGTATGTTTTTCATGGTTTGGTTTTGAAGTGTTGGAAGCTTTGATTCTAACCACTTGAAGGAAGACTTTTTGGACAGTTTCTTGGTCACCTCAAGGGCTTACTTTGGCTAAGTAATGGAGGGTTAGGGTTTGGAGGAAAACCCTTGCCTCTTGATGTGGGTGAAACCAAGTGTTGCCCATGGACTTGAGAAGAGACCATAATAGTCTCATTCTCTTTACGATTGGTTGACAAAAGTCTAACTTGTGTTTGTAGTGACTTTTATTAATGGTTGATCTTGATATGAAGCTTGATAAGATGAGAAATGTGGTGATTTGTTGATGGATTGATTATTATGAATGAAAAATGATGTTATTAAATTTCTGTACATGACTGAATGAGGATAGAAACATTACAAATTTGTTGTTGGTGATTTTACAAGTGATGGTAGTGAAAATGTTGTTGAAACACAAAAAGTAGAACTTGAAGACTCAAAACCATGGCCTTCAAACTTGAAAAATGAGATAAATAGGTCATAAGAGATCATAAAAGACTTTAAAAGTTAGAAACATGAGGAAGAGTGTAAGTGAGGGAGAGAGGAATCTCATAAGCCTTGAACATCCTAAAAATCGAGTGGATATGATGAGGTGAGAAATTCATGACAGTAACAACGTAGGTTTATAATTGTAGGACAAACAGTTTGTAACGAGTAAACAGTCAGTTTATAACTGCAAGCTAAAAAAGTTTGTAACTTGGTGCGCAGAATTTATGACAGTAAATTTTAAAAGTTTGTAACATAACATCAATACTAACAAGCTTATACTAAAAGAAATAAAGGATTTTGAAATAAAGCTAAAAGAGTCATAACACCATATTTAAAGAGTTTATAACATGAGATTTAAGAATGTTATGACAGAAAATAGAAAGTTTATAACCTGAGATTTATATGTTCATAACAGGAAATTGAAAATTGGGAAAAATATGTTTTTCGCCCCTATAGTTTCGGTCAATTTTGGTCTTCGTCCATGTACTTTAAATCCTTTGTTTTCTGTCCCTGAACTTTCTAAACCCCCAAACCATGGTCCCTGGTCGTTTGTGAGATTTGTTAACCTAATGAGATGAGTAACATGAGTTACATGTTAGCCTCGATAGTGGGCCCCAAATAGCTGACTCATCTAATTAATGTTTTTTTTAATTTTTTATTATTAAAATAACCATAATTATGAAAATGGGTTTTTTATCGGGTAAAATTGCTCAGGTGAAAACCTTAATTTAGCAATTAGGATTATTTTAAAAATTACAAATTAATAAAAAAAAGTTAATTAGATGATCAACAAGTTATTTGAGACTCACTATTGAGACTGACACGTAACTTTTATTAGCTAACTTATCTGGTTAACAGATGTCACTGACGGGAAGGGACCACAGTTTGAGGGTTTATAAAGTTTAGGGAAAAAACATAAGATTTAAAGTGCAGAGACGAAGACTAAAGTTGACCGAAACTATAGGGATGAAAAACATATTTTTCCCTTGAAAATTTCATAACTAGAGGTCAAGGAGTTTGTAACATAAACCAGAAAACCCATGACAGTAGGATAAATGTTTAAGACATAAGAACTAAGAAGTACATAACAGAAATGAAACAATTTATGACATAAGACTAAGGGAGCTATAACATAAGGATTAAGAGAGCTATAAGCTAAGGCTACAATAATTATGATAGAAAATTTAATACTTATGATAGACTAATTTGAAATGTTTATAACAAGAGGAAAATGATCATAACCTAGAATTTAAGATATTTATAACATGTGAAGAAAATAGTTTATAGTATGAAATTGAAATTCTTATAACAGACAAGGAAAGGTTTGTGACCCACAGGAAAAGAGTTATGTCATAAATGTTGTGACACATCAAAATAGAAATTTACAACCCGAAATAGGAAGCGTTTATAACTCATTATGGAAGAGTTTGTAACAGGGCACAAAAATGTTTATAACGTTAGACAAAAAAGTTTATAGCCTGGAACAAAAATGCTAGTAGCTAGCCCATGAAATTAGAATAAATTAATTGAGTATTTGTGATGCATGGTTCTAATTGTTGTTGACACTTAGAACAATTTATTAAAGACCCCATGCTCTAAGTGTTTGTGAAGCATGTTTCTTATTGATATGCTCTATTGGAATGATATTAAACATCTTGAATTCTAAGTGTTTGTGATGCACATTGGTGAATGTTATAAATTGTGGAAAGCCCCAAAGTATAAGGGAAATTCTGCTGGATTCTCAAGAGAAATGGATTGAGATTGTTGGCCTTAGTGCCTTGGTTATTGTGGCCTTAGTGCCTTTGATGTACAGTGAGAATCCCACAATGTAATGTTGGGCATGACCCTGTTGTTGTGTGATCATGCATCATGAAATTGTTCATGGGAAAGCTACAATAGGGTACAACCTCGATATGGCCGGAGGGGAGGCCAGTAGTGTTGCCTTGAGCGCGTACTTGGTGGAGAAATATGCTTTTGTGGTCCAGCGCAGGCCCTGGAGTCGGAGCAAGTACCGAGCGACACCGACCACCTTGACTATCCCTTGGCCATAATCAGGATCGGTGGAGATTGTTTTGGCCTTTAAATCTTACAAGTTACGGATGTTGTGTACCTGGTTACGCCCTGAGTTGGTTTGACAGAACTCTAACTCCCGATCACTTCTCCCAATCATTGTTCGGATCAAGATATTGATATTAGTATTACTGAAGATATTAGTATCAACATCTTGAAAGGTGTTGGCACTGGTATTGTTGAAGATACTAATATGAATATGTTGGAATGTTTGGAGGTGCACCTGAGATTCATCATTGAGTCTGCATTCCCATGACATTGGTAACGTTGTGTCTAAGAGTCCTTGCATTGCATGCATCGACTGTTGTTATGATTGTGATATGGAATTAAATTCTTGTGACTTATTTTTATGATTGATTATGTATTTCTTGGTTATTATAGGAATAGGTGTATGTCTTAACTCATTCGCTACTTTTTACCAGTATGATTTTCATTACTTTCTCTCACCCCTTTTGTTTTTGTGTTTTGTTGTTTGTTTCTTGATAATTGCTGTCATGCTAGATGTATTGCTAGAAGAGATCTTATCTCATTCAAGTGGACCGCGGCTTGGGCCGAGGTGGAAGTTTTGTATTGAGTTAAGCCGGATCATAGTTACATCAAGAGTCTTTATCATTATTTCTTAAGTTATGTATTCAAGGGTATTTTCATTTGTATTGTATAATTGGAAAACTTTCTTATAAAAAAATTAGAATTTAGGAGTATTTGTTGAAGTAAATTTTTCAAGTACCTCAAATATTTTATTTTCCAAAATGATCAACATGTAGAATCATATAGAATGAAAGTGTTCTAATTGAATAAATATTATCACAAGTATTTCAATCACTTTACTTTTTTTAAAAAAAATGATTAGTGTGTATTTACTTAAAAAAAACTCTTTTTTTTCCCTTAAAGTGTTGTTAGAGATTTGCGTAAAACCAAATAACGTCTATGTGAAGTCTATAAATCAGTTTAAGTATTTAAACATGATTATAAGACTTAGCATCCTTAAGTTTTAATGATTAACAAATAAGATTATATTAATAATTAACAAATAAGATTATATTAATGATTAAGGACAAATGAGTTTATATAAGAATTGTATAAGATTATGTAAACAGATTCTACTGAGAAAGGTATTGGTTTGTTGATTGTGTTTCAGGTCAGAATAATTATCTGAAGAAGAAGATGATCAGAATCACATTCAGAAGATCAGGATCAGAAGAACAAAATGCAGAATCCTAAGAAGAGGAATCTATAACCAAGTTGAAGACTCAAAGACTATCTGAAGAATCGAAGATTATTTGAAGACTTGAAGAATTTAAAGACTCGAAGAAGTGAAGACTCAAAGATGCACCTATCTGAAGTACAACTATTATCTGAAGAAATGAAGATGATCTAAAGCAGTCTTGAGACTGAAAGATGAAGATGTCAGAATCAAGAAATGATCTCTTAGAGACGTTGCAAAGCATAAAGCACACTCCATCAAATGGAGTACACTCATCTCAGTAGATAAAGCTAGACATGTTTTTCTACCTCGATCAAAGTCTTGCACAAATAAGGAAATACTGTAAAGACTTTCTGCAACGCCTGCTGCACCTGCAACAAAAGGACTTGCGTGCGCAGACCTACTGCATCTACACCTGCTGCTGTCCAGAATGGGTTAGAAGACTAAACAAAAGCAAGCAAGAAAGATGGTTGAATAAAATACATACAATTCAACATCTTTATCTCAGAAGAAGAAGATACAAGAAGAAGAAGAAGAAGAAGAAGAAGAAGAAGAAGAAGAAGAAGAAGAAGAAGAAGATACAAGAAGAAGAAGAAGATACAAAGAAGAATGAAGCTACAATCCTCTTATCATAAGGAAGAAGCCTTCTGAAGTTCCAACCAGTCCGAAGTGTTGAAGTCATCTGAAGGACGCAACCCGTCTGAAGTATTGAAGCTGTCTGAAGCATCAACCCGTCTGAAGCGTTGAAGCTGTCTGAAGTTTCAATCTGTCTGAAGTCTCAATCCATTTGAAATATTGAGGCCTTCTGAAATCCGACGTGGCACTAACTCGCTGAAGACTATGAAGACCTTTTTCTCTCTGAAGATTGCTGAGAAAAGTCATTCTCTGCTACACGTTTCCTTCTCAAGCATATTTATGGAAATGAACACAGAGACCTTTCCTGGTGCTTTTGAATTTCATACACCACTGAGGAAATCTCTGCAACGCAGCATTCGCAGCAACAACGGTGGCAACTTTATAGCAACACCTACATTGTACTATGTCAGACATGTCAGAGCCCTCAGAAGCATGTCTCACAATGGATTAAGGAGGATTCAATGCTATCTCTAAATGATAATATTTCAACGGATATTTCCTCATTTATACAATCCAAAAGAAAGCAGAAGAAAGCTGGAGAAAGCAGAAGAAATTTAAGAGAGAGAATACGCAGATTAATATCAAGAAACGTCTCTCACAAAGAAGCACATAACAAGTGTTAGAACGAAATCGTCTGTACACCTATTCGCTTAAGGAGAAGCAACCGTTTGAGAAGCTATTACACAACGGCTATATGAGCCACATCATCATCAGCTCAATGGTATTATGAATCATCTTCAACGGCTATATTCAAGAAGAACATATAAATAGCCTTAAAAAAAGAATTTGAAGATGTTGATCGACAGGATCAATCAAGTTGGTCGGTCCAACCAGTTGTTGTTATTGTTAACACAACCAAGTTGGCATGATTGCCCAACAAGTGGTGGGAGTTAGATTAACTGCCCAACCAAATAGAGTTAACTAGGCTGAGTGCCAAATGGTTAACAAGAGTTGACTTGAGCTAAAGTGGATCATCAATATGTCAACAAAGTTTGATCAGAGAGTTGGTTCTCGAATCAATCAGGCTACTGACTAGCTGGTCAGTTAGTCATGTTGTTCAGTTGATCTGTTTGATCAATTAAGTTGGTTGTTGGTCTGAAGACAACCATGCTGAGCAAATGACTATCAAACTGGGTACGGTTTGAAGCTTTGAAGATACCTTGGTATTCCAATGATACGGGTGAGAATGTAACCCATGGAAACCAATGGTTAGAGGATAAGGCTGGAGCTTAATTTCATATCTTAGTTAGCCTACTCTCAGAGGATGTATTCCTCATAGAAAAGACATGGGTTGTATTTAATTCAAACACTTGTATCACTGTCTATCCTTGTATTTAGTTTGTAATGACTGTATCCTGAGTATGTACTCAGTAATCTCTATGTACAAGAAGAATCTGAGTTGAGAGGTTCTAGCGAACATCTAACTTAGATTGAGTAGTAATACTCTACACTTGAATAAGTGTCTGAGAGCCTGGAGAGGCTTGGTGAAAGAAAGTACATTTGGTCTAGAGCTTGGAGAGGCTCGGTAGAAAAGACTACTGCATGGGTTGCCTAGAGAGGTAGTTGAAAACAAAGAAATACTCGGTTGGTCTGGAGAGGCCGTGAGGAATACTCGATAGACCATGTGTGCCTAAGAATACTCGGTTGGTCTGGAGAGGCCGTGAAGAATACTTGGTCGGTCTGGAGAGGCCGTGAGGAATACTCAGTTGGCCTGAAGAGGCTGTGAAGAATATTTGTATCTGTGGTTTCAGATAGTGGAAAAGCCAGTGGTGGTTTGCCACTGGGACTGGATGTAACTCACGGTGATGTGGGTGAACCAAGATAAATTTTGTGCCTAAGTTTCCTTTCCCTTAATCTCTTTTATTTTCAGTTCTGCATTTACTTTGGGGATTGAAAGGTATTTTCATAATCACCATAACATAACATTTTCAATTAAACAAGTTTTCAAAGATAATTAAAACTCAAATCTCTTTCATATCATTTGAGATATTACAAAGAATGTATCTTGAAGAAGTTCTGAAATAGGTGTCTGAAGTGAGTCTCTAAAGAACTCAGTTCAAAACCAGAATTAAACTTCAGACGATCTTCAGTCTGATGAAGTATTTTAGAAACCATTCTAAAAGATACTCCTTGTAATAATCTTCAGAAGATACTTTGAGAAACTTTCATTTAAAACAATCTTAAGACCGTTTTGAAAGACTATCAATCTTATCATTCTTATTTTCCACATGTTTCATTTAAACTCTGATCTTAAGATTGGTCTTTAAACGTTGTTCTTTTTAAATGATATATTAAATCAAAGATTTCCAAAATTACTCAATAAAGTTTTAAAACACTATTCAACCCCCCTTCTAGTGTTTCCTGTGGTTCTAACAGTCTACCCCTTGGGTGGGTGGTACATCAGATCAGCAGTTCGGTCCAACTGGACTGTGTATTTGTAAGTAAAGTTAAAAGTGTCTAGTCAACATGATCCAACATAGGGTTGTCGTGTGATTTTGGGGTCACTTTGTTTAGTTATGTACTTCTGACTACCTTGATTGTGGATTATTGGGACTGGCCACCCTAATAGTTTGCTCGAGGTTAGAATGGGTGACAACTCAAAGTGGGCGTCAAAATGGGTGATGCCTTAAACCCCGTAAGTTATAGTTGTAATACATGTCAGAGTTTTTAATTGACCCTTTTCAAATAAAGATCAAATCTTGTGTTTTATGAAACAAAAAAAGGGATTGAGTTAACAATAAGAGAATTTAAATTTTAATATAGATGTGAAAAGTTGATTTCATTGATGATTGTGATTGTGATTGCCTTGGATTATCTTGTGAGATAGAATTTCCCTTATATGGATTTGATAGGAAAACCTCCTTTGATGGACTAGATAAATTGACAAATGGATTATTTGATTTAGAGGTACTTTCTCTTTGTTCTTGAGACCGTGGCTTGGCATTGATCTATAAGTTCCTCTTGATTCTTTAAAATGATTGTTTTGGGGTTCAATACGGAAATTCAAGTCTCTATATCTTGTATTATCTTTATTTTGGCTTCAATATGTCAATTCCTTTTTATTCATGAGAGTGATTGATTTGGTTTAATTATTGAATTGTAATATCAAATATTATTCTTTGTCTGCTATTTTTCATTTTGACTTGAACATAGAGTAATTACTCCCACAATCCTTGATTTCATGTGTTGTAGAGTAGGTGATTCTTGGGCCTATTTTTCAAGGTGAGCCTAAAGTTGAGAATTAATATGTTTTAAACAATTTGGTGATTATGAGAGATTAGTTATCACTTATGGGATTATTATTAGCAAATGTTTTTAAATGGACAATACTTTGGGAATAGAATTAGAATCTTCACTAGGCTTAAGGTGCCATTGAAAGTGAGGTGAAGAATGTTATGAATTTTGAGTTGGGTTTTATTTGGTATCATGCAAGACTTAAAAGAGGTCAAATGAATTTAACTTCTCCATAAGTTGAAATTAGTTACTTATGGAGAAGTTAAATGGGAAAACTTTTGGAGTAGGTGGGCTAAAAAAAATGATTTCAACTTATGGAGAAGTTAAATGCATTTGACCTCTTTGATTCATTCTTGAGTCTGTTTGGATGAAACTTCTGCAGAAGTACTTCTAGATGAAAAAAATAGAATGAATCAAATATGTCAAATGCATCTAACTTCTCCATAAGTTGAAATTAGTTTTTGTAGCCCACCTGTTCCAAAAGCTCTCCCATTTAACTTCTCTCCATAAGTAACTAATTTCAACTTATGGAGAAGTTAAATTCATTTGACCTCTTTGATTCATTCTATTTTTATCTACTAGAAGGTCTTCTGTAGAAGTGTATCCAAACTGGACCTATTTTTTTCACCTAGAAATACCTCTACAGAAATTTCATCCAAAGTGGCCCAAAAACTTGGTTGAATTTTTCTGAAGATCAAAAACTGAAAACTGGCAACTCCTAATACACACCTAGTTAAATTCAAGTTGATACCACGTCTATTGATTAGGTAAGATAAATATATTAATTACGATATTATGACAACTATTGATGGCAGGTAGTGATTTCAGAACATTTTCTGTATCTATAGGGATTGAATTGAATACTGAACTGTATTGAAAATAAGTGTTGTATATGTACTTTGTTTTTTTTAACGAAATATATGTACTTTAATTTAACCAAATGAAGATGTGTTAAATAGAGCTTTGTCGTTCATAGAGTCCTACCCGACTCGATCCCGTGGAGGATACATGTGGTCTTGCACCAAAAAATGAAGAAGATGATGATAATGATATTATTACTTCATTGATTTATTTTGCCAAATTGAAGGTATACAGATTATTAATTGCTATCATTCATCTTCTTGTTAATTTCATGGTTCACAGATAACCCTTTTCCATGCAGCATTGAGTTGTATCGTCAAACATTTCCCCAAGGCTATATTTGAACTTGAATCCTGCATCCATCAGTTTCTTCGAGGTTAAATCTGGAAACTTGGGACCTTTAATCTTCTTCAGTTCGCTAGAAGAAGAAAACAAATTAAACTAAACATTAGTCACAATAAAAAAAAAAGATCACACATAATTTTATAATGAGGATTTTATAGAACTCACTCTAGTGTTGGTATTTGAAATTCAGGGTATTCGGATGAGAGAAATTCAGCCATTTCTTCCAAAGTTGCAATGAATGGTGAGCAATTATATCTTCCTTTTGGATCAGGATGCTCAAGCAGGAATATATGTGCTCTAGCCACATCATCTACATGCACCATATGGAAACGAGAGGCAACAAATGGAGTCATGTCATCTGCAGCACCAATTTGTTTACATTTAAGAATCATATAAGGAGCTTGAGGTATAGCTAGCTTTTTTTTAATTTATTGGCACTTATAATTATTAGATAAAGTGGAGTGATATTGACAAGCTTTATACAATGTTTTATTTTCTCCATTAGCTTTTAGTTGGCTTTAATTTATTAATGGTAAAACTGGCTCTGCTGGTCAATCAATGATGTAAAGTAAACTGTCATTACATTACATAGAAGACATTTTAGTCTACCAGTTGCATTTTTTATGTGGTTTATAATTTTCAAACTATAGTGGTTGAAACCTTGAAAATCAACTAATGTTAAAAAATATATTAGATTTAATTACACTTTTATTCCACCTAGTTTAGATTATATCCAATTTTGATCCCTCAAGTTATTTTAGAACAAATCAGCGGAGGTATTTATATAGAAAGCAAAATGATAAGGTATAAATAGAAATGATTTTGATATTTTTTCACACTCGATCCACTCTCTTACACCTTCCTCCACATCTCATTTTTCTTTTTTTTTCTTTCTTTTTCATCATATCATTGATCATATTTTGAGTAAAATATATTTTTGATTCATGTAAAATAAACGAGTTTTGATTTTAATTTTTATAAAATTTTCTTTTTATTTACATTATCCCAAAATTTAAATTTTGAAAAACATAATTACCCGTAACAACATGATAAGCTAGCAAATTGTCATGTAAGCATTAGTCTCTATTATCATACGTGACAATTTTTTGGTTAGCTACATCACCAATAAAGATATTATTTAAAATTCTAAATTTTAACATAAAGTAAATAAAAAAATTATAAAAACTAAAATAAAAACTCATTTATTTTACAAAGAGAGAAAATATATTTTAAACTCATACTTTTCACTTTCCTTCACTTTTTTTTCTTTTAATCTCTCTCTTAAAACCTATGATCACACCTCATCTGAGATGTCATAGAAACATTTTCCAGACAGAAAATAACACTACCAAACTAAAGACCAATTAAACTCAATTTCTCAACAAAGAATGGTCAGAAAACAGGGTTAGAAACTTACCAAATAATAAAGGCAGTGCAGTATAAATTGAGCCAGGAAGCTTGGAACAAAACTAGGTAATAGAGTCACAACATCCAATCCATGTTGTTCTCCAAATTCAAGAACTGCCTTCTCTGCCAATGTCTTAGAAATTGAATATGACCAAGCATATGGCTTCAAAGATTTAAAAATAAAATTCATCACTCTCCAATAACTCTCATCCATCACTTCTTCTTCTTTGCCCTGCCAGTGAACAGCAAAAGCACTTGAAGTATAAATAACTCTCTTCACTGTCTTTGAATTTAGGCATGCTTTTAGAATACCTAATGCTCCATCAATGGTTCTTTTGGTCACTACTTCCTCTGCCTCGTTTACTGCTAAATCCATTGGAGTAGCAGTGTGGAATATCCCAATACACCCTTCAATTGCTTCATTGAAACTCTCTGGGTTGCTGAGATCAGCATTGAAAAATTTTAGCATTTGGGATGCACCTTGAAGATTTGTGAGGTAGCTAACATCTCTTTTGTGCTCTGCTCAATTCATTAAAGTATTATAATTATATATTTATAATAACTACAACACAAATTATAGCAACCAAACTACATTTCAAATGTGATCTTTTTTAAAAAAATTACATTTGTTTCTTTTAACAAATATATAAAAAAATTCAAAATAAAAAGGGTTGTTTAATTACCTGGATCAGCTCTAACAGTGTATTAACAGTGTAACCATCTTCAAGTAATCTCTTAATGATCCATGAACCAATAAACCCTGTTCCTCCTGTTACACATACTCTTCCTTTTCCCTCTTCCATTTGGACACTTCCTATGTGGTTGCGTAATCTTTTTCTCTTTTACTTCTAATACTCTCTGTTCTGATTGAATCTTATTGGAGATATATATACACTTGTCTACCTAATATGTGATTGGTCGTTACTTTTCTATGGGCAGATTCTTTCAAACATTATTTATCTTCTTATTGACTGAGTTGTGGATTATAGTTTGCACTTTCCTAACTTAGTTTGAAATAAAATCAATTTCATACAACATGTAATGTATTTTGGTGTATAATTTATTTTAAATCACTAATTTTAAAATCAATTATATCAAATTGTAAATTAAACAGACACTTATAATGTGTTAGTTTCCACCATATCCACGTTAATACTACTCTCATAATCATGTTTGTAACGTGATTTTGATGAAAATCAAATAGATAAATAAGTTCAAGTTGAAATCACATCTGTTGATTAGGTAATTAAGATGAATATACTAGGATAACTTTAATTATGTTTTTGGCCCCCATTTTATTTTATTTTTTGAAATAGTTCTCCATAAATATTTTTTCTCAAATGATCCCTTTGTCTTTTGTACCATAAAGTACTGACGTGACAAAGAAATCAGAGAGACCGTTTGAAAAACTATTTTATGAGAAACTAATTTAAAAATCATAGATAGTGTAGAAATTATCATAATTTTTTTTAAAAGCCAAAGTATATTAAAAAAGGGAGTACAAGGGGGTACTCCAACCCATAATACAAAAAGAAAAAAAATGTCTAGGGATAACCCAATTACAACTAGCCAAAGAGAATAACAATGCTCCCAATTACAATCAGCCAAATAAAAGCAATCCTAAAAGTAGAAGAAACCAGTATCACAACACCACTAGAATAAGAATGTCCAATAAGAATGCCAACTAGCTAAAAAGTGAAGAGGCAAATAATTGAATCTATATCCTCCTGAATGACCAACTCCAAATTAGCATGAATGACTAAAAGACAAATACCATCCTAGCCACACAACGCAATACCAACAATTCAGCAGAAAAAACATTTGACAGCAGCAAAAGGATCCACCAACTTCAGATAGCATAGTCCATTTGAAGTCTTTGTACATACATCAGAAAAAAATAATAATGTTGCTTGTAGAATATGACCCAAGTCTCACTCATTCCAGTCAAAATAGAACCAAATTAACATGATCATCAAAACACACAGGGACAACACCCCAGAAAATTAAGTACAATCCAAATTCAAGCATGCTCCAACATCAGAAGACCACAAACAGTGGGGGTACATGAAGGAGGAATCCTTAGCTCTCAAAGTCTTCCAAGACCTGAGTTTTATCAATTCCAATACATTGGCCGGTTCCATTCTTTTGCTAGAGAAAATAAGATCATTACGTGCTAGCCAAATAGACCATACAACCATCAACCAAATAAAAGACCATCGTAACCTATTTAGAGCATTACAATCTGGTAGACCAACAAAGTGAGAGAAATTGTCCAGACATCCTTTGTTCAAAACATAATGGTAACCACCCCACTCCACACACAACATCCAAATTTTATATGCAAATGGACATTTAAAGAAAAGATGTGAGACATATTCCACAACCTGATAACACCACACACAATCACAACCCATAGCATTAAGTACCTTCCTTTTGATTAAGTTTTGTTTGGTAGGAATTCTATTTAAGATAACCCGCCAAGCAAAAGCAGAGATTTTTACTGGAGCAAATTTTGACCAAAGGTAATTATGCATTGGGATTTCAACAAAGGCCACCTCGTGGACAATCTCTTTGTAGGCAGATTTAACAATATAAGTGCCATTTGAGTCAACATTCCACCTCCAGCAGTCAGCAACATCCCCACACATCTGTACCGACTGAATCACACTAGAAAGGTCCTGCAAATGTTGTCATTCCCATTGGAATAGAGTTCGACGCCAACTCCAATTCCAGTGAGAGCCAGTGACATCACTTAGAAACATGTTAGCAATAGTCTCATTCTTATTATTAGCTAGAAGGAACAATCTAGGGAACCGATCACACAATGGTACATCTCCACACCACACATCCTCCCAAAAAGAGTATCACGTCCATTCCCCACTCTCTTAACACAACCTCTCGAAAACCAATCTACACTAATATCACTAGCA
Organism: Sesbania bispinosa; assembly: GCA_026901365.1. Classification (NCBI taxonomy): domain Eukaryota; kingdom Viridiplantae; phylum Streptophyta; class Magnoliopsida; order Fabales; family Fabaceae; genus Sesbania; species Sesbania bispinosa. The sequence continues at coordinate 1,658,839 of QLOH01000165.1, read as the reverse complement.
GAATCAATAGCCATAAATCTGACCACCACTTTGACACCTTTAACTGACTCCCCCTCGCAACTACCCACTTGTCCCCATAAATGGAAGAAATTATCCTATGCCAAAATTTTCCACTCTCCACTAACAATCGCCACCTCCATTTCCCCAATAAAGCTAGATTAAAAGCTCTCACGTCACGAACCCCCAATCCACCATGTTTTTTTTTCTCTACATACATCCCCCCAAGAAACCCATGAGATTTTTTTCTTATCAGTATTCCCACCACACAAAAAAAGAACTGAAAAGAGCATGAAGTTTAGAAATGATACCTTTGGGAGCCTTGAAGAAAGAAAGGTAATGGATCGGAATCGAATTTAGAATGGACCTCAATAGGACAAGACGACCACCAAAAGAAAGTACTTTACATTTCCAAGTGGACAATCTCCTCTCCACCTTTTGAATTACTAGTAGCCAAGTCTTTAATCGCCTTGGATTGATGGCAATAGGTAGGCCCAAATAAGAGAATGAACATGACTCTAATTTATAGTTTAGAAAATTAGAAGCCACTAGGAGTCAGTGCTCATCCACATTAACACCAATTAGCTTGCTTTTATGGAAGTTAACTTTTAAACCGGCCACTAATTCAAAAATTTGTAGAATTGCTTTAATAGCCACAAATTGGATATAGAAGCCTCTCCCATAAATATGGTATCATCTGCATACTACAAATGGGAGACCAACACGTGATCACGGCCAGCCATATAATCGGAGAATAAGTGTGAGTTAACTGCCTTGCACATCAACGCATTCAGCCCCTCAACAACTAGAAGGAACAAAAATGGGGCTAGAGGATCTCCTTGACGAACACCCCGACTAATCCCAAACTCTCCAGATGGATTCCCATTGATTAAAACTGACATCCTTGAAGTTCGCAAACACTCATCTATCCAATTCTTCCATTTTAATGGGAAACCTATGCGAGACATCACATATTGTAAGAACTCCCAACTTACTAAATCATGGGCCTTTTCAAAATCTACCTTAAACAATAAGCAAGACTTCTTTTTCCTCTTCATTTCTTCAATTGCCTCGTTTACAATAACAACACCATCAAAGATGAATCTACCTTTAACAAATGCATACTGGCAATCTGATACTACACTTCCAATGACCTGTCTCAACCTATTAGCCAACACTTTCGCCACAACTTTGTACATTACACTGATTAGAGAAATTGGGCGATAATCTTCTATTTTTGTGGGCTCGCAACCTTGATACAAGAGTGAAGCTCAAACATGTCTTATTCAAAACAAAAGATCAAAGTCACCTAAAGCCATGCACAACACTTTTGAAGCCAAGTTATTCGATGAAGACTTCGTGATTGAGAGTGAAAAGGTCTAAAGTCAACTAAAGTACAAATACCTCAAGCAACACACTGGCTACTTCAGGAAGGACACAAAGTTACTTTTTGGTGCAACAGTGCCTAATTCACACACAAACAACATAAAGAATGAATAAAGTACAAGAAGCTGCAGGAAAGGAAATTGTACACTCTGCCAAAAAGTAAAAAAGCTATAACAAAAACTCTATGAAATCAATGCTCATCAGAACAAAAACATTTTAAAGACAACCTACCTCGTATCTGAAGTGATATAAGTACAAGACCAAGACTCTGACGGAGAAGAAGAATTTTACGCTTTTAAGACTCTGATTTTTCATTTTCATTAACTCCTCATCATTTGTCTTAAATACCTTGTTCTAAGACTAACATATTTTGCACCATGTGCGATTATCATTCATTGTCTTAGGATTATTCTTTGAGAGTTACCAAGTTCTTTCAAATAGTAATCTTACATCTTTATTTTGTAAATCCAGTGAAAGCCTGGAGAGGCTAGGGTGAAAACAATACTTGTGTAAAACTTGAAGAGGCTAGAATACATGTAACCTTACAAGGAGTAGTGAATTCTTTTCTAAGTAATGGATTGGACATATCTCTCTGGTTGTGAGAGTGAACTAATATAAATAACTAAGTTTCAATCTTCTTAACCCTTACCTCTATTAATTTCAACATTTTTAATTGTGTTGAAATAAATAGGGTTAAATAATGAATTTAAGATAATTGTGTTGTGAACTTGTCTTAAAGAATTATAAGTTGTGAAAATGCGAACTAAAGACCTTAACTGAAGACAACTTAAATACTTGTAGGAAGTTAAACTATTTTAACCAAGTTTTTGATAAATGATTTCATCTTTTGAAAATTTTTTAGAAACACAATTCAACCATCTTCTTGGTCTTTTATTGTGTGTTTTCTTATTTCATAACCAAGCTTCTACATGAAGATTGACTCGCTCATTTCATAGGCAAGCTCCTCTATGTCACCATCTACCCACCACCCAAATCCCTTTTTCAATTTGAGTTTTGTTTCGTAAACCCATGCATACTCAAGATGAGAGACGTGTTTACATCATCTTCTTCATTGTGTTTAGAACACTGTAAAATATTTGTTGGGGGCCATAATGGATTTAGAGTTTTTTCAAGGCTAAGCTAGGGATGAAATTATGAAAGGGGGGTTAAATTTAGGATATTTATGAAATTTACATATAAGGTTGATTATGCAAAATAATATTTTATATGGGTACAATTTAAAATATTATTAAAATTGATGAGGTGGATTAGTATAAGACATATGTATAATATTTAATTCGTTAACTAAGATGGGTATAAAGAAGTTCATTGAGTGTATACCGACTTACATATGATGGAGTGTAAGTTCGAACACCACTCAACTCTTTAATGTGATGCAAATATAGTAAGTGCTTTATGAGTTCAGATACTTTTCCTATCTTGAACTTAGGCATGATTCGTTTACCCTAAAATTTTATTCAACAAAAAAGTAAAAAGAAAAATTATGGGTATTGATCTCCTTCCACATCATACCGTAGAAGTGTAAGGACCGTCTTTCGTAGTGTAGGCCCCAACAACATTAGATGCAAAATAGCTAAGAAATAACTATTCAGTAGTTAATTTCCCTAGCGACTACTCCCTCCGGACTTGAATATAAGCAAAAAAACTCGCATTTGGTGAATTAAAATATAAACAAATCTTAACTAATTTTACCCTATTTAATGAGATAAACCCAAAATGCCCTTTATTTAATTCAGATTTTACTTTCCAACCACTTTATTTAATAAATCATGTGCCAATAGAAAGATAGTATGCACTTGAAACAATTTTCAATAAAATTGAATGTAGTGTAATTTAGGTAATGCAAGTACCTTTTACATCATATTAAGAAAATTTAATGAGTTTAACTAACTTTTTTAATATATGTAAATTTAATTATTTTTACTTATATTCAAGTTCGGAGCATTACACACAGCTCGAGAGGATCGGATCCTATAGTACAATCCACCATGAACCTTTCCAACGATGATGTACTTGGAAATCCAAAAAACATAACATGCACAAGATTGATAGTCTAGTAAGAATCCACGTGTGCAACACCCAAACCCTTCTCTTCCATCATCATATAAAACCCGCCATTTTCATTTCCCCCAAAACCTTCCTTAACCTTGTTCCTTGCGTTTCGTTTTGATAACAGATCAGAAATGGATGCAGTGTTACCCGTTGTCGCTTTGTCACTTCTACTGGGAGCCATCATTGCCCTCGCCTTCTTCAACACCTACTTCCGCCACCGCCAATCCGAGGTCCGATCCATCGCAAATCCGGATCCCAAGTCCATCTCTTCCTCCAAGCCCCCTCCTCCCAAGAAATCTCACCCCAAACCCCATTCCTCTGATAAGGTGCTGCTTATTTTCCCTTTTCCAATTCCAATTCGGTTCTCATTGATCTACAATTCTTCCGTTTGCATTCTCATTGATTATGTGATGTGAAATACAAAAATGATTAAATAGTCAAAATTAATTGCATTTTTCTCTCATGGAATGAGGTATTCCTTACTAGGTTTTGTAGTTTCCCCCCTCTCTCTATATACAAGGAACATACCAAGTATATCAAGTAAGAGTATGAGATCGGGATAAGAACTAACTGTGAATATTTAATTTGTTATAAATGGTCACGATTAGTTTTGGTCATCTCTCACACTGTCACGTGATACACCTCATGTTTAAATAACTGTTTTGCTATGGTGTTTTGAGAAAATTGAGTAATTTGCCGGATTATGATAGTAGGTTGTTGTATTTAAGTGAAAGAAGCTTACTTTTCCTTTCTAAGGTGTCTTTGGGAAGTAGTATTGGTTATTGTTTTTGTTTTCTATATCATTGATTTGGTGTAGTGTTTGTGAAAATTGCGTGATTCTGGTTCGGAACTTTACTTTTCCTTTTAGGGTTGGGTTACATTGGTGGCTGTGGGTTTTATTGAATTTGAGTGGAAGAGGTTTACATACTAGTTGTAGTCTCAAGTTTGCATTAGTGTGTTGATCAAGTGCTTCTTCAAGTGTTACTGAGTATAGTTTTGTGGAAATTTTAAGTTAATTTCTGAATTGATATAGATAAGAAATTCTCAATTTGGTCATTAAAATGTGTGTGTTGGTGAAGCTTGATGATCTCGAGTCGTTGCTGTGAATCTTCACTCTTCAGCTGTCATTGTGGTGTTTAGTTTTGAAAATATGAATAGTTGTTGAATTTGAAATCTGAAAAGCCTTATGAATGAAATGCAACATGTTTGGAGAACCAGTAAATTTGCCTTGGTTTGTTTTATGGTTTGGGTTTTTCCTGGCTTAATCTTTTGTTTGGAATATAAGGATCAAAACAAGCGACATCATCCATTGGATTTGAATACCTTGAAAGGCCATGGTGATGCAGTTACCGGGATATGCTTCTCCTCTGATGGACGGAATTTGGCAACAGGTATTTAAACACATTTGTTCACTGAAGATATATGTAGCTGTGTCTTTGGTTTACTACCTTTTAAAGATGATTTCATAAACCTTCATGGAAATGCTCATTTATGATGATTGCAAGTTTACTTCTTTATAACACAAATGTGTGCCCGGGTGCACAAGATCTGTCATTATGGCGCATCTCTTTATTCAACAATTCTAATTCCACTCATTCTCTTTATTCAACAATTCTAATTCTACTCATTTTCTACAACTAAGAAAAGCCCATCATGTCCTTATTGTTGACTCGGATATTATTCTTATTTTTTCATAAAACAAGAAACTCAATCTTAGAGATGAGAGAAAACAATGTCTAAGGGGAGAATAAAGTACCCATAAAAAATAAAAATAAAATAGAAAGCGACCTAAATGGACTTAAAACCATAGTTACCTAGTATGCAATACTTTTTAGTATGGGTAAGGGCATATGATACATGGTAAGTCACTTGGTATGTGGGTGGTATATTTCGGTTGCACGTTATTTGGGTTGTAGTATGTTTAATTAGTAAGCTCTCAATAATCAATATAAATTTTAAAATAGTTCAAGAAGTCACATAATAAATTTATTTTTATTTTAAATTATTAATACATTTTTAAGTGTTAATAATTATGAGTAAGTGTCATTTATCTCTTTTTTCATTTTTTCTTTTCGTGTTCTCATTTATTATCAACGTTTTTTCCCCTTCCTCATATGTTGGTAGACTTCAAAAGGTTAATTCCCAACACTATTGTCATTAATTATACCTTTTTACCTTCCCATCCCAAGTCCCAACAGTGAGCCATGTAACCCCCCCCCCAAAAAAAATTTCCCTCTTTATCTGTACTAGATTTTAGACTGGGCCTAAATCAACTTCAAAAGCTAGCTTATAGGGTGAGGACTGCCCAAGACTTATATTTTTTTATTTGGCCTTATCTCTAGGCAATATGGGACTTTAACACACCCCCTCACGGGTGGCAGCCCAATGACAACGAATCATCTAGGATAGGCTCTGATACCATATTAGATTTTGGATCGGGCCTAACCCAACCCAAAAAACTAGCTTATAGGGTGAGGACTGCCCAAGACTTATATACTTTTATTTGGCCTTATCTCTAGGCAATGTGGGACTCTTAACAATCTGTATTGCAGAACCACATCTCTCCTGCTCCTCCTTTCCCTTTGTCTTCCCCTTTTGTCCTCATTATTTGAATTGCAGAGAACAGAGTCTCTCCCAGTGTTATCAGTATCGCATGAATCGCGATTCGATTCATGTGATTTGATACGAATCAAGCCTCCAGCGATTCGAATCGCACAATGAATCGTTTTTTATACAGAATTGCACCTTGAATCGTGCGAATCGTGTGTGAATCGCGAATCGAAGTGTATCGCGCGATTCATTGCTGCCGGTCGTAATCGAACATGAATGAATCTCGATCGCGACTTGGTTCTGAAAAACCATAACAAAAACTGCATAACAGAGAGAGCAAGGGTCGATTCCTTCCCTCCAAACAGTGCCGCCCCCACCACTGCAAGATCTCAAGCCGCATGTCTTCCATCAAACCACCATGCCCCACCACAATCAGCCGCTGTCCTTTGCGTAGTCGCACACCATCCCTACCCCAGCCCTCTTCTCCGCCCAACCGTCGTCGTCTCTCTTTCTCTCTCTCCCTCTCTCTTCGTCTTCCACTACTTGGTTCCCTAGTTTTCTTTGAGTTCACGATGTCGATGGAAGAGACGTCTCTGACTTACTTGTTCAGTTTTTTTATCGTTTTTATTTTATTTTGTTTTATTTCTCTCTTTTGTTTGTTTTTTATCTTTGTCAAACTTTTTTTGTGGGCTGTTGTTTTGAATTGGGCTGTGAGTATTATAAAATTTTTAGTGATTTTTTTTTTGGTGTAGTGGCAGCAAAAGATTGAGGTTGAGAAAATGAATAATGAATCATGAAGCCTTAAAAAAAATTTAATTGGGCTGAATATTTATGTGTTTTAGTTGTTGATCATGAATTTATGAGTTTATATGTCTTTATTAAATATATATACTATTTTTAATTATTGTTCATGAATGTTACGATTCACGATACGATTCGATTCACAATTCGGAAAATAGCCCATCCGATTCACGATTTGAATCCCGATTTAATAACCTTGGTCTCTCCCCTTCCCTAATACCCTTCCATTGTTTTCATTGTAGAGCAGACATGCTCTATTTTTTACTTTTGCAGCATAGGCTTTCCCCACCCCTATCCCTTCATTCACTCAGAACAGCTCAGTCTTGCATCCCAATACACATTCCACAATGATCTGAAACATAGCTGCAATGGAAACTAGAATGGGCATTCTAGATGGCAGTTTGAAGGGGATTTGGCAAATTTTGGTAACAGTAACACTGTTTAAAACACAACAGAGTTAATTAATGTCTCTGCATATAAGAAATGATACTTCCTTGAAACACCATGACCTGAGCAGCCATAAACATAACTTTTTCCCATAAGGTCATAACATGTTTAAGAGACAAAGATATACTTTTGAAGTTGCGGACAGACCTCTCCAGGCTAAGCCAAATGACACCAGCTGCAAAAATAGCATGTTGCCCAAAATTTATTTATGCACCATTGCACCTTAATGTCACTTGGTAATTACGTTTGCTGACATGTATTTTTCATGTATCACTGATGTTTCCTAATCTCCTTTCTAGATTTCTATGACCTAAGATCCCTACCTGTTCTAATAATAGCCTTCTTTTTTATTTTCACTTGTATTACCAATTGAGCATAATTTATGAAACTTTTTTCTTACATTCTTACAATATATTATCTGTTTAAACAGCTTGTGCTGATGGAGTTGTGAGAGTATTTAAATTGGACGATGCTACAAGTAAAAGTTTCAAGTATGTGAATTTCAAGAGCCTCTTGATACATATACGTATCAACTCAATGTCAGTCATATTCCATGTGCATTGATTTTATTCTCTTAACTCTTTTGCAGGTTTCTTAGAATTAATTTGCCTGCTGGAGGTCATCCAATGGCAGTTGCATTTTCTGATGATGCATCCTCCATTGTTGTGGCATCTCATACTCTCTCTGGTTGTTCATTATACATGTATGGAGAAGAGAAACCTAAAACTTCTGAAAATAAGCCACAAACAAAGCTTCCTCTCCCGGAAATTAAGTGGGAACGTCACAAAGTTCATGATAAAAAGGCAATATTGACGCTGTTTGGAACCTCTTCCACTTATGGCAGTGCTGATGGCAGTACAATAATTGCCTCCTGTTCAGAAGGTATCATTATGACATCATCCTACGTTGGAAACTAAAAAGAAAATATTCTGTCATAATCTATATATTTGGGTCTTATCACCTAACACCATGCAGCAATTATGAATGGAATTTAAATTTTAATTAAAAGTAGCTTGAAGAAAAAGAATTGCTTGCATGGATAAAGGTCCACAAAGTGATTTGAATAGTGTTGTTTTTAGTTTATGATACCTTTGCTTCTCTTAACCCATTTATTTGACAACTAAAATACTGTAGAAGTTTCAACTTTCAACTAGCAATACTATCTTATATCACAATGATGGATTTCTAAGAGACATTAAATTGTTAACTAAATTTCTAATACTATCTTAAATCACAACTTTCAACTAGCAATTCTTCTGCTCACAAAATCAAATGCACTATGTTTTATACTTTTATTTCAAATAGATAATGAAATTAGTATCATTGTCTTTGCGCCAAGAAATAATGTTTGATAGTGACTTTTTACAAGCTCTGTCCTAAAATTTGATTTCTAATTCAGGGACTGATATCATTCTTTGGCATGGAAAATCTGGGAAGAGTCTAGGGCATGTGGATACAAATCAACTGAAAAATACCATGGCTGCTATATCACCCAATGGGCGTTTTATTGCAGCCGCAGCTTTTACTGCAGATGTGAAGGTGAATTTTAATGCACAATTCTATTTAATTTATTTGGAGACATTAATCTATTTGATGTATACGTGCATAGACACACTCACTTTCATAATTAGTAGCATCCAATAGGAGGTAGCCTTCAAGCTTCCTCTCCCATCCCAAGCTGGGGTTGAATTCCAGATGTAGTCCTTATCCTCTCTTCAACAAGGCTGTGCCCTGTAGGTTTTAATCCATTTTGTGCTGGCCTAGAAACATGTTCTCTTGCATTTATTACAATCTGTATTGCGATCACCTTCCTTGTCCATTGTTCTCTCTCTCTAATTATCTATGATTCTATTCATGTTTCTCTCTCTCTCTACACATATTTGTATATATAGCACCTTTTAATTTTAGATTTATGAATGGTTAATCTGCAATTTTGGGCCTGACCAATTATCGATATTGTGGCCCTTGAGTAAAAATAGATTTGTGGGAGAAACTTAAATTGAGAAACTCAAGAAGTCCGTTTTCATTTATTTAATTAGAAAAACAAGTATAAAAGCTGGGAATATGAAGAATGTTTCCTAGAAAGAAAAAAAAACAGAGAGAGAGAGAGAAAGGGGGAATTACTTGCTGACATGTAGTGAGTCATTTGGTGGATGACTGAAGACTGGGATGGAGAAGGCAGAAAATGGATTCTTGGAGCCAGCACTAGTCCTTGTGGCAGATGTTTTGGGCCATCCGTGTGTCTCTTAGGACAAATAAATAAATTGAGGTTCAACTGAAACTGATGGAGGGTTAATTTTGCAAGTTTTTTCAAATTGAGGTTAACACTGTTCCAAGTTCCAACTTTTAGTTCATCTTTGATGTTAATAGATATTAACACAATTGTCTACCTCATTGTTAGATGACCTCAGGGAGCCTCATCATACATCATTAACATTATAAATGCATACCCTTTATCATATTTTCTGATTAAAAAATTGTATCAGAATTTTACAACTCCTGTTTTATTTGAATGTTTAATATATTATTCCGTTTTGCTTGCTTACAATGTCTTTCAGGTCTGGGAGATTGTTTATGCAAAGGATGGATCTGTCAAGGAAGTTCCAAAAGTTATGCAGCTTAAGGGGCATAAGGTTTAATACTAGTACTATTCTTCTTGGCTGATCTTCAATTCAAATTAAGCTCCCATTTTGACAGGATTTTACAAGCCAAAAAGTTTTAAATATGTTTTTCCATTAAATGCTTCATATTTTCATTTATGTGAGAGGCATATTATATGTTGATTTTCATATATTTTTTATTTTACAATAGCTAACATTTGTTTTAGGAATGATAGGAGTATTCTATCACATGCAAAAGTGGGGTGGGATGCTCTCAAATCAATATTTTTCTCATAGAAATCGGATAAAAAGCTTTGCATGGATTGCAAAGTCATACTTGGAGAGAGCTTAATTACCCAGCATAGGATCTTGGTTATGGAGGTACAATTCGAGAGGGGAGTAAATGAAAATGGTCAAGATAGAGTTCTAAGGATCAAATGGTGGCATTTGAAGGGTGAAAAACAATAAGCGATTAGAGAAGGGTTTTGGAGGGAGGGTTTTTGGAGGCACAAGGAGGTGCTAAGGGAAAGGTGGAAGAGTTACTTTCACAGGCTATTTAATAAAGGACTAAGAATTTTATTACACTATAATGGGCTAAACACTAGAGAGGAGAGCCAAATTTATACCTTTTATTGTAGAATATGGGAGTCTGAGGTAAAAAAACATTGAAAAAGATGGATAATCGCAAAGCAGTTGACCAATAATATACCTACTGAGGTATGGAAGGGTATAAGAGTGAAAGGTAAAATATGGCTCACAAAGTTGTTTGATGAGATTATGAGATCTATATGATAATGCTAATAAGCGGAGGACAAGTACTGTAATCCCTTTCTGTAAGAACATGAGTGACATACAAAATAGCACAAATTATTGGGAGTTAAGCTCATAAGCCATGTTATGAAGTAATGAAAAAGGGTGATTTAGCAGAGATTAAAACAATACTCACATTATAGAAAATTAATTTGGTTTTATCCTGGGGAGATTGATCATGGAAGTAATATACTTGTTATGAAGATTGATGGAGAGAAATTGGAGGAATCAAAAAGAATTTGTTTAACTAAATGCTTTTAACTTCATAGATTGTAACTGTACATAAATTCGGATTGCTTTTATCTTATTCTAAATTTCTTATGTTTTCAAGTACTAAATCATAACTTGTTCAAATTCGATTGAAATGAAATAAATTAATAGTTGACTAGCATCCTCCTTTCCTGAAGTTTTCCTCATCATTTTTTTTTTGACAATGATTTGACATGTTCAATGATTTTATTGCTTCACTTTGTTGCAGAGTGCAGTGACTTGGTTATGCTTTACCCCAAACTCTGAGCAAATAATCACAGCATCCAAGGATGGTTCACTAAGAGTATGGAATATCAATGGTAAGCAAATTTTGATAGATGATTATTTTTTATTTGTCAAATTGGTTTTATTTTTCTATCTAAATCTCATGTCCAGTCCAGCCAGTAACCTGCAGTGGCAAATAGTTTATATGTTGACAAAAGATATGTGGCAACTCGAAGTAGTACTTTGATGAGATTTGGTTGTTAATCATACCAACTCTTCTAACCTCTATTTTTCATTGTATCTTGAAGTTCGCTATCACCTTGATGAGGATCCAAAGACACTGAAGGTGTTCCCAATTCCTCTTCATGATTCTACCGGTACTACATTGCACTATGATCACCTAAGTATTTCCCCTGATGGAAAAATTTTGGCTACAACCCATGGTTCCACATTGCAGTGGTTATCTGTTGAGACTGGAAAGGTTTTGGATACAGCTGAAAAAGCCCATGATGGTATGCCTAAGAATCAATTAATCAAAGCTTTGATATTTCCGATAATTGCAATTAAAAATCAAGTAATTTTCTATCTATGATCTTCAAGTCATTGGTTATTTCCTTCACTTTGCAGGTGACATTACATGCATTTCATGGGCCCCTAAAACTATTCCAATGGGTAAAGCTGCTAATCTGGCTCTAATTCTTTTTGGTTCTTTATGTAATTTATTGTTCCCAAATATTTCCATTTCATGTAGTTTTGTGTTTGCTAAACAGTGTCAGAAGATAATGCAAAAAATTTTGTAGATAACTTTACAATTAATGTGATTTGAAATGTGAGGAATATCAAGATATGTCTGGATGTTGTGAATGTGTATTTGTATTTCCATCATTTTTATCTCTAGAATGTATCTCGTACACAACAGCATGTGATTTTTATCATCTTAAATATTGGGGTGCCTTTTGCAGGAAAAGAACAAGTCTTGGTTTTAGCCACAGCCAGTGCTGACAAGAAAGTGAAGTTGTGGGCAGCTCCATCACTCCTTTCATCCTGAGCTACTATGTTAGTGCACCAATTGCCATTTTTAGCATGCCTGAGCACGTACTGACAACTAATTTATGCTAAAGAGTGTTTCTTCAGAAGTTCTCAGCTTTGGTCTCTTCCTCTTTGGTTCAGTCATTTTACAACTTGATTCAAGCTGCATGGTACCATGGCAAGTTGAATGAGAAACTAGGATGAGCTGAAATCTGTACAAGTGGTTCTGTTACTGCTTAAACTTGGATCTTAGCGAATTTTTGTTACTAATAATTTGTACAGACATAGATAATGTTGTTGGTTTTGGTTGTGCTAATGAGCCTGAGGTGAATGAGGAGGTAATGCGAGAATAGTGTATCAGTAACTTTGAGAGCGGACACATTGGACATGTTGCTAGTTGATACAGTGTACCGCATTTAAAAATCTTTTTCATATTTACTGCTTCATGATGAGGGTATTGTTCCTTTCAATTCAAATTATGGAAATGGTTACATCGGGAAATAACTGGAAATATTCGTTTGAACTCTCCAAATATTTCTTTTAATTAACAAGAATTGCAACGAAATTCACAGCACATCTCAATGTTTCATGCTCTAAGACAACCATAACTATTAAGGTCTGTATATTTGATTTAAAAGAATTGGTGCTGAAATAAATTATATGTTTAGGAATGAATGATATTTTAAAAATAAATTTAGAATTGATTTTGTTTTGATAATGAAGTAAACTTAGATGTATTTTTCACCAGTTTAATATTTAGAATAAATTTTGCTTGAGGAAAAGTATTTTCTTTCAAAATTTATTTATTGCATAATTTTGCAAATTTTAAAATTCAACTAAACAATGCAGGTACTGTACAAATCCATTTTAAGTGATGGAAACGTGGTTTTCGCTAACAAGCTCTTGATAAAACGCCTTGTTCAGCTCTTCTGAAAACATGAAATGGTGTTTTCGTTGAATTATGTAACACTTGGTGAAAGTGTAGCTTCAACATGAAGTGACAGTAGCCACCGAAAAAGAAAAGAAAAAAATCATAGTGACTGTGGCATGTGATGTCTGCCTAAAGGGGCTAAAATTTTTTGGTCAATTAAGAAAAAGTGCAGCAACATTTATTCATCAAAGGAATGTGAACAATAGGCTGTATTCACAATTGAAAAATGAAAAACGCCCACCGTGGGGCTCGAACCCACGACCACAAGGTTAAGAGCCTTGCGCTCTACCGACTGAGCTAGACGGGCAATTGATGGTAAAATATATAAAATGCATAATATATCATAGGAGCAAAATAAATACAAAGAGGTAGTGTTTCTTTTGAAAAAAAAGCATTTTGTTTCTATAATTTATTTTATTGTACATGACATAATTCACAATAAACTTAAAACAACTTGAATGGTATCTTGTATTTCATAATTAAGCTTCTTCCTAAAATTTCTTTTTTTTAATGAGAGTCTAGCTTTTTTTTTTTTCCAATGCAATTCTTCACTATTTTAGATTGGTTCAATTATTTTTATATTAATTTGTATCATTCTATGATCAATTTTTTAAGACTAGTGGTTTGGGTATCTACCTCAGTCTTTATTGTTTTTAATCAATTTGACTTATTAAACTTATGTTTTCAAATGTTAGGTACAAGGATCAAAATTCACAAAAAAATGAAATGTAGAAAAAAACAGCAAAATTAAAGTTTAATGTGTTTATTATGAATATGGATAAAATTATAATGTTTCTATACATGACCTAATTAAGGATTTGGCCTAAAGATACGTGAATAAAAAAGTTGACTTTTGACCATGTAATGAGATATGAATGATTGAAACTGTTTTACATAAATATAAAACATCTATTTTGATGATATATAACCTGTTTGTATTGGCGTTCAGATACTATAAAATTGATTTTGTACATACCTCTAGGCATAGTTTATGGAAGAGATTTATTTTCAATTCTGGAGAATCGATTCTCAAGCATATCGACGATAATACAAACAGACATATAATCATCACTTCTTTCATATAGTGTGATCTTACCTAATACATTTATTGTACACACATAAAAACTTTTCTTTTTTTTACAATTATCTCTACCTCACTCTCATATTGACTTGAGTGTTGGAGCGTCTTTGTAAATATTCCAAACATATTTTTCACCATAGAAGGAAATTACCAAACCTCAAAATAAAAGCAACCATTTGGAGCAGCAAAGGTTGAAGACATTGTGAGCTATACTATTGAGCAATTCCCCTGCTCAAAGTAGGAGGAAATATCATTTATAAATTTGAGTGCTTTCATTCATTTATTTATCATATTCAAACATTTTTTTTAGCTTAAACAAGACTCTCATTTACTAATTTATTTTAAAAAATACCAAGTAGTATATGAAGAGCAGAAAATATTTTTTTAAAGTAAACTCGCCCTAAGATATTCCTTAAGAGCAGTATAAACAACTAGTCCACTTTGTAATTTTCGGCCATAAAAGTGTAAGTAGGAGTTGTTTTCTTGCGCATTTGCTTACTGTATTGATACCCCTACAAGGAGATAAGTAATCCCAAGTTAGTGCTTTTTTTTATTAAAAGTAGAAAATTAAACAACTATAGATTGTAACTTGAACTAACACTAAAATCAACAATTAAAAAAGATAAGGGTTTTACCTTATTGGTCCCATAAATGTAATCACAATAGGTAAATACTGAGGCAAAATTGCTTTGACTTTTTTCACCAACATAGTGATGGTAGTCATGGTATGAGGGACCTCCATAAAATGGTATATATTTTGTGAGACTCCAAGGGAATTCATACCTATAACATGCATGTTATATAAGATGATTAAGATTTTTTTTCTTTAAAAAAAATGCATGCCTATAAAAAGATGTGATGTCAATGAAAATTTAGGTGATAATTGAGAAATATGCAACATGTAAAGACACATGATTAATTGTTCATGTGTACGGTGCACCATATATTCCAATTTCTCCCAGCTTATGACTAGAAGTTTTCTTTTCTTCCTTCATAGCATATCCATTAATTTGAAACAACAACAAGAACAAGGCATCAATACTAATTAAATTTGAAATCATTATCTTCTCGAACATTATCAGTATTATTTTTTAACATTATTATATAATTATGTATTTTCAATAATATTAAACTTATAATTTAACCACAATAAATAATAAATAGAAGGGTTAAATATGTTTTTGGTTCTCAGGAATATAGTGAAATTTGGTTTTGGCCCCCCAATTTATTTTTTCATTGTTTTTGGACCTTCATTTTTTAAAATCACATGTTTTTAGTCCTCCTTCTTAATTATACTCAGTTAAAATCACTTTCAAAGTGCCACAACGACTTTTCCTTGGTAAAAATTCACCGAAATTTCTTGCGATTTTTTCTCTAGAAAAGTCATTTGTAGTAAATTTTCAAAAGCTCACAAATTTTTTACATAAAGATGATTGATGCTATAAAATTCTCTTGCCTTGTTGTACAAAATATATAGTAAATTTCTAATAAATTTTAGAATATGGATAAAATTTTCTTTGAATTTTAAAATCATCTAAAAAAATGCGAAGAAAAATTCATAGAAAAATCTACAAGAAATATTGCTACCACATCACTTAATGAAATATAATTAACAATTAGGACTAAAATTATATAATTTAAAAAATAAAGAACTAAAATTAATAAAAAATTAAATAAAGACCAAAATTAAAATTTTCTATATTTTATGGGATCAAAACATATTTAACCCTAAATACGATTACTAGAGAGAGAAGTTAAACTTTTACCCACTATGCGTCTCAATGGCTTCTAGCTGTCGCAAGATGAACCATAACCAATAGTTTATTATGTGCCCTGGAACCAGTGCTGGGCCTATAAATGAGGGGAAACCGAGTATCAAAATCTCAGCCCAATGGGCATAAGGTGCTGAGAGTCCAATGGGTGTTGCATATTCATGATGAACCTTGTGGATATGCTCAAATGCCCATTTGCAGTGGAGCATCCTATGGATCCAATAGTGTGAAAAATCTTCTATAATGACGTAAACTAGTATTTGCCAAAATAATTCCCAACCTGATGGCAATGGCAAACCAGTTCTGATCCCAAGCCACTGAACAATAAAAAGTGCATAACACATCAAATCTATGCATAAACTATTAGAAGTAAAAGAAATAAGATTACAAAGAAAACCATAAAGAACAATGCATGCAACAAACAAATTGTTTTTGGGTGAGTTATATGAGCATTTTTGGAACGATATAATATAAAGTTTATTAAAAAAGTCATAAGCATGGAGAAACAGCGTAATAAAAATAAGGATTTAATTAATATACATTCTACATACTCAATTTCAATCATTATATAATGTGCCAATATATTATTAAATAATATTAAGAGTGCAAAATAAAGAGTTGGAATTAAGTTACTAACAACACTTGTATTATGTAGTACTTATTAGGAACCATTGAATTAGGCAAGTCGTCAAGACATGACATTAGGGTGAGACAAAGACAAAGGTGGATTTCGTCCTCTTGCCGCCTACTTTGTCTATCCAAAGATGAGAAATAGGTATCTCCACCACAAGTTAGAAAAATTAGTCCCACCCGGCCACCATATCTTTTTAGGGGCTTAATTCTTGTGGCAAGAATACTAGGTTCCTATTAATAATTTTTTTTCTTGTGTTTTCATAACAGGATCAGACCAGACTGATCGGTTGAACCGGTTCAATCGGGAACCAGGCCTATGTTGGGTCTAATAACCCGTATGTTTTTGAACCAGAAAGAATCGACATGAAACCAGTACAAACCGGTGAAACCGGATAAAATCGGTGCAATTTGTGGGTAGGTAATTCGATAGTAAGAACCTTAAAAAAGTAAAAGATAATTTAACTATTATGGTAACTAAAATTATTTAATTACTATATCGGGACGGGTTCGGGGGCGAGGCGGGTTCTTGCACCCCAAACCTACCCCCGTTAAAGGCATGGCGGGGGTCGGGGTCAGGTTTTACTTAAACATGGTCAAAGTCGGGGCAAAGCAGTATTTGCAGGTTCAAATTTTATTGTCATGCATATATAAAAAGATATAGGGCGAGTCAAATAATTCAAATGTTAATCTAAACTCATCCTTAACTCCATGACGGGTCATTAAATCAGATCCAATTAAACCTTAATTTTTTTCATAGAATAAGTTAAGATTAATTTGAATAATTCGGGTGGAGATGAGTCAATGACATGGATAAGTTCTTAAACACCCTTGTCCTAACTACCTCACTTGATCCACAAACAAAAGATAATCATTGTTTCACAATTTTATCATAATGCTAGTTTAAACTTCTATACATCGTTTGGACCATAGAGAGAAAACATCAATACTTTATTACGAGAAGAAGTTACCAAACAAAAAAATTATTCATTAATTCACTTATTTATTATATTAAAAAAATACTTAAAATAAAATATTTAAACAAAATATTTTTATTTTTTATTTCATTTTATAAAACAAAAAGTATTACTTTGAATATGATAAGTATTTTTTTGTGATAAAAATATGGCAAATATATGATGGAAAAAAAGAGATAGAAAAAACAAAATAGAAATGTAATGACATAAAAGAATTTTGGGTATGCATTTATTGAACCACCAAATGGACCTTGCTTTAAATCTTTAACAAAAGAAAAACATATATTGATGCAATTGGAAGGAGTTCGGGTACCTTAAGCATGTGGTCTCATGTGTATGAAAAAAATATTGTTGGGAGGAGTTCTTGCCATATGACTGACGGTACTTGAGAGATTAATTAGTCTCTCACCCGCCTCACCAAAAAGAGAAAGCAATAGAAATCTGTTTTATTTTTGTCATTTTCTTTTAGTCCGATGCACATACTCTTCAGTGGGCTAAAAAAAAGTTGTTCATATGAATTATAGTACTTTGATCTTTATTTTGAAATCTCAAAATTATAAACCAAATATACCCTTATCCTAATGCATCATTAATATTAATTTGATATGATCATTGGTCTATAGGGGTGGGAATAGGCCGAGCTGAGCTAGGCTTTCCAAGCCCTGAGCCTGACATGTACCTTAAATCCATGGCCTGAGTCTGGCCTGTTTACCTGACATAGGCTTTATTTTATGGCTGAGTCTGGCCTACTTAAAGTCTGACAAGGCCTGAAAGCCTGTTTTATAGTAAAGTACTTGAATATATCATAAGCATATATATGAATAGACTTATAGGCTCAAGTTTTTAACATACTTAAATGTTTATACAAGCTAATAAGTATATAATTATAAGGAAAAGTAATAAAAAATCTTTATAATAATAATAGCAACATAGAAAATATTAGTATTTTATTTATATTTAGTTAAATAGACCGACATGATAGGCTCAAAAGGCTTTTTCGATGGCCTGAAGCCTGACCTGTTTTGCTATATAGGCTTTTGAAAAAGCCTTGGCCTGCTCTATTTAATAAATTGGTCTGGCCTGATGTAGGCCGGGTAGTAGGCCCCTGACGAGCGACCTAGCCCGTTCCCACCCCTATTGGTATATTTGGTTAAATTCATTTATATTGTTATAAAAGTCATTCAACACTGTAATGTTCATTTGGAAGAAATGAATCTTCCACCATTCAAAGTGATAGAATGATATATATGATAAAATACTATATGTAGTGGAT
The DNA here is from genome assembly GCA_026901365.1 of Sesbania bispinosa. Classification (NCBI taxonomy): domain Eukaryota; kingdom Viridiplantae; phylum Streptophyta; class Magnoliopsida; order Fabales; family Fabaceae; genus Sesbania; species Sesbania bispinosa. Next base: position 1,640,008 of record QLOH01000165.1, on the reverse strand, counting down.
TTTATCTGAAAATTAAAATATAGAGAGTAGAGTAGTACCTTAATGGTAGGATAAGAAATGATCTGAAGAGGACCAACTACAATGACAAAAGAGAACATAACATCTTTGTAGCACTTGAACATTTGCCAGAATGATCTCTTCACCGAGGGCTGAATCTTGTATTTGTTCAACTTCTTATAGTCACTAAGCTCAATCAATATGAATGGAATAGGGGCTAAAGAGTAAAACAAGCACAAGAATAGAGTGTTGTGACAATGTAAAACAAAATCAGGTTTCTTGGCAGAGTAATTGAACCATAGTGTCTCACAAAGAGTAAGTCCTCTGCCTAGTGCATCTTTTGCTTCTTCAAGGGTCTGGTAGGGGAGCATTGTGATGATGAGAAGGAGAAGTAGCTAATTAAGAGGAAGAAAAATAGAACTTTAATTTATTAGCTAGCTAGAAGTGAGGGATATGTTTAAATTTGGGTGATTTTTAGTGGCTTTTATAGTTTCATTATGCAACCTGATCGATGGTGTAATAATGTTGAAGAAATTAATTGGAAATGAACGGCTGTGGCTCAATCACAGTACCATGGGATAGATAAGCCCAATAACTAGTTTTTCATTCGCATTAAATTTGTTTGTTCATTTATTGAAATTTTTTGGTTTAATCACATGTATTTTCTACAGGAGGTTCGAGCCGAGAACATCCACATCATGGCTGGGCTACCTCTCCCAGCGGATATTTTTTCCATCTATAAGACTCGAACTCGACACCCTGCTTAAGGGGAAACAAACATGTACCATCTGAACAAACCATAATAAATTTCAATTTTCATTTATTGAAATTAAAAGAATATAAGTAATTTTATAACCGTTTTATTTAAAAAATCTATTTACTTTTATCTTAAGAAAATTAAAACAGTAAAAGAGTTTTTCTTTTCGGTTTTTCCTTTTCAAATTAACAATTATAGCTTTTTTAATAAGCCACGTGTATTTTTCATTGAAGGCAATATTATTCGAGTTAAAATATCATAGTAAGGTTAACTCTTTCATAAGAATTTTTTTTTCATATATACGATAATTTAACATCTTGTTTAAGGTGATTTTCATTTAAATATACAGGAAAAAGAGTATAAAAGCACCTTGAACTTTTGTCCTTTTACAAATAGGCATCATGAACTTTTAATTTGTCTTAATTAATCCTTAAACTCTTATCATTATTACAATAGGCTCATTCATTAATATCAAGTTAAATAATTACCATAACAAATCTCAATCTTTCGAGATTTTTTGTTTCAAATATTAAAAAGACATAAAAGAGTAAAATTTACATTTTTTATTCTTGAATTATGTCAAATTTCAAGCATATATAAAATTTTATAAGCGAAATATGACCATGTCTTCTTTTAATTTAGAGTTTTTTTTTTCTATTTTTTTAAAATTTTTGAAACTTTATTTTATATTATTTTAATATTTTAAACACAATTTTGAAGGGTTGAGATTATATTTGTTAATTTTTCAACTTCATGCTAATGAAATGACATATTACAAAAATGATGAAAGTTTAAGGATTAATTAAGATAAAATAAAAGTTTATGGTGTCTATTTACAAAAGGATAAAAATTAAGGGTGCTTATATACTCAAATATATTTATTGAGAGTCTTCTAAAAGAGACGTTGAGCAGGGATAAAATGCTTAAAAATTGAGTAGCACATAATTCCAAAAGTGACGTGGAGGCATTCCCCCCTCGAATGGGGTGCCATCTCCCACAAAAAAAAATTCATTACCAAAAAAGAAAAGAATTGAGTAGCACATTACTCCATCTGTTCCATTTTATCTGCCGTTTCAGAGTCAAATTTGTTTCTAAATAACTGTCATTTTTACATACCAAGGTAACAATAAATGCTAATTTTCCAACTTTACTCTCTTCCAAAATTATTAAATAGTGGGGTATTTATTGCATATGACTAGAAGTGGTGGAGAACTTTAAATGCTTTAATGAGAGAGGGAAAGGGTATATTTGTAAACAATGGATCTAAAAAGACACACTTATTGCATTTCTTAATCCATGTGCAAACACCTTAAACGACAGATAAAAAGGAACGAAGGGAGTATTAGTTAAAAGGAAAAGAGATATCAAATTTATACAACATAAAAACATATAACAACTCATACAATACATTTTTTTAACTCTTTCTATCACATCACTCAACATATCTCACATTTCTCTCTCTTTTTTCTCTTTCTCTCTATATTGTACATATAAAACATGTACGTACAATTTACATTTCTCAAAAGAAAAACTTATAGTGGGCACGTATCTATATCTAATGAGCATCTATTTATCCTTGGTTGGGGATATCCTTAGACTCACATTAAGATTTAAGATTTGAGAAAAAGAATCTCACTCTCACAAGTAGTGAATGTAATTCATCGTCCAAAAAGAGAAAGAGAGAGAATACTGAAAATAATTTACAGGGAGAGTAGAGTGAGTGAATGTTTCACTCTCCAATGTCAGGTCTCAAAGTGATAATATAGAAAGTTGATAGTTTTTTTTTGTATAAGTCACGTGTATTTTTTATTAGAGGCAATATTATTCGAGTTTAATATATATACACTGTCAGTGTAAATTTTTTTTACACGCATATCTAATGATGTGTTGCTATATTATATATTGAATTTAATAACACATGAGGTATCACGTAATTAAATGATGTAGCCACAAACTAATGGATGTCTGTGTAAAATTCTGTATATTAATTAAATCCATATTATTCATTTATTCGAGTCAAAGTATCCATATCATAGTAAAATTAACCCGTTTAGTGAGATTTTTTTTCATATATATTCTAATCCAAAATCTTATTTAAAGGTTTTCATTTAAATATTTTTCTTTTAAATATATATATTGTGGGTCTTACTAAGGGACGTTGAGTAGGGATAAAACACTTGTAGCACATAATTCCAAAAGGGACGTGGAGGCATTTCCCCCCAGAATAGGGTGTCATCCCTCACCAAAAATTTTCATTACAAAAAAAAAAAAGTCCTGCTAATCCGTGCTCTATAAGGACATTGGTTAAAGATTCCATATATAGAAAGTCTTTATTGAAAATCACAACATTGATATTGCTTGTATAACATTAAGTGCTACATGTTACAATAAAAACTTTCTATTTTCGATTTCTGAACTAGTGCCCTTAGCGCACTCTTTATCATTCTAAAAAAAAAAAATTGATCAGTAGCACTGTAGCACATTAGTAATTAAAAAGAAAACCTTATAGTGGTCACATATCTATATCTAATTAATGAGCATCTATTTATTGTTGCTTGGGGATATCTTGATTCACATTAAAAAAATCTAATGATTATCTATTTACCCTGATCAAGACTTTTTACACACGTTTTGATTAATTATGAAATGTGCTTTTCAATATATTCTTTTTTAAATTAATAAAATAAAATACTACTACCTCCGTTTCTATTTACTCCTTCTGTTTCTTTTTATTTGTCGTTTAAGGTTTTTGCACATAGATTAAGAAATGTAATAAGTGTGTCTTTTTAGCTCCATTGTTTACAAATATACCATTTTCTCTCTCATTAAAACATTTAAAGTTCTCCACCATTTCTAGTCATAAGCAATAAATACTCCACCATTTAATAAATTTGGAAGAGGATAAAGTTGGAAAATTAACATTTATTGCTGTCTTGGTATGTGAAAACGACACTTATTTAGAAACACATTTTATACTCTAAAACGACTATTAAAAAGAAACAGAGGGAGTAACTGTCCACTTTAACTAAAAACACATATATTAAGGAATGCAATTATTACTCTCGTTTTCATGGAAATAAATTTTAAACTTTTTATCTTACCCTTTTATCTCTCTTACTACTATTGGCTTTCATTGGTTTTTAATAGTGGGTCATTTATTAACATAGGGGTAAAATGGAGAAAAATGTATTTATTAGTGCATTGGGTTTATAAGTGGACAGTTAATTAGGAACAATTTTTTTCTTTGAAAGTGGACAGTTAAATAGGAACACGGGTAGTAGTTTGGTATTAAAACTAACTATAAAATTTCATCAAAACAAAAAATACTGACTTAAATGTAATATGGTTAATTAACTATATTTAAAAAAATTCATATATGTATTATATAGTATAAAAAACATATTTTACAAGTACATGAAAGTTGAGTACTTGTATTTCCCTAATATTGCACAACCTAGCTAAAAGAAAACTCCTTGCCATATATAGAAAGCATGTATCGTAATCATAATTTATTATTTTCTTTAGCATTTTTAATAAAAAACATTATTATTTAATGATGAGTCACAACATTAATTATTTATGTGTTTAATTTCATATCGGTTTTTCTAACATGTGCAACATTGCACAGGATAATAAATTAAAAGTGAAAATGTTTTATTGAAAATTACAACTTTAGTGCATTGAATATTGTGGTAACTGCAATTTCCAATAAAAGATTTCCACTTTTGATTTATTATCATGTGTAATTGCACATGTTAAAAAAACCGATGTTATATACTACCTCCGGTCCTAATTATAAGAACCTTTTAACCACTTCACAAGAATTAATGAAGTTGGTTAATTTAGTTTATCACAATAAATTTGTCATGAATGTATACTATTTTTACAAAATTACCCTTGAATTTATTGAAATTTATTATCTTTCTCTTTCCACTTAATTAATTCATTGTGTCATTTTCTCTCTATTAATTAATTAATTATTCATCTATCTCCACTAGTGTTTTTGTCAAAAACAAAAAATAATTAATGCAAGGAACAATTTGAAAATGAGGTAGTAGTTGCCAAACTTATTAAAACCGATATAAATATAACAATAATAACGCTGTAACTGTACCCTATGCATTTATAAATGTGTGTGGTCCGCACATGACCTTGCACCCTACAATAATAAAAAATCTTTATGATTAATTGCATTTTCACCTACCAATTGTTAATGATTTTTTCGGTGATAAGGAGGGCCTAAGCCCAAAAACAATTGTTAATGATTTGAATTTGATCTGAAATCAATCCGACTTCAACTGCCTAGCTAGCTTCTTTTTTACACAACATAACATAATTATACAATAAAAATATACAATAACTTATATAACACATTTTACCGTACCTCTCCCTGATAGTCTTCAATTTTCATTGACTTGATCATCCTTATCTTAATTTTTGTTATAGATATATCCTTTGGTTAATGTTCATATACATCTTTATAGATTATTTCTCAACTCGTTTTCATGTCATCATCCCCTCGTGCATTTAGCACACTCTCAAACTGATACACATACATATATATAATGTAATTATGTATGTTTGTCGTAAAACATTTCATTTCATTGACATCATGATCAGTGATGAAGGTTTGCCAATAAAGCTCTTCTCCTCAGGGTTTAAATGCCCGGACGATGGAACCTAGAATGGATTACACAAAATTTAATTCAGCTAGTCCAATATACATTTAATTGAGAATTTAATAAATATACATTTACAGTATAAACTTATTTTATATTGTCATCCAATGATGTGCTGCCACATCATTTATTGAGTTTAATAGTACATGATGTGTCATACTTATTAATTGATGTGACAATATATCATTGAATTACCGTATAAATATTTTTTTACATTAATTATCAGTGTATAGTAATTAAACTCTTTAATCGATTACAAAAAGTGAATGAATAATTTTATTTTTTATTAAATGATCCTTAATTATATAATTATTTGAATTTGATTTAAAGAAAAATATGAACTTACAATATAATCTATGTTGGTTTCATTGGAGATTTATCAATTTAAATTGAAGGAAAAACTTCTACATTATACGATACTATCAATTTGACTTTTTATTCTTTTCAACCAATATTTTATAAAAATAAATAGAAAATGATTTAATATTGTTGGGATTCGAATTCTGTTTAATTCGAATTTCCTAAAACTGAAGTTTGGTTGTATTCTTCGAGTTTTCAGAAGAATCATGATTTCGATAATTTGAGTTTCCTGAAAGTTATAATGCTTAAAATCTCAAAATTGAGGATTGAGTTTATAACTTAGTTATTTTATTAAATGTTAAACTTTAATAAGGAAATTCGAGAAAGAGAGTAATGGAGTTTGAAACTGTACATTTCTATTATAAGAAAAATAGAAATAAGGAAGTTCTTTTATTCATAATTCAAATTCGAATTACAAGTTCGAATAAAAGGGAAAATATATTAGGAAGGAAACTATCCTAATAACTCCATACATTAGAAAGGAAACTATCCCAAACAATAATGAGTCCTTGACCCATGTCTTCCACGCCTCTTTCTCTTCTTCCTCCCCCACAAGCTTTGATAGAGCCAAGGCAAAAAGAATGTCTTTTCCAATCTGTTGAACCACCTTGGTGCTTGGGGCGGAAACAAAAGAGTACTTGGGGAACCAACAAACAAATTCATTTATTTCTAAATGAATGCATATTTGGCTATTACGTACAACCCAAAAGAAAACCTTAAAAAAGAAAGGTTGAAAAAGCCAATAGCTTTGGCTATTTTGTCAATCCCATAAAAAATGAAATCATTCCAGATTGGATTGTACGCAATAGCCAAAGGAATGAACTTCTTCATATTCTTTGAAGGATTTTGAAAGAAGAAGAAAGGGAATGAGAAGCTTTGAGGGAAATGTCCAAATAGAACTCCTATTTATAGGAGTGGAAGGAGTTAAGGTTCATTAATGAGTCCATTTCAACGTCCAATGAGAAAAGCTCCCATAATGGAGTTGAATGGACGGTGGCCGATGGTCTTCATGACCTTTGATGTGGCCAAATGAAGCTTGACACGTGGTATATGAGAGAATGTAGTCAAATCTCGAAATGAGAAAAGACTTATAAGTAGGTTTAAGCATCAAGAAAAAGTTAAGTTTCAAAGATTAAGATGTTTTCGTGTTCTTAAAGTCAGAATTCCAGAAAGAAGATTTCGAGAAACCAGAAAGTGAAATTTCGAAATAACAGATACAGATTTCTCGAAATTAGGATGCATGAAGACTTAGAAGATTTTTCAATGAAGACTTAGAAGATTTCGAGAAGACAGAAGAAAACAGTTATTGAAGATCAAAGAAGTTTGCTGATCAAAGACAGGTGGCAACATCTTAATGGAAGCATTCTGAAAAGTGCAAGGATCAGAAACAGTTTTCTGGTTAGCAGAAAACGTGGCAAGCATGCATGCTGCCAACACATAGGGCTAGATGATGTGTCAATTGTATATTAGTTAACCGTTAGACTTAGAAATCTATAAATAGGTAAACTCTTTATGTAATAAGGGTTGACAAATCACTCATACTCAAACTCTGAAACACCTTACACGTCCGAATTCATAGCGACAAACAGGTTACAAGGAGCAACAGTATGTGATGAACTCATCCACTTTTCATTTATGCAATTGTTCTTACAATTCAATTTCCTTCACTTTGTTTACTTTCTGCAATTTACATTTCGCACAATTTTTCTTTCTTTCTTTCAAATTTTGTGTTCTTTACTTTTTGAAACATTGATTTTCTGAAAATCCAATTTAGAACTTTGTTTGATAGAACTCTGAATCAAGTAGTTCTAAACTTTTCTGAAAGATAAATTCTTTGATAAAATTCTGAATCAATTAACTCTAATTCTTTCATTTCTAGAAGTCAAATTCTGGAAAAATCATTGTAATTTCTAGAAAAATCAAGTCATTTGAAAGTTTCTGGAAAAACAAGTTTTCTTATTAATTCTACAAATTAGAAACACCATAAATCTATTTTTTAAAACGAGTCCCGTAAGAGGATGTGATTCTAATCCCCAGATTGTTCTTAGAATCAAAGTGATAAAAGATAATTTTCGAATTTAGATTTTATCACCACAAACAAATATTAACCATTGATAAAATGAATCATAAATTTAAATTACTGTATTTTTTACATTTTGTATAACGTGAAGAGACCCTTAGGTGTTGTTTACAATATCAAAGCAAGGATGAGTGATAGTAATGAAACTTGAACAAATATGTAGAGAAATGATATGTATACAATCATATAACAATATAACAAAGAAAGATAAAGAGAAAAAAGAGAAAAAAGAAAGAGAAATGTGAGATATGTTAAGTAATATGATGAAGAAATATAAATGAAAAAATGTGCTTATAAGTGATTGTATGTTTTGGTTGTATGATCATTCAATTATATATTATCTCAAATGAAGCACTTTAATTATATATAAACAGGAATTATAGTAATGTCTATCCAAACTTTCAGCCAACCAAGTCCCAATCAAGTTGAAAGACAGTACATTTGCTACATTAGATGGACCATATAATAAAAAATTATATATCACACATGTACTTGTCAAGATATATCACGCATGTTGTTGCGGTGTAGCCATTTGTGTACTTAGCTATGAAATAAGCATGGTACCCACCGGCTTGGTCATATAATTAACTTAACAATTAATTGGTTCACACTTATAGAAAAATTATATTTGTACAACATGCTTGTACAATAGTCCAACACATTAATGAAAGAGAAAAATAGAAAATAGAGAAGTGTAAAATATGATGAGTGATGTGATAGAAAAAAAATAGAGAAAATAATTGTATTATATGAATTGTGATATATATGTGCGTGAATAATATTGTTTAAATAAAAATCACTAGATTTAACCTCTGTTTGGTTAGGCGTTGAATAGTGTGAAATCATGGTTTCACGGAATTGATTTTAAGTCACTTCCGTCCAACGTATTTCATAATATGTGCATCACTAATCTTAACCATTAATTTTTAAAATCAATTTTATTCAAATATAAATTAAAAGGACACTTACTCTCTGAAGCTCCCTTGAATCTAGGGTTGAGAAGAAGTCTTGAGGCAACGCTAGGCAGGGTCGGCCCAATCCTAAGGCGGGTAAAGCCCCCGCTTTAGGCCCCGAAATAAATATCCATATTTTAGGCCCCTAAAAATATTTTTAAAAAATAAAAAATAGTTAATAATTATTTAGTAAGTAATATTAAATTATTAAGAGTAACTAAGTTTTTTCCTTAAAAGAGTCTCATTTTATTACAATTTTCTCTCTTCTCATAAATAATAATTATTAATAATTGATTATATCCATTTTTAACATTGATTTGTCTCATCACTTACTTTCTTTTTGGACTTTTCTTCTTCGGGTTGTGCTATATTGATTACCTATTCTCTCTTACTCTGTCAACCTCTCTTTTTTGTACTTGGTTAAGTGTAGATATTTGCACTTTAGTGAGAATAAATATAAGCATGTCACTTTACTTTATCAGACTCTATAGTCAATTGGGTTACTAGTGTAATTATTATTTAAATAAATAATTACATTTTTTAAAAAAGTAGTTATTTTTTGCAAAATTATTTTAATAAACATCCATTAATATATTAAAAGATAAAAAAATCTCATCATAGAATTCACTTTAGACCCCGATAAACATTGGACTGTTCATGGCGCTAGGACTAGGGAAGGCAAGGATAAATCCTTGGAAGTTTCTCATCTATCCGAGAAAGGGAAGGTGTAAGGATTGTCTCCCGCCTCTCCCGCCTCTGCAGCAGAAATTAGCTACCGAATGGCTACGGATTAACTACGGATTTTAATTCCGTAGTTATTCCGTAGCTGTTCCGTAGCTGATGTCTGCTGCAGAGGCAAGAGACAATCCGGGTCCAAAGGGAAGTCCGTGGCATAACGGTGAGTAGAGGATGATGGCAGGTTTGTTGGCTGGTCCTCCTCAAGTAGGCCCAATGCTTTTAATTAAAGTATAAGAAAAAGAAAATGTCGACCAAAAAAAAAAGAAGAAGAAAATGATAAAACAAAAAAAAACATTACCAAAAAAAAGAGAGAAAAAAAAAAGACGGTGTAAAAGTGACGAGATGTTACGGATTTTTAAAAGGGTTACACAATCTCGTTCTCTTCTAAATAGGAGGTGCAATGAAAAATTTGGAGAAAGAAGAAAATTTTCTCTTACTCTTTCTTTGTTTATGGTACTCAATTGTGCTTTACTTTGGGTGATTTTAGGCCATTGTTTTTCCCACCGTATTTTATGCTATTCCCATCCCCATATTTTTTTGAAAAAAATCAAAACCCAAAACTGCCCTTCAATTAATTACTACTCTGGACTCGAATATAAGTAAAAAAAAACTAACTCACGCTAATTAAGAAATGTTAGTTAACCTCATTAAATTTTCTTGATGTCATCTAAAAATGAATTGTATTCTCTAAATTACCCTCCATAGGAGACTCCAATTTTATTGAAACTTGTTCCAAGTGGAAACACTCTCTCTACATTGTTCATTAAATAGGGTCATTGGAAAATACAATCTGAAGTTAAATAAAGGATATTTTAGTCCAAGGTCATTAAATAAGGTAAAGTTAGTTGAAATTTACTTATATTTTAGACCACCACAAGTGGATTTTTTGTTGCTTATATTCGAGTCCGGAGGGAGATTTTTACTAATCAACAATGGCTTACGGACAAGGTTGTCCGGGAACTAACTTACGGACAAGGTACCGAACAGCCTTGTCCATAAACCTTTTTTTTTTTAAAATGGCTTACAGACAAGGGTGTCTGGGAACTAGCTTACGGACAAGGTTGTCCGGGAACTATTCCCGGACAGCCTTGTTCGTAAGTCATTTTTTTTTTAAAAAAAGGCTTACGGACAAGGCTGTCCGAGAATAGTTCTTGGACACCCTTGTTCGGAAATTTTTTCTTTCCAAATAACTTACGGACAATAGGGGGAAGGGGGCGGGGAAAGGGAGGGGGAAAATGAGTTGGGGAGCGGGGGAAGGGGGATGGGGTGGGGGCGGGCGGGTGGGCTGAAGGGAAGGTGGGGTGGGGGAGTGCGGCGGCGAGAAGGGGTAAGGGGAGGGGTAGGTTGGGGAAGGAAAAAAATAGGAGGGTGGGAATAGCAAAAATTACGATGGGAAAAGCAATGGACGATTTTGAAGTTTATTTTCTGCCATGAGGTTTTGGCCTTTTAATTGTGTGATCTGATTTTTTTTTCAAGTTTTGGGTTGTCACTACTATGCTCATTTGTGGGTCATTGTTGTTGCTTATTTCCTTTGGTGATTTTTACTTTTTGTTAATATATCCCTAGTAGTTAAGTGGAACCATGTTCCATGTAGTTAAGACCGTTGGATATATTGTTTTTAATTTCAATGGTTAAGATTTAAGACCTGCAAATGTTTCATCAAGTCACAGTTTTGATTTTTTTAATTTATAAAGTGGTCCCTCGAAAGATATTCAATTGCAAAGTGGTCTCCAAGTTTTATAACTACATTTAAATGTTATCCACGTCTCATTATTATTCCTTCATGTAATTTTACCCTATTAAATCAATTATTACATCTATCACATTTTCATCTTTGCTAAAGGGATGATACAAATTTCGGTACTTGTGAATACACTTATTTTAATATGTTAAAAAATATGTTAAAATGTATTACTATTTAATTTTACCTCATTAAATCAATTATTACATCTATCATATTTTCATCTTATAAATTTTTTAAAATATGTTAAAACGCTTTTTTAATAAATGCCTTAAAATAATTTATTATGTAATTTTTAATGTATAATGTTTAATAATTTTTAATGTATTAATATTTCTAATTTTTTAAATAAATTAAATTATTTATTTCTATAAGATAAATATTAGAAAAAGTTATACGCTTCTTTTTTTTCTGTATAAATTTAATATTAAAAATGTAAAAATAAGGCTTTAATATTGATATAATATAATAACTATAATGAAACAATTAACTATAATTTTTAACAGAGAAATGAGGTAAAATCCATAAATTATATTCTGGAAAAGAATGAGACACAAGAAGGAAAACTAGAGAATACAGAAAAAATACTTCTCTTATTGAATAAATAGAAAAAGAATACAAAAGGGAAATTTATACTAATCAACAATAAACTAACTCCTTGAACTTTCCGGGTAGAAGGGCCTTCGTAAATATATCTGCCAATTGAGAATTTTTGGGAACATGGAAGAGATGAATCAAACCAGAAACATGTTTTTGTCTAACAACATGACAATCAACTTCTATGTGTTTTGTTCTCTCATGAAAAGTAGGATTCTTTGCTATGTATATAGCTGATTGATTGTCACAAAAAACAGAAAAGAGCATATCTATCTCAAGTCGGAGATCTTGATAGAGATGTTGAATCCATTGTAACTCACAACTATATAATGTATACATTTTTATAATTTAAAATAATTTATCTATAAAATATTTTAATATTCACTTCTACATATTAAATTCAAATCCCCTTTTTTGAGTAGGAATGACTTTTTCACAAATATAAGAGTGTGATCATATATGTATTTTTAACTTTTTTCTTCTTCTAATTTTATTTATAAAATCTCATTATTCCAATCATACATAATAAGGAAATATATTTTCATGGTTTATAAGAAATTATTACAATATTTAAATTTATTCATATTTAAAGTTATTAACTCTGCAGGGCCTTCGTAGATAAACTAACTCCTTGAACTTTCCGGGTAGAAGAGCCTTCGTAAATATATCTGCCAATTGAGAATTTTTGGGAACATGGAAGAGATGAATCAAACCAGAAACATGTTTTTGTCTAACAACATGACAATCAACCTCTATGTGTTTTGTTCTCTCATGAAAGGTAGGATTCTTTGCTATGTATATAGCTGATTGATTGTCACAAAAAATAGAAAAGGGCATATCTATCTGAAGTCTGAGATCTTGATAGAGATGTTGAATCCATTGTAACTCACAACTATATAATGTATACATTTTTATAATTTAAAATAATTTATCTATAAAATATTGTAATATTCACTTCTACATATTAAATTCAAATCCCCTTTTTTGAGTAGGAATGACTTTTTCACAAATATAAGAGTGTGATCATATATGTATTTTAAACTTTTTTCTTCTTCTAATTTTATTTATAAAATCTCATCATCCCAATCATACATAATAAGGAAATATATTTTCACGGTTTATAAGAAATTATTACAATATTTAAATTTATTCATATTTAAAGTTATTCTTCATATAGATGAGAATTTGGCAAGTGTACGTGTCAAATAGACAAATGATAAGTAGAGTACTATCTCTGCAGGGATTGAAAATTCAAGTACCAAACACAAATAGTTTATCTAGTTGAATAATGAAGAATAAGTGTATCAAGTAAAATTCAAACAAATATGTACATAAGTAAACCAAAAAAAAATTACCAAAACAAATTAAATTAGGTGTTAGAACACAAAAGAACTCACTAAATGTGAAAAATAGTATCAGCAAAGTGAGGATTGGTTCCTTTTAATTCTCACTCTATGAAAAGAAAATGTTCGGCTCAATGATTATGATTCAACTCATGATCCAATTCACTAAGATAGTTAAAACTCAAATTCTTAGTGAACTAACACTATATCATCAATCAAGAACCCTAATTCTTGAGGTGAACTTATCAATAGGTCATGCATTGTAGTATCAAGAATTGGTAATGATAACATAAGAATCAATTCCTATTCCTAGATAATTAGCTTTTTATGTTGCTTACTTCAATTCCAAGTTTTTCCTACAAATTTACAATTGTGGGAGTCACTTTAGGTTCACACAATTGAGTGGCAAACTCAATTGAAACATTAAGAGTAGAAGAAATCAATACAATTGAATCACAATACACTGAATTGAAATAAAAAAAATAGGATTTCACTTTGAATTAAAATCCACTAATCCCTAACCTAAGAAGTTTGGAAATTATTACAATGGAAAAAATAAGAGAAAACTCAATGAGAAACTCCATTAGATCTAAACACTAGTTTCCACTCACTACCAGAAAAGTTAGATTTAAAGACGGAAAATATTCCGTCTCTATTTGTGACGGAATCAGAGACGGAATATCACATGTTGAGACGGAATTAAATTTTTCTGTTTTAGAGACGGAATCTTCTGTCTCAGCTCTGTTTCGTCTCTAGGTTCGTCTCTAAAGCGTTAAAACAAATGTTGAGACGGAATTTATTCGTGTCTATTAAATTCCGTCTCTGATTCCGTCTCCAAATCCTAAACTAGTAATATCAATGGTAATAATAATTTTAGAGACGGACTTTAGAGACAGAATTATGTTTATGATGTACAATTCGTCTCTAAATCCATCTCTAGCTAATAATTTTGGAGACAAAAGTTAGAGACGGAATAATTCCGTCTCTAATTTCTATTTTTGTTTTGAAAATAAAATTCTTTCATCATATCATTTTTATATAACTAGTATTTTTTTTATATATATTAAAAATATAAATTTCTATGTAAGTAATATCTTTAATATATATATATATTATAATAAATAAAGATATTAAAATATAAAGCATATATTGACTTTTAAATGAATTATTTCATTTTAAAATGTAATATTATAATATAATTGCTTTGAATTATGTATATAATTTAGATTTAGATTATATATAAATATATTTTTATAAAATAATATTATGTATTTCTAAAATTCTAATAAATTAATAATGACTATGTATTTTATATTTTTAAAGCATATATTTTTGAACATTTTATATGTTTTAATTTATATGTTTAAATTTAATTTATATCAATTTAAAAATATTTTTTCATACTTATTTAAATTTATATTATAATAATAAGACTGAAGTAAATTTTTAATTAAAATTATAAAATCGTTTATTATGAATCTATGAACTTTTATATTATGCGATATTTTAATAAAAGTTAACTCTACTCTCTTTTAAAATTGTTTATTAAATAAGTAATTAATTATTTATTTATCCAAATATATCTTTTTATTCAATCAATTTAATTAAATAATTTATTTTTGTTCATCTAATATAATTTAATTAAATTGATTTAATCAGATTATCATATTTTTATCTATCTATTTTTTATAAATATAGTTCCACCAGATTAGAGACGGAACATAAGTCTGTCGCTAGTTAGAGACGGAGATTAAAAACTTAGAGACGGAACACACCTTCTAAATTGGCAACGGAAAACTCATCCTGTCTCTGCTTAGAGACGGAATACTAAATCCTCATTCCGTCTCTGTAGAGACGGAATCACTGAATATTTACAATTCTCTCAGAGACGGATTTGTTATTTATTAGAGACGGAAAAGTTCCGTCGCTAACTAGAGACGGACATAAAAAATCCGTCTCTAACAGGTTTGCGACGCCTGAATCAGCCACGACCCGAATTCCGTCTCTGATTCCGTAACTAACCCCTTTAGAGACGGAAAAAGCTCATTTTAGAGATGGATTTTTTCCGTCTCTATTTTTTATTTTTCTGGTAGTGACTCTAGTTTGGGTCTTTAGGAGAAAGAGAGAATTTGGGTTTTTACAAACTAAAATGTAAGTGAATGAATGACAAAAACAAAATAAAAGTTTGTAGAAATCTATTTATATAGATGTTGTCAAGGGCGTGTGAGAACACCACAACTCTAGGTCTCCTCACACGCACCATACAAAAGCACTACTACATCATGTCTTATTCGTGTCCCCAAACAAAACGTCTGTTATGTCCTCATGCGAGCCTTACAGTAAGTATTCTAGCTTTCTGTCATACTTGCGTACTCACAGAAGGACCCCTAGCTAACATGTTTCTCGTGGACACTTCGCAGAAAGCTTTTGTAATTTTTGGTGCAGCTAGTGTCCTCACAAGCCAAACATAGGTGTTCCCATGCGAGTGTGGCAAAAAGCAAACTTCATTTCTGACTTCTCATGTGTCCCCAAGCTCAATATATTGTCCCCACAAAGACCTTTAAAATGCTTCTCTCCTTATCATTCTTTATTTCTCTTTCACAAAAATCTTACAAAAACACCAAATTAATGAAAATTAGAACAATTTTACTAATATATATTAAAATCACCTAAAACAACAAATAAATGCATTTCTAAACATTTTTAACTACAATTTTACACAATTATCATCTTAAACAACTAAAAATTACCAACAAATAACCTATAAATCTACTAATATTATGGATTTATCACATGTTAATTAAAAATGTTCAATAATTATAAAGGATAAATGTGAAAAAATAATAATAATTTCTTCTAAAATTTTATAAAGAGTCTTATATTTAGAATATTAAAAAAATTAAATGAGCCTTATAAATAAAACGGAGAGTGAATCAAATTAAAGCAACATTATTTTATTTAATTATTATACAATGGAATATTTACAAATTATCATTAAAATATTTTAGAAATTTGCTAACCAAATGCCTTTCAGCACTCATTAACTCAACCCAATGTTTTTATATGAATTAGAATATTTTTGTAGCTTTTCTAAAATTAGAATATTTTAATTTAATTCATTTTTATTATCATTAAAAAGATTTTTTATTAATTAAAATAATTTTTAATTTATTTTTGAAACATTTTACGAAAGTTACTCCCTCTGGTCCTTTTTATAAGACACTTCTTACAAGTTTTTGTGGTCTTTTTTATAAGGCACTTTACAATTTTAAGAAAACATTTATTATCATTTTTCTTATTTGCCCTTAGTAACTTTAATGTCTTTCAATTATCAAATAGTAGTGGAGTTAGTTAATGATACTACCTCGGGTCCTATTTATAAGAACCTTTTTGGAGAGTGCTCTTGGTCCTTATTATAAGAACTTTTTCAATTTGTCTCTTGCATTAATTATTTTTTGACATGAATACCCCACTAGTGGATATAGGTGGGTAATTAATGAATAGAGTTAAATGACATGAATTCCCCCAAACATTTTTCAAAATTTTTTATATACATACTAATATATATATATATATATATATTGTTTATTAATTATTATATTGATATATTATTTTAATTTTCTATATATTAATTTTGAGACTTTATTTTTTGGAGTGAGACAATCACTTTCTCTACTCTCTCTTCTATAAAGTCACACGTTATTTTCTATATTTTCTTCTCGTAGGACTAGCTCTACCAACGAGGATTTTTTCCATTCACAATAGGGGTATATTTTCCCGTAAATAGAATGAACAAACCCATAAAAAATACAAGGGTAAGATAACATTTTAGTCCCTATAAAATACCCGATTTTTTATTTTTGTCCCTGTAAATTTTTTCTTTTTTATTTGATTCTTATAAAATATTTAAGCTATTTTTTTAGTCCCTGCTATTGATTCCACTATTAATTACCAATGTGTCGAACGCTCATCACAATTAGTAATCATATGTATTGTACCCTGGCACAATATACAACAGTGTTAGTCTCCTTAAACACATTGAAAGATTATTTGTGATATATATGAAGGAGGAAATGTACAAAGAATTTTTGTTCAAATTGACCATGAAATTTGACTCTCTAAACGAGTTTAAGGAAGTTGACACTCTTATATAATGTGTTAGGGTACTTCTGAAGTATTGTTGATTATTATGGCGTTTGACACATCCACAATTAACAGTAGAATCAACATCAAGGACTAAAAAAATATCATAAATATTTTATAAGGATGAAATAAAAAAGAAATTTTTTCTAGGGACGAAAATCAAAACTTGGGTATTTTATAGGGACTAAAATTTTATTTTACCCAAAATACAACATAGTAGTAGTAATTCCTAATAATTAATATAAGAAAATAACTTAATAGGCATATAGTTAGAATCTCTTTGGTAAGGGAGTAAGGAATTTCAACTAGTTGAAAATTGAAAAGTAGCTGAAATTATTTTAGCTATGTTTGGTAATGTAACTTTTTTAGGTAGTTAGTAGTTTTTTATTAGCTTTTTTTAAGAGCTACTTGAGGTGGTTTTTTTTGAAAAAAGCTTCTATTCTTAACTACCGGCTAAAAATTTATTACAATTTTATCCCTCAATAACTTCCACTAATTATTATTTAATAATTAATGATGTCATTATTTGTTATTTTACCGTTTTCAGCTAGTTGAACAACTAGTTCTATCATACATTTTCAATCAAATTGGCTAATCTTTTAGCTTTCAATTAACTTTTAAGCTTTAACTGTGACTAAACCAAAACTACTTCTAATTGTATGAGATACATGTGATTAATTAAAAAAATAACACAAATTTTAGGAGTATATTTTAATAAAATTAAGTATATATTTGGCTCCCTCAGATTTTTCATAGTTACGCCACTGACCGGAGGTAATATTAAACAAGGGTAAAACTAGAAAGTTAAAGTATTTTTTAAAATTCCAATAAAATTAACCAATTTTAACCACTTTCATTAGTATGTGTAATTCAGTTAATAATTATAAAAAAACCGGATGGATTAATTTTTTTTTTGATAATATCCGAATTCATAAGGTCACCTCATTTTTCGAAGAGTTTTCCTTAAGATCACTTTAATGGTAATAAATTAATGCACAAAGTGCACGCCACTCCCCATTGTCTCTCACACACTCAATGGTTCCCATTCAGCTTCCATTTCCAACCATGGCACTCTCTAGCTCCTTTTCCATCTTCAACATTCACATCATGAAAGTTATACCCATTCACAATTCTTCATCTTTTCCTCCGTTACACGAGCACGATGGCAAGATTAATCCCTCTGAACAAATCAAACAAAGGTAATTCTCACTCACTCTCTTTGCCACCTCATGAATTAATAATATATGTTACTATACTTCATGCATGCCCTTATGTGCTCATATTATATATTTCTCACACTAAGTTGTTCCTATTTTTAAGAGAGCTCATACTCAAGAGTGAAGAATTTGCATCCATTGGTGCAATCTTCAACTTTAGGTACGTTACTATTCTTTCTATAAATTAATTAATTACATGCAAGCTTTGATTCTTCTTCCTTTGAGATTTAATTTTAAAGTGATTACTTTATCGGAAATTCAGGGTAAGATTTAAGAACTTTTGTCCTCTGTTTTCTTCTCTCTCTGTTAATTGGGAATTAATAATGAGTGAAAAATTAAAACAATATTAGTTTGAATTAATGTTGTATTTGGTGTGCAGTGGTAAAAAGCCTGATTATCTTGGAGTACAGAAAAATCCACCGGCACTGGCATTGTGTCCAGCAACTAGGAACTGCATATCAACCTCTGAAAATGTTACTAATCTCACACATTATGCTCCTCCTTGGTAAAGTTAATTTCCTTCTTTTTGTTATTATTTAGAGTTTGAACTTTAATATGGGGTTATTTAATTTGAATTAGCTATAATAATGGTATGTTTGGTTTAGTATTGAAACATAATAAAATAACGTTTATAACGCTATAAATAGTTGTATTGAGAGGTTTAACTTGAGTTTATGTTAGAGTCTCACATTGCCCCGAGATAACGCCAAATAAAAGTATATAAGTCTTGAACAGACTTCACCCTACAAGTTAGCTTTTCGGGTTGAGTTAGGCCTAAGTTGAAAGTTTATTAGTTCGACATTTCTCAAGCTAAACTAAATACACTACCTGTTGGCAATGGTGCTGATGCAACGATTTACCCCGTTTTGAAGCACGTGAAAGTAGTGCTGAATAAGTTCAACAGTGTTGGGCATTGAGCCGTTGACTTATGAATTAATGCTCTCAAGTGGGATTTTGTGCTACGGAAATTTTGTAGGCCAAATGCGAGTGAACTCAGTCCTTTAGGAATGAGTTAATTAGAGGTGTTAATATAGCCTCAAATTCAGTGAGCTAATTTCTTCGTGTGGGTTAACTAACTTAATCTCTAAACCAGATTTGAATCGAATTCGATTGAGTTAACTCATTTTTAATTTCCTATTGAAACTTTAATTTCAATTTTTCTAATATGTGTAATGTTATATATGATAATAAATTAAAAGTGAAAATATTTTATTGAAAAATGTAGCATTTCATATTATTAATGTATTGAATATTGTGATAGTTGTAATTTTCAATAAAATATTTTCATTTTTAATTTATTATTTCATGAAATATTGGACAGATTAAAAAAATCATTTTAATTTTTTATTATTTACTATCTCTGGTCCTATTTATAAGAACCTTTTTGGAGAATGCTCTTGGTCCTTATTATAAGAACCTTTTCAGTTTGTCTCTTGCATTAATTATTTTTTGACATGAATACCCCACTAGTGGAGATAGGTGAGTAATTAATGAATAGAGAGAGAATGACACATTGAAGTAGTTAAATGGAGAGAGATAGATAATGGGTCTCAATAAATTCAAGGGTAATTAGGTAAAGATGATGCATATTCATGACCAATTTATTGTGATCAACCAAATTAACCAACTTTCTTAATCCTTGTGAAGTGGTTAAAATGTTCTTATAATTAGGACCGGAGGTAGTATTTGTTTTTTTTCTATTTTTTCTAATTTTTGACTTTTTTTATTATTGTTAATTTTTTTAAATTAAGTGAGTCAATCACTTAATTTAATGTTGTTATTAGTGAACTAACCCAACCTGAATCATTTTTTTACTTAATCCGTAAGGAGTCAATCCAACTCACTTTGACACTTCTAGAATTAAGTGAGAATAATATGGTGGTGATAAGGGAGAAAGAAAGAAGAGATGAGGCTATGACAAGTGCAAGAAAGAGAGAGTTGTGGAGGGAGACTACAAGGTTAAGAGGTGATGGCAAAAGAAAAATTAAGGACCCGTTTGGAATTACAACTTATTTAAGTGCTTAAAACATAAACTTTTATTTAATAAGCACTTGATGAATAAGCTCTTAAAAAAATTGATGAAAATTGAAAAGAGTGCAATGTATTTAAATTCTCCATAAGCCATTCTCAGGAGCTTATTAAAATAAGCTGAAAACAACTTATAAGCATGTCATAAGCTCTTTTCAGAAGTTTATCCAAACAGTTACATAAGTGCTTATATCATAAGATTTACTCAAATAACTCTTCCAAACAGCACCTAATTATATCACATCTTTGAGCTTCCCTCATCTACTAACATTATATTTATCTCATTTTTAATAAACAGTAAATGAGCGACATTTTGTTAAAAAAAACTCATTGATTTGAATTTTCTATTGATTTTTCTGCAGCTATAAAGTACTATAAAGTATAAACTCATTGGTTCGTTTAAAAAAAAAAAAAAACTCATTGGTCCGTGCATTGAGCATTGTTAACCAAACTCACGAAATTGAATAATGAATCATAATAGATAAATCGGTGGCGTACGTTGGTTTTGATATATGTTTTGTTATATCTTCCAAAAATATTCACCTAATAATTCTTCTAATAATACTAAAATAATGGTTTTTCCGTAAAAAAAAACAAAAATATATAATAGTTTTGTTATAACACCAGGATAATTATAAGAATATAAAAGTAAAACAATTTTATTGAGCTAGGAAAGACATTTTTTTTATATAAAAATATGTAATAAATATTCTCTCAATTTTTTTTCATTTTTTGCATTTAAAATATAAAAAATTAATTAAAAAAGTTTGATTATTCTACAGGAACTACAACCCTGAAACTAGGAAAGATCGTGTGAGCAGAGAAGAGGCAATGGAAGAACTGATAGATGTGGTACCTTAATTTCTACCAAAATGAGTCTTTTAATTTCTATTGTATTTCTCTTTTCCTTGTCCCTGGCCATCACTAATGGTTGTATATATTTAATTGGTTTTGTAATAGCTGCTGATGAATTTAATTTCAAAGCATTAAATTTTAGAAAATCATATTTTTTATTGATTTTTCAGATAGAATCAACAATACCTCCAGAAAATTTTACACCAAGGATAGTAGAAAGGACAGAAGACTATCTTAGATTGGAGTATCAAAGTCCAATCATGGGGGTATGTGTCTAACTCCCATTCATATAAGGGAAGAACTAATCACAGCTTTAACTTATTCAATTCCTGTTGAAATAGTTTGTGGATGATGTTGAGTTCTGGTTCCCACCAGACAGGGACTCAATTGTGGAGTATCGATCAGCATCACGGTTGGGAAACTTTGATTTTGATGTGAATAGAAAGAGAATCAAGGTAAGATGATTTTCTTCATTACTAGTTTTTATGTGTATATATGCTTACATATTAATTGATGTAGAGATTAATTATTCATATAAAACTATAAGAAAATTGGTTTTTAGCGACGGCTTCCATCACTATTTTATAATCAGTGATGATCTAACGACGACTCATCAATCATCGCTAAAAAATCCTTTCTTCTCAGACTTATCAATTGTGAGCACGATACCAAGAAGGAGCATTATTGTTATGCTTAGTTTGTTTTTTGTAATATATAGTGTAAAATATTATATACATAGTGAAAAAATAACAAAAAATTAGTCTCAGCCAAGCCGACACTAACTTTACGAAGGTTGACGCTAAATTTTTTTTTGCCTTTAGCGTCGGCTTGGTCGATGCTAAATAATTGTTTTTTAAAAAAAGTTTATTTTACCATTAGCGTCGGTCAGACCGACGCTATTTAATAAAGTTAGCGTCGGTCTGGCTAACGCTACATAAAAAATCAATGGTGATGCCTTTTAGCGTCGGCCTTGCCAATGCTACTAGCGAAGGTGTCGTGGTCGACACTACCCGTTCGCATCTAAATCCCTGATTTGTAATAGTGTAATAAAAAACATACAACAAATTAGACAATATATTTATTCTTCACTATCACATATCACATTTCACATTTGTCTCTTTTTTTTCCTTTACCTCTTTGTCTCTCTTAATTGTACATGTTATTTGTTGTACAAATAACATTTCTCATTGATGTATATGGAAACATGTTATTAATGCTGGCTGACAGGCATTGCGACTAGAGTTGGAAAAGCGAGGATGGGCATCTCAAGACTCAATATATATACTTTAATTTGCAACATTCAATAATTTTGTATTGGATTGAAAATTTCTAAAGATTTGGAATAATGAAATTTCTTTGTCTATTAGGATTGTACAACTCATCAAGATGCATAGAAGTGAAAATTATCGTCCTAGTTATTCTCAAAGTTGATTTACTAATTTATTAATTAATAGTAGTTTATTACGTACTTGTGGAATTTCTCCATGGCATTCTCCGGCTGAAGGTGTCGACTCCTTACAATCCACGGCGGAGCACGGCGGATCCACGACGGGGCAGGGTGTACCTGCAGGGAATGTTCGTGTGGAATTTCTCCATGGCGTTCTCCGGTTGAAGGTGTCGACTCCTTACAATCCACGGCGGAGCACGGCGGATCCAAGACGGGGCAGGGTGTACCTGCAGGGACTCCGATGCTTAAGTAAGTAAGGATTCTTATTGGAGTGTATGTAATATAGAGTAAATGTGTACCTCAAATAGATCTCTGGCAGTGTATTTATAGAGTGATTTTGGCGGGAAAGGTTGTTAGTTTGTTGTAACAGATTCCTAAAAACACGGAGACTCGTTGAGCTGTGGTGTGTGTGCCCGCGTTGTGGCTATGTCGGCTGGAAGTATAATTCCGGAGAATGACCCCGGACTGAGTTCCAAATATCTCCAGAACAGATGCCCCCCATGTCGGGTGCTTTGATATAAAGTATCCAACTTGAAATAATTTGGAGTCATTCAGCCGACTTGATTTGTTTTGTAATCATTCGGAGCCCCATAATCGGAGATTGACAACTTCCTTTAAATCAGCAGTGTTGATTAAGTGTAAATGACATGTGTCACGTATAGCAATCCAGATAATTTCTGTCTTGTCAAAAACAATTAATGTCGACGTGAGGATGGGACCAAACCCAGATTGTTTGCACAACAACTTTACGTCTGTTAAGTTTAAGAATAATGTCGGCACCAATTAAGCCAAAAGAGATGCCCCCAAGCTGGTATTAGGTTGGTGCAAGTCATTTGCTGAAGTCGATTTTATCTGGGGTGCTCATATTGATGTATCTTTCAAGGAATTGATTCTGAGATGATAATACTGGGTGCCAAGGGATTAAGTCCGACATGGATATCCGGGGTCTCACAGAACTGAGCCTGAGATGAGGAATATAATCCGAAGTAAATCGAGAAACAAATATAATAATGAAGGGACTGGGCCCGAAATGCTCGAGGGACTAAGCCCGAGATGCTCAAGGGACAAGCCCGAGATAGTCGAGGGACTATGCCTGAAAAGCTCAAGGGACAAGCCCGAGATTGCTCGAGGAGCGTATCCTCGATGCGTTAAAGATAATCTGAGATGTCGAGGGATTAAGCCCGAAATGCTCAAGGGACTAAGCCCGAGATTGCTCGAGGAGCGTATCCTCGATGCGTTAAAGATAATCCGAGATGTCGAGGGACTAAGCCCGAAATGCTCAAGGGACTAAGCCCGAGATTGCTCGAGGAACGTATCCTCGATGCGTTAAAGATAATCTGAGATGTCGAGGGACTAAGCCCGAAATGCTCAAGGGACTAAGCCCGAGATTGCTTGACGAGCGTATCCTCAATGCGTTAAAGATAATCCGAGATGTCGAGGGACTATGCCCGAAAGGCTCAAGGGACTAAGCCCGAGATTAAATATGAAGTTCGAGGAGTAAAAGAGGCAATCTGACTTCCGAGGTGTGAAGACTTGAGCACGTTATAGTTCCGAGATGTCGTATCCGGATAGCCATGAAGAAGATAATTAGTGTAATTGTTGCGCTAATTACTGCATGTGGAATAGTCACAGTTGCTGCAATAGCTGCTCCACTAAATGACCTTGGTTGTTTAATTTCTTGCCATAGATCCTTAATCAAGATACCCTTGTAAGCATCGAATATAATAAATACAGGGCATTCCGAGATATGAACATGTTCAGTCTTTTGAACAAAGATCTTATCAGCTCCTATAGCTTTCTTTCCTATCCTCTTTGCCTTCACGAATCAATCAAAGGTTTCATTGTATCTAGCAAGTATAATTTCCTGAACTTTAGTATAGAACCTCTTTGTATCGAGCAAGAGATCGTCTACGTCGAAAATGACATGTGAGATTGGCTTTCTATCACCGGAGGGATTGGCCATTGCGCTCTCCCTGAATTCTAATTCTTGATTTGAGGTATCAGTGTTGGAGGGGTGAGGCCGAGATTGACGCGTGTCATAAGCCTGTACCAATCACGAGTGATTCCTTGCAAATGCGGCTTCACAAGACCTGATGGTATGAGCTGCAGGATTAACCTTGAGAGCGACGTTGTCTGACCCGGCTTAAGGATGTACTCAAGCATTATTTATCTGGATCACATTCGTGATTACGACCAGTTGCTAGCTAAGATTGACAAGTTCTCCGGCAGCGAGAAAATGAGCACCTTCGAGGGCCCCAATTGTGCTGAAACTCCAACACAATCCACATGGGCGGCAGTTCAATATTAACTCAGAATTGAGAATTAAGTGCGGCTTAATACCAACGAAAGACTGTTGTTCAATATTAGGTTCATCATATTAACTGTTTGATTCGATCTTCATTTTCAAGAGATCTACATATCTTGCGTGTAGTCTTTCTTCTTCGTATCCAACGACATTCCTTTCCCCTCAAATAGAACATGAAGAGACAAACATAGCATCTGGGAATGAGATTCTCGGAATGAACTATGAATCCGAAAAGGTCCAATCAGCGACATATACGACTACGTTCAGCCACCTAGGCCGCGACATCTTCTCCTCGACCAGAATACAAAAATACAACCCATCATCTTCCGAACCAACATGCCACCTGGCCTTCTCATCCAATCTTGGATTGGACGTGCATCACGGCTCATGTAGAAAAGAACCACGGCAAGGATTTCGGAAACGATGACGGAAAGTGGTTTGGAGAATATGCCGGTGAAAATGTCGTTAAAACTGCCTGCAACATTGCAGCTGCTAAGTTGGATGTGACCAAGTTGTATCCATTTTCATGGGAATTAATCAACCCCAGCTCTAATGCCTGAAGAATATTCAATCTATTGCCTGATTGCTACATCCAGAGCAGTTCCAAATAAATTTAATGAAATCTGCCTACACCGTAGCTTACAGAGTGATCATCTCGAACCTGAGCACCCTCTCGGTTTGGAGGAGATATGTCGAAAGACCCTTCTGGTTCCAGAAATAGATGGAGAAGTTGAATATTTTGTTGAAGTTATAGAATCTGGGTCTGTGGACCCTACTTGTGTGTTGAACAAGTTGAATATTCAGATTGCCGAAGTCAAAGAGGGATCATTTGTCAGAAAAGAAATATTTGAAAGGGTTGAGAAACAGTTTTATCTTGGCCAATGACTAACATCTCGACGTTCAATTTCGGAATTCAATCTCGGATGAGCACCACAGAATTCTCATGCTGATGAGCATCACAGAGTTCACACGAACTCGGAACATCTCGAATATCTCGACATTTGCTTCCAATAAAAAATGTAATGATATGTGACAACTTAATACCAACTTGTTGATGGCCTCAGTTAGACCCCATCATTTGCTTCTTGGAACATTCCAGGTGCCCTGAGATGCCAAATAGAGAAAGGGAGAAGAGCCTTGAAGTAATAATCAATACTAATTATATATCGGCCCAAACCATATATCTGAGGATGTAGGATGACATTAGATTCAGAAAACCCCTGGCTGGAAATTTCCTAGACCCCTAATTGAAATAGTTAGTTGAAGGTGCTTTGCGACACAAAACTCGGTGCATAGGCGTTAGTTTATTAATGTCTCCCCCAGCCAGCTGTACGTGCACATAGAAAAGTTTGCAATCTGAATCCATGCTGACAATTAATCACGGAATGAAACATAATAATCAAGGCTTGGCGAGATGCCCCCGTATCATATTTTATATATTATCCTAAATCTTGATAACTTTGTTTTCATAACAACTTATCAAGGACGCAAAGACAACTCCAATTAATCACGGAAAACAATGTCGGCTATCAAGCAAGTTGATGTCAGCTCGTGCTATATATTTTGGATTTATCTCGGAAGTCGGAACTATTCAGCAAATATCTCGGAATGTGAATTCCGAAGTATCTTCAACTCAGGAATTATTATGGTGCCACGCATCTCGGAGTGAAGTCCAATCTCGGAATAACGGCGACTTAACAACGATTTGTCAAGCATGCGATGATATTATACATGGTGACGAAGTTACTGCTACTCAGGCAATTTGAACTGGTTGATCCCGTGGGGCATCTCGGAATAGATTCAACTCGGAGTAAATTACGGAATTAATCACCATCAGAATTAATCACGGAATTAATCACGACCATCTCATCTCGAAATTTAATCCAGAACGTACTTCTCGGAATTATCGAGACTCCCATACTCGGGATGTAATTATTCACGGTATGTATCTCAGACTCTGGAATCACGGAATCATCTTGGAGTATTAATCAATTGAAATTATCTCGGACTCTTTCTCTTGATCACAGAACTATATATATCTGAGGCATATTATGACCGAGGTGATCAATCTTGCAAACAAACTACTATCTCAAATTTAATCACGGCTGCGGTCAACGCTATTTCCTCAGATTCCATTTTGCACTTTCCCAAACAGAATTTGAGTAGAAGGTTCAGCTAGCAACACAGGAATGTTGTCTTTAGATAAATTTGGTAGTTCAAAAGTAGTCAATGATGGTGGTAATCTGCAATTGTGCATAATCTGCAACAGTTTTTAGGCCAAAGAAACAGTTCACTGCATCACGGCAATTGAAAGCTAGAATTGGAGACTTATTGTACACCAATATCCCGAACTCTGAAGAATTATATCGGGCAACCTGTCGGAATGAATCACGGCTCTCATCTGAAACCCATGGCAATAAATCCAAATTAGGACTTATATAAAAGCTCCCAGAATTTGGCCACGAAAACTGAATTTAGTTCCTCAAGGACCCCGATAGCCGAGATGGTATATATACTCGGACATGCTTAATCCAGTTGCGCCTGAGTACATACTTGTCTCGGTGCAAGAAAGATTCGTCTGACGTGCCATCC
This sequence comes from Sesbania bispinosa, assembly GCA_026901365.1. Taxonomy (NCBI): domain Eukaryota; kingdom Viridiplantae; phylum Streptophyta; class Magnoliopsida; order Fabales; family Fabaceae; genus Sesbania; species Sesbania bispinosa. Next base: position 1,612,176 of record QLOH01000165.1, on the reverse strand, counting down.
CGGAAGTCGCAAACTATTTATTTCACTGATTTTGATATTCTCTGAGTCCAAACGGCAGTGAGGATGGTTATAGACGATCTATACATCGTGGTTCTTCCAGAAACGATGACTTGCACGACACTATCATATATCGGATGAGGCATCGGAATTCAATCTCGAAATGAAATTCAATCTGTCATAAATAGACCAAGAAACAAGTCTGGATCTGAAACCAACGATCAGTGAGGGGCTAAGAAGCTTGGATGAGCAGTGCCGCGCTCGAGTGCAATTTTAGGAAAACCATCTTGGATTTGGATCAGATCAGAATTTAAGCTACATATAGACATTTCTTGGAATTTCTTTAAAATTATACTCGCGGTGGATTGAGCACCACCTTGGAAGAAGCAGCCGAAGCGTAAGTGGAGACACCACCATGGATATTGCCGTCGGCGCCATAGCAAGTTAAAAAGCCAAAGAAAGCAAAGACAGCAGCACAGGATCTTCCATATGCTGGACAAGGAGCAGTATATAACGAAGAAATATAACTGAATTAAAACTTACCCGGGAAGGGAGCGGTCAGCGGCGGTGCCATTTGCTGGTGGCCATAGCAGAGACGTTAGCATCACAGGAGAAATTACCCAAAGGAGTTTGTGCAGAAACAGGACTCAGTCCCCGAACTATAATCACCGACATGAATCTTGGACCAATATCCCGTTCGTAGCATCTTGGAATCTCGGACCATAATCACGGAATTTCAACGCACAGCAAAGAGCTAAGTCGGACGTGGATATTCATCGGAATTTCGATACAATTTCGTCATCAATTACCACTGCTCCAACCAATCACGACGTTGTTCCTTCCTCTGGTAAACATTTAGCTGCTTTCGATCTTTTCATTGTTACGCCGATTCTGGCCATGTAACTCCATCTCTATTCCTTTTCCGAGCTTCCAAATCTCTTTCTTCTTGATTCTTAATTCTTGATTTTTGTTTATTGTTTCTGGACAAGGCGTGGTTGGTGTTGGTGGTAATTTAGTTTCGCGAACTTGAAGATTCTTGAGATTATAACGGCGGAGATGCTATCTACAGAGGAGCAATTACACGAACTTGAAGATTCCTTAAGAGGATCGAAAATGCGAGAAGTGTTTCTCGTTCCCCACAGACGGCGCCAATGTTCGTGTGGAATTTCTCCATGGCGTTCTCCGGTTGAAGGTGTCGACTCCTTACAATCCACGACGGAGCACGGCGGATTCACGACGGGGCAGGGTGTACCTGCAGGGAATGTTCGTGTGGAATTTCTCCATGGCGTTCTCCGGTTGAAGGTGTCGACTCCTTACAATCCACGGCGGAGCACAGCGGATCCACGACGGGGCAGGGTGTACCTGCAGGGACTCCGATGCTTAAGTAAGTAAGGATTCTTATTGGAGTGTATGTAATATAGAGTAAATGTGTACCTCAAATAGATCTCTGGCAGTGTATTTATAGAGTGATTTTGGCGGGAAAGGTTGTTAGTTTGTTGTAACAGATTCCTAAAAACACGGAGACTCGCTGAGCTGTGGTGTGTGTGCCCGCGTTGTGGCTATGTCGGCTGGAAGTATAATTCCGGAGAATGACCCCGGACTGAGTTCAAAATATCTCCAGAACATATATACTTTAATTTGCAACATTCAATAATTTTGTATTGGATTGAAAATTTCTAAAGCTTTGGAATAATGAAATTTCTTTGTTTATTAGGATTGTACAACTCATCAAGATGCATAGAAGTGAAAATTATCGTCCTAGTTATTCTCAAAGTTGATTTACTAATTTATTAATTAATAGTAGTTTATTACGTACTTAATCACTTATATCCGTTACAAATACCTTTTAAATTAATGGTTCATCATAGGTAAATTGGTTGATAAAAGTGATGAAAGGTAATGTAGACTTTAGTTTTAATACTTCTCAATATTCTAAAAAAACCTTAAACCTTAAACCCTAAATTGATATCATGGTAAGTATTGATTCTTTCATTAACACAATCCTATTTGGAAACTCCATATAGTACCATGTCACTCCATATAGTTTTAATACTCAAGTCTCTAATTTTTTGTTCCTTTAACTTTATGCAAATACATACTAGCACTGTAAAGACAAAACAAACAAATTGACGAGGAAATGTGTTGAATAAATCAACAAACCAAACCAAGCCCAACTGGACCAAATTGAACCCAACCGAACAAAAATGAATATAACTAACCAAACTGAACTAGATCGAACCAAACCAAACTGTAACATCCCAAAAATTTGAATCTAGAAAATTTAGGGGAAGCTTTAGACTGGGAATCCTATCAAGAGAAGAAAGTTAGAAGTAAAGTGAGGATTTAGGGGTTTGAGTGTGAATTAAGACAAGAATTAGGGGAAAACCAAGTACTAAGCCAAACATGACCGTAGAGTTAACTTCGAAGGAGTCACGCCCGGTGATGGAAAGGGTAGCATGGTGAAGAGGTGGGGAAGGAAGTAGAGACATTGGGAAGAGGGAATAGAGAAGCATAGCCCCATGGATACTTGAAACCCTTAACCTTAGCCTTATTGAAGTGAATTGATGAGTTACATCATGGTTCACGTGAAGTGTGCCCCGTTGGGCTTCAATCAAGGTTGTTGCTTAATTTTGGGTTTTAAGCCTAATGACCTTGGTGCACTAGTAGGTGTCCAATTGAGGTGATTCCACTTGCATTAGAAAGCTAAGATCCGGGGCTTCAGCTTTCTATGCAATACGATGGTATTCCAATCTCATTTGCACCTCCAAATAGGCGTATTCTCGCTCAAGTGAGAAAGTTGTCGCTTGAGCAAGAATATCAGCAAAAACAGGGGGAATTTTTCTGGTTTTCTCGCCCAAGCGAGCGAGAATACTCTTGCTTGAGCAAGAATGTGCGACCAGAAAGCTTTTTAAAGGCTCACTCAAAGGAGAAATCCTTGCTTGAGCGAGAGAGCACGAATCCAACTTTATAAAAACACGTTTTTAGGGCTTTTCTCGCATTTTCCTTCCGTTCTTCTTCCTTTAGAGAGAGAGGGAGAGATTTCTAGAGAGAGGAACTCTGCTGAAGCTTGAAGGAAGGTGATCAAGGCCAAGGATCTCGACCCTAACCTTCCTCAACTTCTTCCCTCTTTCGTTTGAGCTTCCTTGAGGTGAGTAGAGCTCACACACTCCACTTTCCCCTTTTGTGTGAAATCCTCCATGTATCCACTTCTTTCCCTTCATTTCTTAAGGTTGTATGTGAATGTTTATGAATGTTTACCGATTAATTTAAGTCATATTGGGTATCTTGAAGGAGATTAAGTTATAACCCCACTTAGGGTTTGAATTAGGATTTTCTAGGGTTGGGAGTTTTTATCTGTTTTTATTGGATATTATGATTATGATGGACGTATGTAATGTGTTGAATATGATTGAGACTCATTGATGGAGAACCCTAGGTTAGGAGATTGGATGTAAAGGTTTATGCTCATGATGTTGTTAAGAGATTTCATTGCATGATTAGAAACTAAGTTAATGTTCATTATTCAAGTGTCTCATGCTCATACTCATGCTCATTTCATGTTCATTGTCAAGTAAATATTTTTTCAAGAATCATGTTCTAGTTAAAAGAAAATCATGTTAGGCTTCGGCCATCACGGGTCTCGATCCATCATATTTTCAAGTTCATGGAAAAACTACTCATGTAATCAAGCTACTTAAAGATTAAAGTGAAATATTCATACTAAGGCTTTAGCCATCACGGGTCTTGGACCAATCATGATTTATGTTAAAACTAGGCTTCGACCGTCATGGTAACGGTGGCGACGTTATGTCCCCAAGGGAGATATCCCTTGTAGTCTGAGCTCAGTCTAACTGCACGACAAGTGATAAGACCCCTGCTACTGGGTTAGCAGTTCATGTTAAACTTATTTTCAAACTGTCAAGGTCATTGGAGTCCAGCATTACATCATGTCATTAAGGCATCATGTAAACTTCCATACTCAAGCATGATTAATTATCAGATTTAAATTGTTATCACATGTCATCCTTACCATGTTATGCCACACTTGTTATATGCTATACTTGTATACACTGCTTTGCTCACTGAGACGTTAGTCTCACCCCATTGTGGGTTTACATTTTAGATTCCCAGATAGGTCGTTAAGGACCACGGCGCAACTGCAGCTTGAGGATGTCGTTTGGATTTGGAGCTTATTATTTTGATTGTATTATCTAGATAATCTTAAATTGTATGTTATGTTGGAAGGATGCTCAGTACATGTGTCATCCCTTATGCTTCCGTTGGATGGGGAACATGTAATGTAATATGCTTGATATGATTGTATGTAAGAATTCTCAGGTCATGTTTAAATAAACGTTGGATTTAGTTAAGCATGTTTGTTTCTTTGTTATTGATATCATTAATGTCGCAAAAAATAATTCCCTTAATTTGGGACTTATGCTTCCAACGGACATAATTTCTAAATCCTGGGAATTAGGACGTTACACAAACCAAACCAAACCAAACTAGACCGAACCAACCGAATTGAACTAAACCAAGCTAGACTAGACTGAACCTCACTAAACTATACCAAATTGAACTACACTAAACCGAATCGAATTAAACCTAACTGAACCATGCCAATTAGACCAAATCAAATTGAAGCAAACTAAACCAATCAACTCACTTCAGAGGCACAAATCTTTTGTTGGTCAAATGGCCTTAGTTACTAAGAAAGGAGTGAATTAGGTTTATAAATCTTTTCAAGATTCACTTATCTTTGATCTTCCTTGATTGTGTGTGTGTAAGGCCAAGAGACACAGAGATAGATGAAATTGAAGAGCATGAAGATGCAAAGTTGTAAGAATATTAACAATGATGATGTAATGCAGTGGGATAGATGAAAACTACAAACACTTAAAGAATCAAAAGCAAAAACAAATGTAAAGAGAGTTAAGAATTGAGAAGATCACACCATGAGATTTTTGTAAAGGTTCACTCTCCTAACATGAGAGCTATATCCAGTCCCTGATTTTTACCTTGAGATTTTTCACTAATCTTTCTGCAGAAATACAACCTTGAGTTTCTTCCTCCAAGAATCACCTCTTGTGGAACACCAAATGCAAAGATGTATTACTTTTCACACAAACCCTTACAAGATTACCCACTTGTAAGTCACAAATATTGAGTAATTCCTCACTCTTACTACAACATAGGTTAATTAAGAACATCTACAGCAGAAAAGAGAGATTACAACACTTTCTTTGTAAACATGAACAAAAGATCTCTCAATAAAAGCTTGATAACACTTCTCTCTTTTTCAAAGACTTTCAAACTCTCCAATACGAAAGTTAAAACCTCTACTTTAATGAATTTCTAAAGTTCTAAATTGTTTTGTATTGCAATCTGATGTATTAAAGGATAGCTAAGTTAGTTAGGATCGTATGTAATTGTCATAACTAATTCGAGATTGACAATTCTTTTTTAGGTAATTGATTGTTGTGTATGATAATCGATTATGTAACTTCCCGTTTGAGAAATAATTCGATTATTACTCACTTTAATCAATTATGTAACTTCCTGGTGAGTGGTAATTCGATTATTTTCAATTTGCAACAAATTACTAGAACACCTAACTTCCTAGTAATTGAATTACAACTACCTTTAATAGATTATTATGACTCTAAACCCTTATTCTTGATTCTAAAACCCTTCTAATTCATTTTGAAAACAATTTCTTAAACCTTATCAATTAACCTTATTTTCTACTTAAAGAAAATTTATTTTTAATTAGCTAACTAAGAGTTTCAAATTTGTTCTTTAGATTCCTTTTAGTTATAGTTGGATTTAGATATTAAAGACGAGTGAGGGAGAGAGATCATGCATCCATATTGTTCAAGATTCATACATAAGGGTAAACTAAAAAATATTTATTTTGTCGTTGTTTGTCTTCATCAAAACTTATGTACCAACAACTTGAAAAGAGACACCTTCTTAGAATCTCTCCCTTTTGGTGATAACAAACACTTTTTCATTTGTTTCTCTTCAAGGAATGCTTGTACTTTTGAGAATTTGTTCTTTCTAAACATAAGCTAACACTCCCCCTCAATTAATGCTTTAATTCATAACGTAGAATATGACATTTTGGGGACCTTTCCTTGAAGCAAGGTAAGCTGCAACATATACTAAATTGTTGTTTAACCCAGATTTTGAAGCTTTCCCCCTTTTATTGAAACCTTGTTGACATTGCCTAAGCCGTGAAGCGTCATCCTTTCTCCTCAATTTGAACACTAGGTCATTATTGCCCCAAACCACGAAATGTCATAACCTCCTTCGATTTGAAGCACCGTTGAACCAAGAAGTCATGTGACGCCATTCCTCTCCTGATCAATTTGCCTTTCGTCATTGCCCCAACCACAAACAATGTGTTTTAGTATCTCCTCCGTTGTCTTTGGTTCGATTCGAGCAGCTTTGTATCCGTGATTCATCATCCTTCATCATCCTCGGTTCCCTGATTCGCCCTTCATCATAAATCAACAAAAGCTCTGAGTTTTAGTCGCTCACGATTAGGGGTGGAAACGGGCTAGACTAGGCTAGGCTCTGGCAGGCCTGAGCCTGGCTTGGCTCCTATTTCTTAAGCTTGAGCCTGGACTTGCTACCTGTTATAGGCATGTTTTTAAGACCTGACCTGTGTAAAAGTCTGGTTGGCCTGTAAGCCTATTTAAAAGCTCGTTTTCATAATAAAGCCTACAAACAGGCTAACATGTATATAAGCCTATGCAAGTCAACGGGTTTATAAACAGGTTTTTTTATATAATTAATATAATATATATTATTTTTTATTATATTATTTTTTTAGTTATATATATAGTTATTTATATAATTAATTTAATATATTATATACTATTATATTAAACAAGTCAGCCTGTCAAGTCTTGTAGGCCTTTTCATATGCCTAAAGCCTGGCCTCTTTAATCGAATAGGCCTTTTAAAAAGTCTTACCTTGACTTTTTTAATATACAAGTTGTAACAGGCCAGGCCGCAAGCCCCTGACAGGCCAACTGGCCTATTCCCACCCCTACTCACGATGTTCGCGTTGGTTTGCAGGTTAAATAAGAGGCTTTATGGATTGAAGAAGGATCCTAGACAATGGTACAATAAATTTGACTCATTTATGATAAGTCATGGATATACCAAGACTGATGCAGATCATTGCGTATATGTTAAAACATTTTCAAGTAACAAATCCATCATCCTTCTACTATATGTAGATGATATGTAATATGTTGATAGTGGGACAAGATATGAAGATTATTGATGATTTGAAAAATGAGTTGTCAAAATCCTCTGATATGAAAAATATAGGCACTAGAAAGAAAAGTTTGGCCATGTGGATTTTTCAAGATCGAAAATCTAAGAGGTGTTGGTTGTCTCCAGAAAGGCATGTGAATCGGATTCTGAAAAGATTCAAAATGAAGGATACTAAGTCAGCTAGCACACCAATGGCCAATCACTTAAAACTCAACAATAGAACTTGTCCTACTAGTCAAGAAGAAAAGGAAGCTATGGCCACTATACCATACTCCTCGGCAGTTGGGAGTTTGATGTATGCAATTGTTTGCATGAGGCCAAATATTGCTCATTCAGTCATAACTGTTAGCAGGTTTCTTTCCAATCTTAGCAAAGATTATTGGGGAGAAGTAAAGTGGATCTTGAGATACTTGAAAGGTAGCTCTAAATGTGCTTGCGCTTTGGAGGACCTGAAACTATTCTGGAAGGATATGCATATACAGATATGGCATGTGATCTAGATGGCAGGAAATCTACCTCTAGATATGTTTTTACTTTTGCAGGGGAAGTTGTCTCATGCCAGTCTAAATTGCAGAAGTGTGTTGGCCTATCGACTACCGAAGCAGAATATGTTATTATGACCAATGCAAGAAAGGAAAAGCTTTGGTTGATGATATTCCTTAAGCAATTAGGAATAAAGCAGAAATGGTCCATTATGCACTATGATAGTCAAAGCACATTGGATTTGAGTAAGAATGCAATTTACCACTTTCATACTAAGCACATTGATGTGAGATACCATTGGTTACGTCAAGCATTTGAAGAACAAAAATTCAATCTGGAAAAGGTTCACACTGACAATCCTGCTGGTATGATGACAAAAGTTATAGCTTGTTAATAGTTTCAACTTTATGCCGAATTGGTCGACATGGATAACATGTGAAGTCTCCAAGATTATTTTTCCTAATGGTTGGAGGGGGAGAATTGTAGCATCCAACCATTTAAATAAGACAAAAATAAAAGGGGGAAGAGATGTGAAACACACAAAAGCTTATCAAAATTTATGGAAAGCTAAAGTGGTTGGATGTGCATGTCGATAAGTTGAAATTTAAACAATGGAGGATCAAGAAATTCCAGTGTAAAGGAGCTGAAAAATGAGTAGTGTACAAACGGAAATTCATTCAAAGATCTCTGTTTGGTAAATTGTGAAGCCAAGCAAACAAGGAAGAAAAGTGAGAGAGAAAAATAAAGTGAGAGTAAATTCCAAAAAGTGAATGTATGGGAAAAATACACCTGGTATATTTTTTAGTATCATCTTTAGCACTCCTTGGTACTACAAATTGTAGTATTTGAATAGGAGTGGGTCTCACTGGAAACATTATATTTGTATCTCTTGTGTAGAAGAGTGTGACAATGATATCGTAATTATCCTTAAATATAGTGAAATATTTTTCGGAGTTTGTCCCGTGGTTTTTCTCTCAGTTGGAGGGATTTCCACGTAAAATATCCGATGTTTCTTTTTCTATCCTTTACACCCCTTCGGAATGTTGTCCTACTCCAATAAATCTACTTTGGTGTTTGTTGCTATATTTAATTTACAATGTAAATTAATCCTCGAGCCCAACATTTATTAATTTTGAACCTTCAAGGTTATTTCATATGGATTTGGATTCTCTCCATCCCTCCTGCCTCTCCAGCCAAGTTTAGCTACGGAATAACTACAGAATAACTAGGAAATCATAATTCGTAGTTTTTCCGTAGCTAAACTTGGCTGGAGAGGGCTGGAGAGGATCCTTACACTATTTCATATCTTTAATCAATCGTAAATCCCAAACTAAAAGGATCTAAATTATACATTATTCAAACTAAAGGGATAGAAAAGATATTACAGAAAAAAAAATATGAAATATGCTAGTAACACACTCATCTTGATTGGTTGAAAATTATATGGGTCCCATCACATTAAGAGTGAGACCCACATAATTTGATGAGATGCATATGAATTTTAATCAATAAAAAAAGACTATGTAACAAAAAAATATGAGGGGATAGCTTGTTGCGTCCGGATTCTCTCCATTTGTGGGAGAAATGGAGAGATTCATTTCCTTTCTTCTATTGTTGACACGTGGCAAGACAAATATCTCATGGCTAAAATTTTAATTAGCACATTACCATTTCTATTCTATTGTCTATTGATATAAAATCTTTCTGCTGGGTACACATGTCACCTTATTAATCATTTTTTTTTATTTTTTTTTATCAAAATTACATCTCAATTTATTTAGTTTTTATTGTAGTGTTTTTTTATGAATCACGGGTATCCTCCACGACAGTCTTAATCCTGTCGTTTTCTTTTTTCTTTAATTTTTTTATCTCACTTTCATTTTCTTTTTTTATTATGATATTAAAATATTTTCTATAATTATTCGCTTTTATTATTATTTTTCATTATAAAAGAAATTTTTTTATGAACTGCGGGTATTCTCCACGGGAGACGGTCCTGTTCCTACCATTTTATTTTTTCTCACACATTAATTTTCCTTTTTTATTATATCCTTTTTACTTTCTTTTTATTTTTTTTATCAAAATTATATCTCCACTTAATTAGCTTCCATTGTATTTTTTATGAATCACGGGTATCCTCCACGGGAGGTAGTCTTAATTCTGTCATTTTCTTCTTTCTTTTATTATTTTTTTACGAACTGCGAGTATTCTCCACGGGAGACAGTCTTGTTTCTACCATTTAATTTTTTTCTCACACATTAATTTTTTTTATTATTATATTACATTTAATGTACATCAACACATTTATTATATTCCTAATGTGTGTTCTTATGTAATAAAAATTCAGGAATGGACGATGACAAAAACTGTATCATCTTTTTTACTTTTTTTTCATTTTTTTATCGCAATCATATCTCATTAATCGTTCTTGAAACATGAAAAATTAATTCAATTTAGTCATTTTTATCAACTTTAATGCCCACTAAAATTAATGAGTACCCATGCGGGTAACGAGTATTCGTGGGTATTCATGGGTATCCATTAATGTTTAAGAAATTAAATTTTATTAAAAGAAAGAGAGGAAATGTTATATAATATATTATAATATCATGCTATATATAAATAATCATTATATAATACCATTACATGTTAATATATTAAGAATATCATCATAAAATAAATTATATCTCATCATAAAATAAATTATATCTCATCATAAAATAATAAAAAGTTCTAATATTCAAATATATTTAATTAAAAAAATATGTTTTAATAAGTATGCGGGTACCCGCAGGGTGGGCATTATAATATATGTCCTCACCCATTATATAAATATGCGGTATCCTTTACGGGTATCCATGGGCACGAGTTTTTTTTTGACATCCCTACATACCCACGCCTGTTATCCGCAATTTAGTTAAATAAAAAATTAATAATTCATTTAAAAAATATTAATTAAAGAAAATTATAACTCAATTGAAAAATTATTCAAAAATCATCTAACATAGCTCATCTTTCGAGGACAAATTCAAAGTTTAGACTTTTTTTTATTCAATAAGACGCTAGATTGTTATCACTCCTCATAAAAATATATATGGCACGTTGCCAATTTTCTACACCCATGACCCAACACATACTCTTTTTTTTTTAATTTAAAAAAGATGGCGAGAAGGGAAAAATAATAAATATAAATAAATAACAAGAAAGGAGGTTAAAATTTGATTCCTTTCCCGAAAAGAAGGAACTCCATTTAAGAAAAGAAGAGAGAAAGAGGGATGCAGTGGTTTATGGCGGAAGTGTTCTATTGGATCTTAGCCTTTGTTCTTATTTTGACCCTTCTTTGTTTCCTTGGTTACCAGGTACACTCATCATCATTATATTGCACTTTCAAACAATCAACCACTTCTTTTGGATTTCGATTTCGATGTAAAATAAGAATTGTATACACCATAAATATGCAGTCATAACCAACCAGAGCAACGACATCGCAATTTAAATTCTGCATGAATTTGAACAATTCAATTTGTTTTTTTCAAAATTCTAATTGCTTCTTCTCTGCTTATTTTCTCAAAATTCTAAATGCTTCTCATCAAAAACAACAAGAAGAAGAAATTCTTATAGATGGATATATAATTTATTTTAGCGTACAAAGGCATAATATTTCAAATATAAAGGAGATTCATTGCCACATTGAAGGCTTGTTATGAATTATAGTTTGTCAGATGTTGAATTTGGTTCTGATTTTTTTTAGTTGTAAAATTTGCTTATTATATTTTCATATTCATGCTTTTAAAAATTTTTATTGGAAGGAGAACCTTTCAGACCCTGTTATATGATTTTTAGAACAATTTTTCTGGAAGAAAGTCATTTGTATGGTTAAGTGCTGCGTTGGTCTCAGCATCTCTTGATTTTTATCCTTGATTCTCACTTATTTTGTTTTGGTTTTTAGTATGCCTCTGAAACAAAATGGCATCATTTAGTAAGCTTCTTTTTCTTCTCTCTGTAAAATATAAGTGGCTTAGTTCTTTTCAATATAGTTTGACTATTTGGCCATTCCAATTGGATATACAGAGCTTTGCAATCTCATCATTGTCATTTGTATTCAATTATGAAAAGTGTCAACACACTCTTTAGCACACTCTTTCCAACACACTCCATGTGATTGGTTAAAAGTCACATGGGTCCCACCACATTGGGAGTGAGCCCCACATAATTTGGTGGGACCCATGTGAATTTTAACCGATCATTACTAACACCTAAACTACCATCTAATGTTGTAGTTAAAAACTATGGCTTTTAAAGTATACTGTTGTAAACAACAACTTGAGATAGTATGATTTTCTGCTTGTTTTTTTTTTCTTTACTTTCAAGAATATATTGATGTCTTTGAAGTTTGAACTCATGGCTCAATCATTTTCTGTCATGTATAAGTGTATAAGAGCAAAATTGCTGCTTACTGTTTTACAAAATTAATTTGACATCCCCTGAAATTTTTATTGCAGCTTATATTGTTGGTGGACCTGGAGTTTGATTATATCAACCCATATGATTCAACATCTCGAATAAACCGGGTTATCTTGCCAGAGTTTATCACACAAGGATTCTTCTGCTTTATCAATCTTATAGCAGGACATTGGTTTACATTCTTGATATCTCTCCCATGTCTGTATTACAATGTGAGATTGTATGTATTTTCTGCTTTCCTTCTCAGAAAGTCTGTGTAGTATTATCGTGAGTTATGTTAAACTGCTGGATCTTATATCTATACAAGGCAGGATAAAACCAAAGGAGAAGATTTCATTTCATATCTTCAGATATTATTTATAACTTAATCTTGGTAAAAAAGACAAAACAAATGTTAAATTCTTTCACATGAAACTTGAAATTGGAACAATGTAGGAAGGCATGCATAGGCAGCATTTAAATTGTAATTGATTCAATTTTATCAGAAAAATTGGCTTTCAAGTCCGTATACTATAACTTGATACTCTTTAATATAATTGTGAAGTTGGTAATTTTGAAGTATTAAATGTTGTTTCAGTAGGCTTCTCAATCTTCTTATTGTGAGCATTGTGTCAATTTAGGGGTTAAAAAGGTTGGTTAATTGAAGCGAAGCTCAATAGATTGGAATGAATATGTAGCTGAGATTTTGGGATGCAAAACACTGTTTGAGCTTGAGGAATCTTTTATGGCATACAATGACTAAAGTGTTGTAGATTATAGGGTTTGGATGATTTATAAAGGGTGTTGTCTAGACTCTAGGCATGCAGCTTGTAAAGTGAAAGAAGAATGAACTTCAAGTGGTTGTTCAAAGTCCAAACAGTTTCAAACAGTATGATTTGAGGAATAACCTTAAATCGCCTGAATAGACACTTAGGACTCTGACCATAGGCATGATGGAAACCCCTCAAATACTTCTGAGACATATCTTACTAAAAATATATATACACTTCGAATTTGAAGACACATGAAGACTGTCAACTCATAAGTTATAAGACATGATTAGAAACTTGTTTAATGAAGAACGATGAGAGTTTGAGTTGTGCAACTTTTTAAAGTTTTGTCCTAGTTGAAACTGAATCGTAGTTTAGCATATGTTATGTTTAAAAGTTAAAACACTTTGGAAATGGAAATTTAACCATTCTGTCATGAAGTGTTGTTTCCTATCTGTGCAAGACATAGCCTGTATTGCCATCCCAACAATATCTTAAGTATGCAACTGACATTCACCTGGTCTGGATAATCAGATTGCTTCAACCTTTCATATCTTAGCATTAAAATGGATATTTACAGAATTGTGTAATCCTGTATGAGATAATGAATGGAATCTAGAAATCATTGTTAATTTCAACAATTTTTCTGTCTAGAATATTATCCGTTATCATCTGAGCACATTATTTCCAGCATATTGCTACACCTCATTTGATTTGGAAGCTAATATCAGGTACACTAAAAGAGAACACTTAGCGGATGTTACTGAAATCTACAATAAGCTGAAATGGGAGAAAAAGAAGCGTTTTTTCAAAGTTGCACATCTTGTTGTGACATTTGTCTTTTGTATAGTGAGGTATTGTGATTAGAAATACATTCTTTTGTGAATTTTCCTGTACTATTTCAAAGGAAAAGTTGGTGACTGTTCTCTCATCTGAATGTGTTCTAGCTTGGTATGGACCCTTACCGAGGATGTGCACTAACTGGTGGCATACCTTCCATGCCTGATGTAAGTTTCCAATACCTTTGTGTTTGAAAGTCATGTTATTTCTTTGTATAAAAATATAGCATCTAATCAAGTTCTTGGAAATATCAAAGAAGTTACAGGCTGAGACATTCAATACTTCTGTGGGCAAATCCATCTTGTGAGCTAAATTCCATGGACAAGAACCATGGTGAGAGAGCCATCTGTGATGGGCTGAGCTCCTTAGAGAGGGACATGTGACAATCCATAGTGGTGCTTAAGCAAGAAAGAGAGAAAATGGAGCTTGCGAAGGTGTGATACTCTCTAAGTGAAAACTGAAAAGTGTTATTTGAGCTCGTAGTGACTTAGGTACAGACATAAACTGCTTTTGTTTGATATGCATATTCTTTCTCCTGTCTTATACTCCTATTTGATTCCTTTGAGTGCTACCGTAATAATAACAGCAGCAGCAACACCGAAGACTGATAACGCCATCTCCATCTCAGCATTTCGCAGAAAATTCTTGAACCAATATTTTATAATTTTTTACACTTTTTCATACTATTATATTATTTTTATTACTTTAAACAACTTAATCACTTTTTATCTCCATTCCAATACTTTTAAAAAATTTCTTAAATGGATCCCATAATCTATCTATCAACCAATCACACACCTCATAATATTTTTTTTCTTTTTTTAATATCAAGCACAGGTGCTTGTATAAACACCTATGCTAAAATAATATCCCAATTTTTTGCTGCTCCACCGCTGACAATTGAAAAAGCAGAGTTATTGCATGATGGTATAAAACTTTTATACACTATCAATATATACTCAATTTTAATATTCTCATTCAAGTTTGTTTTAAATTTCTTATCGTCAATCATGACCACTTTCAATTTCTCTATAAATATACTTAGTGAGCGTACAAATTGAGAAATTTAATAGAAAACAAAGATCCTCGTGGGTATGACAACCCTTCTCATTCTATTATAATACAATTGACTTCGGTATGCTTGTCAGAGATTCAACAAAAGAGTTATGCCGATAGGAGGATAAAGGACCTAGAGTTTAAGGAAGGTGAACATGTTTTCCTAAAGGTCACTCCTGTCACAGGTATCGGAAGGGCTATTAAGGCGAAAAAGCTCAAGCCTAGATTTGATGGTCCCTTCTAGATCCTACAGAGAATTAGTTCCCTAGCTTACAAAATAGCCTTGCCTCCCCATTTGTCCAACATCCACGATGTATTCCATGTTTCCCAACTCAGAAAGTATGTTCATGACCCTTACACATCATAAGTTCTAAGCCAGTACAATTAAGGGATGACCTGACATATCCTACTCGACCCGCACGAATCATTGACCGGATTGTCAAAACCTTGATAAACAAAGTCATTCCATTAGTGAAGGTAATTTGGGAGGGGCAGACCCCGGAGCAGGCCACTTTGTAGAAGGAGGAGGACGTCTGTGCTCAACATCCCAAGTTATTCATTTGTGGTAATCAAACTATAATAGACAATTTTGAGGACAAAATTAATTTAAGTGGGGGGGTAGAATTGGAACATCCCAAAATTTGAAACCATTTTCATAAATAAAATTAGGAGTGTAAAAGGTTTTCATAAAAGGAAATATGTAAAAGGGATTTAAAACTGAATTTTAAAGGGTGATTCTGGTGCTTTTTCGCTCAAGCGGGAAGGTCCTCGCTTGAGCGAAAATATCAGTGAAAATGATGAATTTGGGTACTAATATTTTTGCTTAAGCAAGAAACCTCTCGCTTAAGCGAAAATGGTCCAGTAATGGGGGGTTACTCTCTAGATGATTTTCGCTTAAGCGGGGA
Organism: Sesbania bispinosa; assembly: GCA_026901365.1. Lineage (NCBI taxonomy): Eukaryota > Viridiplantae > Streptophyta > Magnoliopsida > Fabales > Fabaceae > Sesbania > Sesbania bispinosa. The sequence goes on along the minus strand of QLOH01000165.1, from coordinate 1,596,392 downwards.
GAGGCTCGCTCAAGCGAGAACGCAACAACAGAAGCCAATTAAATTTCTCGCTCAAGCGAGAGCGTGCATAATTCATTTTTAAAAGCAATTAATGAGTCATTTGACTTACAATTTCTAAAACAACTCTCCTCCATCCCTTGCCCTAGCAGACTAAGGGAGAAGAAGAGGAAGAGAGGAAGTTTTCTTGTGAGTTCCCAAAGGAGAAGAAATCTTAAGAGATCCTTTCCCCCTTCAACACCTTTTCTCTACTCTTGAGGTGAGTGTGGTTCACCCATTCACTTCCATTTGTGTATTACTCTTGAATGATCCCTCCTCTCAGCTCCTATTCCCTTATGCTTGTGTTTTCTTGCCATGAGTATGTTTGATGGTTGTGGAATGATTATATGGATTGTATGTTAGGGTTTGGAATTGTTAGGGTTTTGGGGAAAATGTTATACCATGTCATTTATGCCTATTTTCATTATACATGTGATAGAACTATTGAGGAACCATTCATGACCCTAAGTACTCTTACATTTTGAAATTAATTGCAAACAATTGTATGAGAAGAAAATTATGGGTTTTTGACCTAGAGGGACTATGTAAGAGTAAAATGAATTATTAATTGTTAATTAAGACATAAGAAAACGGTAGGTCTAGATGGACTGCAAGGAAGACGCTCCTTATATGGATACTGAGCTCAGGTCTAGCCAGAGGATAAGAGATAAGACCCAGGGGTGCTGGGTAAAACACCAGAGGTTGATTGTTATCTTTGAGTACCTTCAGGATTGTTAATGATGTTTCTTTATTCCGGTGTGCATTATCATTTGTATGAACACCTACACTTCTTGTATAATCACATTCACTGTGACTTTAGTCTCACCATACGTTAGTGGCTTATTTTTAGATGTGCAGGGCTCTCAACCGGATGCTTGACCGGAGAATTGGGAGTTGATTGATGGTCTCTCAAATCTTATTCTTTTGATTAGACCACTCTGATGTATATTTGTATTGTGGTATTATGTGATTATCATTGTATTATTTGGTTGCCTTAAGGCTCTTTTGTGATTGTCATTAGTGCATTCATTTTGAGGATATTATCGTACATATGCAACCTCCTAGCCAGCTTGCCTTCCAACCACCTAGCCACCAACCCTTCCAGCCTGCTAGGCGACTCGCCTTCCGGCCTTCTTGTTCAATCGACATTCCATCATCCTTGTCGGCCATATAATTTCAAAGGTTCTTGTGTTTGGGTTCAATTACTAATTTGAATTGTAAATAACATGATGAAATTAACGAATGAGATCAAGAATCCATGATAGGATGAAAACAAGGGTACAAATTTCAGAAAAAGAAAACAAACAAATCATAGAAAGGTTCTTTTCAAATATCTAAGTGTACCATTTTTGTTTTGGGACCATATATGGAATAAGTAGAATATGATTTATCAGACGCGTCATTGTTAGTAAATTTTGTCCTTCCATAGTGTGTTATTTTTCGATTCATTTACTAATTTGAATTTTAAATAATAGGATGAAATTAAGGAATGAGATCAGGGATCCACAATTGCATGATAACAAAAGAACAAAATTCTGAATAAGTATACAAAGAAATCACATAAACGTTTGAACTTTTAATAGTTTCTGCAACCACAAATCAAAAAACCTCACTCATACACATTAGCTATTCACATGGAGAACAGGGTACAGAACCCCTAACCATTATAGGATGTCTAATCTCCACAGTATGTTCCAACGACTAACAACCCTAAATTCCACGCAATGAAAAACCAAACATAAATCAACAAAAAAACACCAATTCAGAATCAGACATAATATTGAGTAAAGAGTGATTTAGAGTTTTTTCTATGGAGAACATAGTATGTTCCAACCCAACAACCTTAAATTCCATGCAACGAATAACCAAACATAAATCAGAAAAATAACACCATATCATGCGACAAACGCTTACACAGTGCAGAGCAATGAAGGAGAAAGCAATGGTGGAGATGGAGGGGAATGATGGCGAATCTATTTTGGACAATAGGGAAAGGTATAATTTTGTCTCATGTTTTATAAGAAATGTAGAAGGCAGAGGGAAGGGGGACCCGGATTCCCTGCAGTCGGTTTTCCCCTGCATTCACGCATTCAGCGAATTTGGACCGTCCGATGGAGATCGGACGGTCCAGAGGCCGAGATAGTTATTACATCATCTCGGCCTTTGGACCGTCCGATCTCCATCGGACGGTCCAGATTCACTGAATGCAGTAAAGTCGACTGCAGAGAATCCAAATTCAGGGAAGGGAAGGGTTTTGTGCGTTTTGTGGGATTTAAGAACCACGTTTTTCCCCCTACCCCTAAACTAAACTCCTTTTATATATATTAAGATTAAGATTTCCCCCTACCCCTAAACTAAACTCCTTTTATATATATTAAGATTAAGATTAAGATAAGATAAGATTAAGATACCTTCCCAACCCAAAATCAATGATTTTAAATTTTGGAACTTATTTGTTTATATCAACAATGAATGGGGAGAAGAAAGGTCAGATTCGGAGAGGAAATGAAGTCATTTTCAATTGAAAATGGGACAAGACGCATAGTTCTTTTTCTTTCAATTTCAAAAATTTATAAAGCAAATGTATTTAGTTTTTAAACACAATATATGAAGTCATTAACCAAAAAAAACTGTTGTTGAATTATTAATTAGGAATAAAGTCAAAGTTAATAAGCCACTGCCTCTTTTCCAAAACTAATGTTATTTTTTTTACTTATATTTTAAAACTTCTATTATTTTAAAAAGTCAAAATTAATTTAATGTTTTTGTCAACTATACATTTATTTAATACTATGGATAATTACTTCAACAATAATAAATTAAGTGTAGATAAATGAGTTTTTTTATTAAAGATATAATAAAATCATCAATTTATATAACTTTAACCATAAAGTTATAATTTAAAGTGATTACATGCTCTTTTTTCCATTTTAAAATAAACACATTACACTCATTCCGGCGAATGAAATTTAATTAAAATCTGTAGCCTAAACTCATAAAGTATATAAAAAAAAGAATGTGAACATTATCAAATGCAAATGGCTAGGTTGGAACATAAAAGCTTCAACAAATTTTCATTACATCCGAATTAGCCTACTCATAACATTGCAGATTGCAGCATATCTACCTAATCAGCCGAGAAATCAGATACTCTATTAGATAAAAGAAAAATGTAGAAACCTACTAGCTGCCTGCAACTTACAACACATGTCAACTACTACTTCATCCTATAGTCACTAGACAAAAGACAAATAGACAATAAATAGAGGTTTGAGACAATGCTACATGATCCTGAAAAACATTGGAAACATCAAATAAATAGCTCAGTCATGAATGTTGTTGTCAGCAAGACTAAAGGATATGTGATTATATATATCAACTTAACTATCAGGCAAAGATATGTTGATATCAGTTGCAGACTTCATTGTGTCTGACATAGAGTGCATGTTAACCCAATTTTCTCTTCTGAAGGCTGGGGGAGGAGAAGTAAGGTTTGGATTAAGGGTTCCTGAATTTTGCAGTAGATGTCCACCCATGATATCCTCTTTTTCACCATTAGTTGGGGGTGGTGCAGAAGACACTGCAATGGCTGGGGTAATAGTAACTGGTGGTACATAATCAGACTTGGGCTTCTTTGGCTTCTGATCTTGCTGGTTGCTTGGAAGAAAACTTCCCACTACCACCTGAGGACATAAGGCATCTAAGTGATCCTTCATTTCAGGAAGAAATGTTATGTCTAACTTGTTCAAAGTAACTTGTCACAGATAACAATACAATTCCCTTGTGCCCTTTATTTGTTAAGCCATGCAAGCTAGCCTCTTTTCATTTCTCAACCATATATACTTGAGGACAGGTAGGCCCCGTTAGGGAAGTTTTCAATTTTTGGTTTTCAAACAATTTCAATCAACCTTTTAGAACTCAAAACTGAAAACTAAAAACCATTTACCACAAAAAATTGTTTTTAGCTTTCAGTTGTAAAAACTTAGTTGAAATTATTTGAAAACCAAAAACTGGCCCCTTATTTGGCAAAGTTTTCAACAACACAGAAAATATGGGATATTGAAGACTGTTCTGAATGCAATCTTTCTTACCACCTAAATCACATGCATAGTTGAGAGTACAGTAAGGATTGCATTTGCAGGGAATGTTTACCTGCACAGGACTGGCAGCTATAAGAAGACCAGCAACTCCACCACCGACAACGCGACCGTCTGGACTTGACAAGGAAACACTCATCCCACCAGACCTGCTTCTTGTTCCTTGGTTGTCAGTAGGCATGAATGATCCAGATAATGAAAGAATCTCAAAACGGCCCTAGGGGGGAAAATTCCAAAATATGAAACATGAGATTTTATAGCAACCAACATGAACCTCATACCAATAATCAAATGAAAATTTATAAGTTTTCAAGTGAATGATGGACTTATACAAAGTTGCTAATCACCATCAAGCACTAAAACAATTCTATGCTCATTTTGAAATAGGGGCCTCCAATCCAATTATTTTCAAAACAATCAAAGGTTTCACCAAAAGCCTTGGTTTATCACATTTGATGCCTAAATTTATAATATGAGAAAGGGAATAAAGAGTGCATCTAATGGCTACTTAAATCCTGATAAAAACCAGAAATATGATAGGTTTAAGTCCTTCCCCAAATTTCGGAAATATCTATCGAGTTTGGATCAAAGTGAAATTGAGTTCCTATTGACAACAATTTTTTTAGAATTTTAAAAGTAATTCATTCTCATCATTATTTCTTTAAATTGTAATAACAAAATGTTTTAATCGTAATAAAAAGAAATATAATGATGGGGAACATATATTTCTGACTGTGTTTTTAGCTCTCTTGGTGTTTTGTATACTGGGTTGGAGCACCCCTTGTACTCAATATATATTGCCTATCAAAAATGATGTTGTCCTATAAACAAAAGTATTTAGGTCAAGGAAACCTGTGTTCAATGTTAAGCTACAATTTTGGCCAAAAGAAGATAAAACTACAAACAAATCAAGTCTAATGCATCCATCAAATTACAAAGGTTAAAGATGAAACTAATTAAGGAATAGGGATGAGGAAGAGCAAGAGTTTTTAAGTTTGCAACTAGAGAAAAATAAAACTGAACAAAGTCCTATTTGTGACAGAACAAATTAACTACAAATAAATTAAAGATGTAATTATAAAAAAAGGAAGTTTAAAAATTATAAATAAAACATGTAATAATGAGCAGCACCTCATAGGTCAAAGTTCCCCCAGAAGAATCAGGCTGACGAAGAGTAACATTTGAAATTACACCATTAGCAGATAGGATGCATATAGCTCGGGGTCCTTGCTGGGAAAAAGATATAACCTTCATTGTAATGTCCTGAAACAACAAAAGAATGAAGCAAAATATCATTTTTTTTAATTGTCTCTTCTGCAGGAAGAATTAGCATTACAAGATACAAAGGCATGGTTACAGAATGTCTGAATAAAGTGACTTCATGGTGTAACTCAACTATAGGCAGAGACACAAATAGAAAAGGGATAAGTGCAAATGTGGAGGACAGCAGAACTGCATGCTTTGCTCTATAAAAACAGAATGTATTCAGACCACGATACACCCATAAAAGAAAACAAAATAAGCGGGGTAAAAAATACAGCAAATTCCAGTCAAAAGTAGTCAGTTAGCATCTATGAAGGTCTTTTATATACCTCCTTCATCCTTGTTACATAAGTATCCATTTGATCATACAAATTTAACAGCATTAATTTTTACGTCCTCTGTTATTGTGAAGAAAACATGTTTAATGACAAACACAATAACCCAACAATGTTCTTTAATTTTCATCTCTGTTGGTATGTTCTTCCATTTGCAAATTCCATCAAAACAACACCGAAACAGCTGTATATAATGGTCCTGATATTAGATAAACGAACAAAAACCAGAAATTTGGACCATATTATCATTGCATTCCATGTAAACAAACAGATAAAGGAAACAAAACATATTTCCTTAAAATAATTTGTAGCTCTTGCAAGGATTATTGTCTACTTGCAAGGTTTTTACCTTTACCCTCGAACAGGCAACTGAGTAATCCCCTTCCTTCCCACAGTGAATATACCCTTTTTCACTATACCAGTTATACAATGTATCTGATGACAGAAATTTATCCACATTCATATATTACAGACCTTCAAGGGTATAATACATGATAGTTTACGAGATAAAATTAAAGCAAACTCATATGTACCAAATTAAGCTAAAACAAATGTTTCCCCTCTCCCTGTCAAGCATACCTCTCCAGCATTGACTGTAATGATATGTGGCATAAAGTTTGTACCAACAGATTCACCTACAGAAGTACCAACAATACAAAAGATATTAACAGAACTGAGTTGAAATTTATAGTAAGCAATATAATGTTTATAAAATGCAATCACATAATTATCCCAGGATATACATATTATGAATTCTCTAAACAATGTGAGCAATTTTAAACAAAACCAACTAGTATGTTGATATTTTTCTATGTTGACAAGAGTTAGTAGACAAGTTAAACACAAGAGATAAAATAATATATTGACAGAATAAACATTGAATAGTTATTCAACACTCCCTTGCTAACACATAACTCACCCTTCAAAGTTCTAAGCATGGAAACATCATCAAAGTTGAAAATTAAATTGTTCCACCTCACTTAAAAAAAATACTATAGTACAAAAGGATGGCTGAGGTATTTACAAATAAAAAGGAGAGCTTTTCATGTATTCAAGGAAAGTAGTTTAGAAGTTTGACAGGAATCAAACCTGAAGAAACAAGAAAAGTAATTTCACTAGATAATAATAAATTCACCAAGGTTAACAACAAACTCTATAGTAATTTAATAAACCATGTTGATGACACAATTTTGCAGTTTCCTAGCAAAAGCATTAAAAAGAATCGTTCAAATCCCATTACCTAGATGATCCACTCCAACTTTTTTGGACTGCTTGTACTCCATCGCTCGCGGTTTCCCCCGCTTCCCGGATGAAAAGTCATTAGAAAATGGAGCTGAAGATGAGATTGGCAATGGTGACAATGCCATAGTGACAGCCCCATCTGGTCCATATTTCCTTGGTCTACCCCTTTTCTTCTTAACAGCTGAACCATCCAATCCCACACTCACTGGTGAGACACCAATAGCTGCAGCTCCTGGTTCAGGAACAGGACCTTGGCTTGGAGCTTCACTCCTTGGTGCCACATGATAGGTTGATGGAGCTTCTGCCCCTATCACTGTAACCCCAGAGCTCATACCTTCTCTCCCTTCCATGCAAATATCAAACTATCCTTTCCTAAGTCTATATAATCAAACCAACATCTGCAAGCAAAAAATCAATAAAGAATGTACTTAGAATGCAAATGGGTCAATAAAGCACGTGTCATTACAAAAATTTGAGTACTTTAGCAAACCCCATATAAGTACTGAACCTTCTTGAGCATGCTATGAAGGCAAAGTGAAAACCCATCAAAGGATTTTCATGCATGAGGGAAAAAATCATGAAAAAGACACAAACTTTGGGTTTGTTTAGCTGAATTAGCAGAGATCTATTTGGAAATTTGGCTATGCATTAAATGGCAAAAAACACAGCACTCTAAGGTCAAAGTAGAGAATCACAAGAAAGAAATGGAGTTATTTTCTAACAAAGTTGTCTTTTCTAATTCCATCTCTAACAAATGGGTACTTACTCAGTTTTCAAGTGTTCAACTTTCAAGTAGCTGAATTAACAAAGGAGAAAAGCATATGAGCTATTAAAAGAAAATTAATAAAAATTAGTAAAATATTCTGTAATTTTATAATTTTAAAACCCACTTGGCTAAGAAAATTGTGAAAAATGATTAAAAACATCAAATAACAAATTTCAGCTAAGCATGCATAAAAATTTTGGTTAAAAAAAAAAACCCATTCATTTACTCCAAATATTTCTTAGCCCTGAGCTCAAAACATAACAAAAGCCATCCAAAAATACCAAAGCCTTTTCTAAATAGAAAAAATAAACTACACCCTTTTGCATAAATCTGCTTCATCCCCAGCATTTGCCTAAACTTTTAAAAGACAGAAAGCTGAAACTTAAGGAAAAATATTAGGACATAAAAAGGGAAAAAAATCAAAACAGATAGCTCTACTTGTTAAATAGATAAATCAAAGTCAAGATATTCTTCAGCATGCAAATATCATGACCTGACACTGTAATTCCACACACTTCAGCAAGACTCTTCTAAAGCTGTAATAAGATTTCTTTTCAGCTCCCTCCAGAACTTAACTAGCTCACTCAACCCAGAAAGTGAAAATTTAAAATGAAAAGAAAAAGAAGAAGAAGCACAAAAAAGAAAAAAGAGCAGAAAAGGTAAGAAACTGTTTGCCCAGAAATTCAAAACAACTTACAAATTTCAGGAGTTGAAAAAATCCTGTTGGCTGGTTGGTTTTTCCAAAGCTGCTTGAATTGAAAGTTGAAATTTTTTTAATGAGAAAAACGGTAAAGCTTCAAAATAATAAATACTACTACAACAATGTTCAAATAATTCAAATAATAACAATCAAGCAGAAAAAACCAAAGGCATAACAAGGGTGATAAAGTAGGTAAATATTTAAGATTTTGTTTTGAATAAAATTGCTAAACCCCATAAATACAATTTAGTTAAGAGCAATTTCAGGTCCGTGAAGACAATTAATTCTTTTATTTATATATCAATGGCTAATATGGTAAATTTGTTTATTATTTTTTTAAAAAAACAGGAGGATTCTATATTAGAGGGAAAATAAAGTGCTGCCTTTTTCTTTTTTAACAAACTAAATTAATTTTCATATAAGGCTGCAAGGTCAGTGTTAGATGGCCAACCTTCCTATAGCCGGTCACCTGCTTTGTGTCTTTTTTCTTTTCCTTTAAATTAAAGTGTATTTATTTGTCGAATTTGTTAATAATTTCAATTTCAATGTAATAAATATAATTATAATAATTATTTTTCATTTTTATTTAATTCGAATTTCAATTACTTCTCTTGATTTATTTATCATTAATATATTAAATATTGAATAATTTAAATTCAAAATAAAAAATAATCAAGGGGAAATAAAAAAATCCCAGCTATATTATCTCAAATTGAAGATTATAGGCAATATTAATATTAACACTTTAATTTTTTTTTGCACTTTCATCTAGGCTCTCTTTTATTACATCTTATGAGTTTTTTTCTTCTAATTAACATTTTTTAGTATTTGAAGTTATTTTAAGGAACTTTAAAATAAATGTAATAATTTTTAATTTTTAAAAAACATTAATATCTTTAAAAAGAAATTATAAACCAAATATTTGACGATTTTTTACTACAATGGGTTATGATTTTGAATCTCTTTTTTATTTTTTATTTTTAAATAAAAGTTGATAACATCACCTAGGGATGGCACCCGCCCGGGGCCAGGGTGAGGGATACCTCCCTGCTCCCCCGTCCCCGCCTCCCCATTTTATCCCCGTCCCCGATCCCCACCTCGGAGTAATTTTCTTCCCCATCCTCATTCTCACCCATCGAGGTGCCTACAAACCAGCGAGGGGATTAGTCACTGCTGTCGGCGGTGGATACCCTGGTCAAGTACCAAAAAAAATTAGTAAAAAAATATAAAATAATTAAAAATTTAATTTTTAAATTTAAAATTAAGATAATATAAAATAGAAATTATATATATTATATTATAGTATATTATATATAATATATCATATAAATAAAAAAATTATATATATATATATATGTGTGTGGTGGGGCGGGGACCCCGCGGTGCGGGGAGCATGATCCCCGTCCCCATTCCCAAATCTGTCTCGGGGGGATTTTAATCTCCATCCCTATCCCCATGGAAAAAAATTCCACATCCTCAGGGTCTCATATGAGATAGTCCCCGTGGGTATCTCCACTTGCAGTATAAAATTGTAATCGCCAACATCGCCTGCAGATGAGGTTAGGTATTGGTGGTTATTTATTATCTAAAGAAAAGCTGCATGATCTAATAAAGAAAAGAAATCAAAAAAAGATGATATCTTTATTGCTTATTACTTGAAATCTGAATGGATACAGTGGCATGTGACAGTGGGGATAGTCATTGTAGCAGGTAGCCCTCTGTTGGGAAAGACTTACCTTACCCGTGAAAGAAAGAGAAAATCAAATTTATTTTTAGAAAAAGAAAATGCTATTTTGCCCACAAATGTCATTTGTCATCAACAAATTTAATGTGACGTTTCCATACTGCTACCACTATATTAAGTTATTTACTATTATATTATAAACAATTCATATCATTGTTTTAAATTATAAGTATAAATTAAAAATTACTTCTCACGAAAAAAATAAATTAATTCAATTTAAAATATCATGAAAAACATATGGCTAACTATGTAGTTCATTTTGAACATGAAACTTTTGTAGACTTCTTTGATAGCACCCAAATGGAATAAAAACCACAAGGAGAAGAGAGGTGGGATTGAAGTTAGAACTTCTATTATTTTAGAGTAGCAATTAAATTATATTGATTTATCAAGACCAAATAACATAATTTATGAATCAAAGAGTCAGGGGTGAAGCCAGGATCTTAAGTCAAGAGGGCTAAATATAAATCATTTTAATTTAAAAAAACCTAGTAGATTGAAGTGTGAGTCAAAATATAAATATTATTGCTAAATAAATAAAGTTATTAAAAAAGATAAGATGGTTATATAAAATAAAATCAAAGAAAAATAGATAAATTTAAAGTAACTAAAAAATTCAGATTATAGAAAATCTCTAATCCTCTATGTACCTTTAGAGCTCTAATTACTTACTTCTAATTACTTTTCAAATAGATTGGGCTTACACACTATAAATTTATTTTTTGGGTTAAATATGTTTTTAGTCACTGAAATTTAGTCAAGATTTGATTTTAGTCCCTGTAATTTAAAACCAGTGATTTTGGTCCTACAAAAATTGAAAGTATACCAATTTTATTTGCTACAAATTTTGCTATGAATTAGCTATGAATTCTTATCGTTAAGGACTAAAAAGGGGTATTTTCACTTTTTGAGGGATCAAATCCACCAATTTTGAATTATAGGGACTAAAATCAAATCTCGACTAAATTTCAGGGACTAAAAAATATTTAACCCTTATTTTTTAATAGGATTTTATTATATAAAATTAGCCAAATATATTTATATATATATAAATTAAAAAATAAAAAAGTTGAGGGGGCCATGGCCCCCTTTGTCTCAACGTCCCTCCGCCACTGCAAAGAGTTGTGACTTATTTGGCAACAAAGGCTGAGAATGTGGGAAGAGCTCTTGGGTTTCCTCCCCACTAAACACACTCTTAGGGAGGAGGAGTGGGTAGCTTAACTGTGATTAAGCCTCGAATAGGATTACCACTGTGTTTGGTTTATACATAGAAATAGGAAAGAGAGAGATAAGGAAGAGAGAAACAGTAGAGAAAATAAGTAGAAATAGAGGTTGTTTAGAGAAATAGGAGAGAGAGTAAAGGAATTATTTAGTTATAGTTGTTTGGTTGTGGAGAAATGAGAGAGAGATTTGTAAAAACGTTAAAAAGACTAAACTATCCTTACAAATAACAAATAATTGTCATGAAGAAAGTATGATATACATAGGGGCAGTATGGTAAATTGACAATTGATGCTCCACTCTCTCCTATTTCTCTACTGTTGAGTAGAGAAAAAATTTACGTGGGACCCACAACACAAATCATCTCTCCCCCTCTCTTTCCACAATAACAAACGCGATGATATATTGATCTCCTCAGTATTTCACTCTCTCTTTAGAGTTTCTACATTAACAAACAGAGGGTACTGATAACAGGAGATACCAAAAAAAAACTTATGACATAGGTAGGTTAAATCCAAATTCACTAGTGCTCTGTTTGGTTGTGGTGTAGAAATAGAGAAGAGAGAAATAGAGAAGAGAGAAATAGGAAAGAGAGAAATAGAGAAGAGATAAAGATGATTTATGGGTTGTTTGGTAGGAGAGAAATAGGTGAGAAATAAGAGAGAAATGTGAATTTGAGGTGTTTGGTTTGAGTGAAGAGATAAAAGAGAAATGGTATAATTAAATAATTTTCTGGTTTTTTGCGACAACAAGTTTGTTTAAAATCGATTTTCAAATACAATAATCGATTATTTGAATTATTTTTTTTAAAAAGTGTAAAAGTAATCGATTATTAGCATGAGAAATCGATTATACTGTCAAAAACAGAGCAGAAACACACAGCGGAATCGATCACAAACACAACCATCATTAGTTTTCACAGGAACCACTAATTCACTCCCATGGCAACAAAGGGCGTGGGAAAAAATCAAAAGAGAAGGTGAGAAGGAGAAATGACGCAGTTGTGTGCGGCCTCCGGCACCGCGCACAGCTCCATGGCCTCCATCCGCGGCTACCATCTTCATCATTATCTCCACCGCGCGCGCCGCAGACTCACCATCGTGCAGAGCCTCTGCCACACCACCTCCAGTCACGTGCGGTGGCGCGTTTTACCTCTGAGCGGCCTGGTCGCGCCGTTTGCCACCAACTCTATCACCGTCTCCCTCTGTCTGGCCGTTGTCTCCTTCCCCGCAGCCATCTCGCCGCGTCTGGCCTCCCCATGACAACACCACGAGCAGGGGTGCTCTCCTCTCCTTCTGGCTATTTGTCTCCGCCCCAGCAACATTGCGACACGGAGTCGCATGCCTCCTCACCTTCACTCGCAAGCTCACCTGTGAAACACGGTTCAAAACCTTCTCTGTGGACTGAGGGTATGCCGGAGAGGAGAATGAGGTCGGTTGTCTTTTTTCAGTGAGCAAAAAAAAAAGAAAAGAGAAAGTTTTATGTGAGCTAAGTTTCGTTGCCATTTCTTTCGCATCCCTCGCCTACTTTGTGGGGAGATTGAAAATGTATGGGACCCACAGATCATTTGCATCTCTCGGCTATTTCACTGCAGTGCCAAACGAGAGAAGTGTTGGACCTCTCTCCCACTTCTCTCCTCACCCCCTACTTCTCTCCCACTTCCACACAATCAAACACAAGCTAGGTGTGGATTCAATTATTAAAGTAATAAATTTACCGTCATAGCTTATGAACATTTGTTGCAATCAAAACATAATTAAGTAGCATCCTGGGATAAATATTTATAAAAAATCATAGTTCAAAACAAGTTGGGTTATTTTTTAATAAAATTAGAGCATATTCATATAATTTGTAAATTGAAGTCTTTTTATTTTGGGTTAGAAAAGTGAAAGGTTTTTCAACATTGTAGCAGCAAATATAACAATAGTATCAATTCATCTACAGCGATTGAACAAAAAAAAAAGGAGTAAGGAATGACATATTCCAAAGCTCTTATCTTTGTAATCGAACACAATCATTCAAGATAAGATTTTATGATTAAGAATTGAACCTTTTGCTATTTGTTTACAATAGAGATGGGATGTGTTCAAATTCAATAAAGCATACTGTGTAGTGTACATACATTCAACTAAATTCCAAGAACCAAAGTCCATGTCTTTGTCCTTCTGCCACGTGTAAGACACCCATGATACCGACTAGGATTTCTGATTCAGCTAGAAGCAGTTACACTTGTCCTAGGTTGCTTTGGCATTTAGTCACCCACTCTCAGACTTGGTCTCTTTATCTTTCCTCTCAGGTTATTGCCGCGCACATGCTTTGCTAAGTCAAAACCCAACATCATTATAATGGAGTAATGGACCCCTACACTATTTCAAATTCACACATAAATTAACAAGGTTTTTATTTTGGACTTAATTGATATACATGTGTAAAGAAGTACACATCTCACAAATGTTAATCTCAAACATTTATATTTATTTATCTATTTATTTATTCTCATAACTATCAAAGAGTCTTCCTTGTTTTGTGTATTCCGTGAAAAAAGGCAACACTATCCATTAAAGAATCAATACATAATTGAATTTAAAAAATACTTGCATCATTAGGTTTACCCTCTAATGATGAATAAATTGAAATGTTATTTTAAAATTAACCTTGGCGATGAATTTTTTTGTAAAAAAACTTTTTCAATAGTACTTATTGACATTAAATTGATTCTTTAATAAAAGATAATTTCATGTCAAAATAACATTAACATATTGTTTGAAATTGCTAAAAATTTGAGGAACAAAATCTCAAGAAAAAGAAAACATGAGTAAGAAGACATTTTCCCTTGTTTGGTGAAGATTTGAAAAGGTAACGAGTAACAAAATCTTTTTTTAATTTTATTTTCTTTTATCAATCAAACAAAATGTATATAAATGATTATTTTATAATATTTAAAAAATGAAAATATGATACTTACATATATACTCTAATTAAAATTTAAAATGTAATTTTAGTTTTCTAATTTTTTTTCGTTCATGTTGTGTATATGTGATGATTTAGGTATATAATATAATAATTATAATATGCATTTTAAAATACGGATATTGCCGAACTGAAACAGTAAAAATATACAGTCAGCCGACAATGCTGAAGATGAGAAACGACTTTATACGACAGAAAATCCAAAGCTATGATAATGTCAAAAAAGCAATAAGATTGGGTCACCTGAGTCATACCCATTCATATTAAAATATTTTTTATGTTATATAATATATTATTATAAGATAATTACATGTCATGTATGCGTATATAATATAATATGCCAGATATACAGGGAGAGAAAAAACACTGGCTAAGGTGGTCAAATGTGGTAGGTGTTAGTTTGGTAGCATTGAATTGAGGAGTGACTTCCACTACTGAAATCAAATCACCCAAAACTGTCCCAATCGAAATGGCTGAAAACTGAACAAATGTAATAAATATTAAATAACTTTATATCGAATACAGTTTAGTGGCTGTTTGGTGACTGTCACGAAAATCAATCTGAGAAGAATTGACTGTGTCCGGTGAACTTTTTTTATGTAAGACATTTTTTATAATGAATAGAATTGATTTTAAGAAAAGTAAAAATATTTTTTTAATAAAATTAACTGTGAAATTCATAAAATTATCTCTCTCTCTCTCACATCTTACATATATATATATATATATATATTAAAAATAATTTCACTTTATTATGTAAATAAAATTAATTTTTATAAACTTGCTTTTGAAATATTATTTTCAAATATTAATCAATTTTTTTTAAAAAATTCTTAAATATTAATTTTTTTCAAATCAATTTGATTAAACTCTAAAACAAACGCAGCTTATATGGTAGAGCAAGAAAAGTCAGATTAAAAAAATGAACAAATAAAATAAGAATAGCTCAATCCATCATCCTAAGGCCCAAAGAAAACAAACCCCAATCACATTGAATTTTGGATTAAATCAAAGTTTTAATCTGATGAAGTGCACTGAATCCCATTATAGTAATATGATTTATTAAGGTTGGACAAGTTTCAACCAAAATAGGCATGTGTTTAGTGAAGCCCTAAACCAGTATTCCTCCTAAAAAAAAAAGCAAATTTGTTACTGCATAACAGAGAATTTGTCAGCAAACTAGCTATCTTGTGTTGACTGAACTTCCTTTCCAAACTGTGAATCATTGAGCATAGGTTTTAGGTAGGTTAAAACCAGCTCTCACCTCCTCAAATGAATACTCAAATAGTTGAGGAGTCTTTGCAGCAGCCATAGAACCAGAGTGTACACTATGTGTGTCTGGTGTAGTCACAGTAAACATAGGGACAGTTAGAGGCGTGGTTGGCACCGGAATTCCCATATTCTTTGGGGTCCTGTTTTCTTCATCACCAGCATTAAATGGCTTGGAAGGTGGAGTTCCTGTTAGCATTTGACTTTTTGCCTGTATTGTTACATTCTGCATTTTTCTAAGGTCTTGAAAATTAGTTATGTTGGCTTTAGACAGGACTGTGGAAGAAATAGGAGAGAGGGGCTTCCTAGTCAATGGTGTCTGAATTTCAATTTCCTTTTCTGCATTGCATGTAGTCTTCTTCATTGAATGACCAATAACTTTAGAGGTATCCTTTCCTGTATAAGTTGCTATTGACAATAAGCATTTGAACTTTTTTTAAAAAAAAAAAGTCAACTGACACACATGCTGCTTATTACAAGAAAAATTTTACATACCTGAGGATTGAGTTGAATGGCTAGTAGCATTCTTGTTTTGAAGGATAGAACCCTTCTGATTGGTAATGTTACCCTTTTTATTAGATTGCTGAATAAGAGCAGGTTGTCTTGGATCCTGAAGCATTGCTCCACCAACAGAAAATTTTCTGGTACTTGGAACTCCTATGGAACATCTGGAAGCCTTTTTCCCACTTCTAGATGGGCTGGGTTTTGAGCCAAAAAGTGTTTCATGCTCTGCCATCAGTAGTCCCTTAAGTCTCTTTTGATCCTAAAATTGATATGAATAAAAAACAATTGAACTATTGATCATGATTAGAGACTAAAAATGTCTAGAAGAAAATTCCACACCATCTACTGCATATATAATGACAACAACGTAATGCATACCTTCTGCCTTTGCCTTTCATTCTCTTTCTCCTGCCTTAAGGTGCTATAATCTTCCAGCATGGAAAGAAGCCGGTTCTAAACACATCCATGAAAACAAAAATGCATGAAAAGATATGAGGTGTATTCAGTAAAAGATAATGAAATTTATACGCCAAATGCTATATATCGGATATAATTTTCCAAGAGAAGTCTAATTTAGCAGGCTAATTCATAAGAGGTTGCATAAATGATTTTGTTAAAAATACTTACTCCTTCATACAAAAACTCAAGCCCTTTTTCTTTCTCCCATGCTTTAACTTTTATAATTATTGCCTCTACCATCCCTGTTTCAGTAACATACAAATTAAAAGTTTAAAACAAAGGGGAAGATGTGGACCAAACCTACAATTCAGACACTATATAAATTAAACTCCTCACGAATAACGCAGTTAAAACTTAAAAATATACAAACAACCACATACAAATTAATATGCTGACTTCAACATGTCACTTGTCAATATTTAGTCCAAATCTAGCTTATAGTAACTAGAGCCTAATTGCAGAAGCCAGTGCAAAATGATAGTAACGTATTTGAAGAACTAGTTATGATGTGCACAGGGCGCTCACCAGGAATTTTGCTTAACAAAGCACGGGCCTTCTCAGCACGTTTCAAGACAAGATGCGCACCTCTTCCAGCATTATAACGATTATCATCCTAAAAACACACAGTAATTTTAGAAAAATAAATCAAGACAAAAATAAAAGAAGGAAATGTCCATCATTATCAATAACAACAGGGCCCCACCCTGTTGTACTCCTCCAGCCAGCTTTCTTCTTGAGTAGCAGCCAACCACTTCTCAACCTTTTCAAGGATTTCTTTCCTGCTAAGAGCTTCTTCTTTTGTTTTTGTAATTTGGTGCTCAATTTGTTCTAACAGGTATTCATAATGTACAGATTCTGCAGAATGATTTTCAAATTGATGAGGACAATAATGAGATTCATGGCACATTTTGATAAACTATAACAAACTGGAAAATAATTGAGAAACGAATTTTGTAGCAGTCCTATGAAAAGCAGATGAGATAAAGCAAGAAATTTAAATTAGTAGCCATATCTTTTCTCTTCTGTTCATTACTATTCATCACCAAACGAATCTGGTGAATTGTGACTGCCCCTGCCTTGGTTACTTAACAAACACATATACCCTCAAAGCCTTTAAAGTAAGATAACACTGAAATGTGAAATTAATATGCAATTAATGAAGAATGATACAACAAACAGCAATCTTCAAAAACTTGTGCAAAAATCTTACCAGAGTCTAAAATCTTAGTTGGATGCTGGCTTGGAAAAATTGTTTGTGCAGTCAGATGTGTACTTCTGCATATTTCCTCTAGCTCCAACTTCTTTCTCTGTAGAACTTCTTTCATTTTGGTTGATTTAAGTTGTTCAAGCCTTCTAACTTCTCTCTCAACCTGCAACAAGAAAGACCCATTTAGTTAATTACATAATAAATAGTGCAAAAATAGACTAAAGTTGAAGCAAAATTATTTTAGGTGAAAGAGGAGAGAACAGAACAAGACTATAAGTCTAAGATAATAACTTACATAGATGACATTGTCAATTGAGAGCATGTTAGGCTCAGTAAATTCAGATTCCAAAGCAGCAATTTTACTGGTCACGTGGTGAAATTTCTCCTGTTCCTCAAGTGGTGTATCCATCAAATTCCACATCTCTAATAGCGCAGTTGCTAGATTTAGAATCTAATACAGCATGAAAAGTGAGAAAGGCTACCTGAAATAAAACTGGTTTTTGAATAGATGAAGGATAAGAGCAATAATACTGACCTTCTGCATTCTCTGTGTTTTAACCTCTTTCAAACTTTGTACTTCAGAACCTAAGTTCTTCATTGTATTGTCACTTACATCTTTTGTTATAGTGGAATTAGCCATAGTAGGGCAAATCTCACAAACTTTGTCTTTGACATCCAGGCCAAGGACCGAGCACAATGAATTAAGAGTGTCCAGGTGGTCAGATACCTGCTTCAGTCGACTGGCCTGCAGCAGTTTAAAAGAAAAATCTCACAGAATTAACATTTAAAAGTTATTGTTCCTCACAGAATCTGTTTCTCAGAAAGATCACTTTTTCATCTAAATCTACTCAAGCATTAACAGCAAGTCACACTGCAATGCAGCATTGCTGAACATGTGGACGACATGCATTTTTGTCTATCAAAAGTTCAGGCAACAAAAAAATGCAGTAATAAAAACAGAAATCACCTTTTCATTTTGCAATTGAAGTAACTGCCTCTGGAAATCTTCTAGTTTTTTCAAAGATAGGTTGTTCTCATCTAAATATGCATTAACCTTCACACAGCCATAGAGCTCACTGGAAATATTCTGTATCTGATATAAGACTTCTAAAAATTGTTTCTTCCTTTCAGTTTTCAACTTCCGCATCTCCTCAAGTTGTGAAACAATGGCTTCACGTCCTTTCTTCAAGTTTCCACAAGACTTTGGATCAAACTGAGGACACAACAATGGAAGCTTGACAAATTGTAAAACTAAATTTCAAGAAAATAGCTAGATCATGAACTCAATTATGGAGTACCAACTGCCAACAAGACTTACATGCAGCGGTTGTACACCCATTGCTGTGCAGATGCCAGCAACTTCTGCTTCATAATCAGCAATTTCTTGCTCAAGTTGTGCTCTATACTGTTTTGCTTCATCCACTATTTTCCTATACAACTCCAGGCACTTCTGTTCTATTTCAAGCAACATTACATCCTTCTGAGAATCAGATTCTCCAAGTTCATCCCATATTACCTTAACATTCAACGCACAAGGATCAAGCAAACCGAAAATAAACAGTGTTAGTCCATTCATTCACAAAGTCCTCTAAAAGAAGCAACACAAATGATGTGTTAAGGAAGAGAAAATGAGCAAAACAACATTCTTCACTACTT
Organism: Sesbania bispinosa; assembly: GCA_026901365.1. Lineage (NCBI taxonomy): Eukaryota > Viridiplantae > Streptophyta > Magnoliopsida > Fabales > Fabaceae > Sesbania > Sesbania bispinosa. Next base: position 1,576,923 of record QLOH01000165.1, on the reverse strand, counting down.
AGATAAAGGGGGAGAACCTGAAGTTCTTTTAGTAACGAATCACACGTTGTTTCTTGATGAGCAAACTTACTGCTATACATAGGAAACAAGTATGCTGAAAAACAAAGGCAACACGATGATAAGAAAATGCGAAACATATGCTAAATTAAACACAATCAAACAATGAAAATTACTTTAGGTTCCACAAATGATATATATGTCATCATTTCATTTCACACTCTGTTCATGCAAGTATATATATCTCTAGTGGAAGATGTAGTAGACGATCAATGAATCAATGCTAGTGAAAACAAAAATGCTTTTTTCTTAACTCCTTTGTGATAACAGTTCTCTAATCTTCAAATCTCAATTAAATTATCAATTGAAGGAACAAAAACAAATTTTAAAAAATTTTCCATAAATTTGAAAATTCTATAATCTCACTGTTCCTCAAGGCTTTTCAACTTCCCCAAATATTGATTGCTGGATGCAGAATGTTCAAAATATTCCAAACCAAAATTGTGCTTTTCATTTCCCCCCCCTTTGTTTTTCTCAACAACCAAACAGGGCTTAATAGGGAAAAAGAAAAAAGCTAAAGAAAACAGACCTGATGACCAGAAAATCAGCCTCCACACGAAGAAAAGAAATGAAATGGGGAACTTTTTTAGGGTTTTCGAAATTGAAATGAGATTTGAAGAGAGGTTTATGATATGAGTTGAGAGTAGCAATGAAGAAAGGGTGTGAGTGAGAATCGAAATCGATTTAGGGAGGGAAACGGAGATGGAGGAGCCGTTTTATTTTCTCGCGGTTTTGATTTTGACACGTCAGCAACTAATCATGAGTATTGATGACGTGGCCCAATAGCGAGCGTGTATGCTATGCAATTAATTTCATTTGCTGGATAGGTGGTCAAACATTTGAATTTCAAAATAAAGAATATGTATTAATTTCATTTTACGTTTAACTTTTTATTTACGTTTTATTAATCATGGCTGGACGTTTCAAATTGTTGAGAATAAAGATAAAGATAAATACTATAAACAAAATTTACATAGGAAGCTATGAATTCACTATAATCAACAAATCATACAACCATGTTTTATTATTACTACTATTTTCATTTGAGTAAACTAGCAAATTGGTCTCTGGCTTTTTTAGGATCATGCAGTTTAGTCCCTAAGAAATAGAAAACCTCAATATAGTCACTGACTTCTTGTTTTTTTCTTTCACTATAGTTCAACTGTGTGTTTCACGTTAATTTTTTTATGACATATCACGTTTAGTGACACTTTGTCTCATTGTTTGTCACTATAGTTTCCACTATGACATAAAAACGATGTGGTTTTGTCAAATTTATAATTTTAAATGTGTTCCGTAAGGATAGTTCACCTAGGTGCCGACCTCAGGGGCCCATGCCGACCTCCTCCTTGGGCCTCACCTAGGTGGCTTGTACCGTCATAGAAGTATGGACCCATGCCGACCTCAGGGCCCATGCCGACCTCCGCCTTGGGTCTCACCTAGGTGGCCCATCAGTAGACTCTATAAATAAGAGGGTCATGTCCTTAACCTAGGTATCTGACACATTCTAACTCTAAAGGACTAGGTTCAGCGCCACCTAGGTACTTGAGCTCGGTCTTTAGAGGCTTTTTGAGAACAGATTGGCGCCCACCGTGGGGCGGCGGTAAAACTCTTCCCACCGACCACTTGACAACGACGACTAGTATGACGATGACGAGGAACACCCGCGGTAATGGAACAGGAGGGGAGGGGGCAGGAGATGGAGACGCAGTGTTGTTACGCCAGCTAATGGAGGAGATGCGTGAGTTAAGGAGATAGAATGATGACCTGCGAGAAACAGTGGCTACCATCAACCAGGATAGGCAAGAGGATGAAGTCGAAAAAGAGGGCAGGGAACGAGAGATGAGAGAGCTACGACAACAAAACCAAACCCTACAACAGAGAATGACCGCGATTGATCATGGGAGATCGGTTGAGGAGGAAATTGATGGAGTCAAAGCGGATTTTCAACCCTTCTCGGAGGACATCCTGATGTCTCCTTATCCTGATAACTTTAAAGACCCGATCATGGCAACATATGATGGGACGACTGATCCGGCCATGCACGTGGCTTCTTTCAGAACTCAGATGATAGGAAGAGGATGGGATGAAGCGTTGCACTGCAAGTTGTTTGCTAGGACTATGGCAGGATCGGCTTTGATATGGTTTACAGAGCAGCAAACCAGATCAATCACCAGTTTCAATGATTTCACTAAGAAACTGATGGCTCAGTTCTCAGCTCGGCGACAGAAGAAGTGGACGGCAGGAAGATTGTTTAGTGTTCGGCAACAGGCGGAGGAGTCCTTGAAAGAATATCTGGGCAGGTTTAATGAAGCTATACTTCTGGTCTCTAATCCTAATCCAGAGGTGTTCGTGTCGGCGTTCGTGGAGGGTTTAAAAGCCGGACCTTTTAGTGAATCATTAGCACAACGTCCTCCAACATCCATCGAGGAGATTCGTTTGCGCGCTAAGTGTTATGTGAAGGGGGAGGAGAGTAATGTTGATAAAAGGAAAAGGTTAGTGGAAGGTAAGCCGAGCAGGAGGATAGAATCTGCAAGGGGTGGCGAGGAGATAGATTGGGCTGTGAGGAAGACGCAGAGGTATGACCCAATTGGTCGGAAATTGTCAGGTAACCGCTTTAGCATTCCATTGCGGGGGAATAGGGATTTTATGCCGAGGAACGACTTGACTCCATTAAATGTAAAAAGAAGTCAAATTTTAAGGGAGGTGTACAACTTAGAGCTACTTGAAATTCCTCCCACAACAAAAGGGCCTAGGGGCCCTCATAAGGAAAGGTGGTGTGACTTTCATAGAGTTAAAGGTCATGATATAGAAGAATGCTGGAACCTCATGAACCAAATTGAGCAGTTAGTTAGAGATGGTTATTTGAAGAAATATGTGGCGGGAAGAAATAGGTCGGATTCCAATCGGCAAGGCGGTCATGGAAGAGGCTGAGGTTATGCACCTCGTCCCCGAACTCACGATAACCTAGGTGAGCGGGTAGAGGAGGTGCGAGGAACCGTCACCATGATAGCTGGAGGTTTTGTGGGAGGTGGAGATACCAGTTCGGCCAAAAGGAAGTACAGTAGATCGGTAATGCAAGTCACAGCAGTGGTTGAAGGGGAGCAGGTTCATCCCCGTAACCCTCCTTTGACCTTTTCTGATGAAGATTTCAAAGGAGTAGCACCTCATGAACATGACCCAATGGTGATTGACGTCACGATGGCGGCGTATAAGGTGCAGAGGGTGCTGGTGGATCAAGGAAGCTCGGCGGATGTGTTATATTGGAGCACATTTAAAAAGTTGGGATTGTCTCAAGAGACGTTGTTACCATTCTCGGGTTCTCTGGTAGGATTCGCGGGAGATTCGGTGGAAGTCCGAGGTTACGTAGAGTTGCTGACTCTATTCAGCATACGCCCAAATTCTAAGGCGGTTAGGGTAAAGTATCTGGTAGTGAATGCTCCTTCATCATATAATGCCATATTAGGGAGGGCAGCACTGAGTGCTTTAGGAGCTGTGGTGTCAACGGTTCACCTGACAATGAAGTTTCCCTTGCCTAATGGAAATATAGGAGTTGTGAAAGCCGATCAGATGGCGGCGAGGAGGAGTTATAGGGACAGTTTGCATATTAAGAGAGGAGCTTGGGAGGAGTTTGCTAAAGATCCACCTGAAAAGGGTTTTCTTTGCTAAGTTGGATCCAAAAGGAGAGCTCAGAGATGATAGGCGACCTCAGCCAACGGAAGATTTGAAGGTTATGACTTACATTTTTTAGGATTAGGATGTTATGACTTCGAATATTTGCATGATTTACATTTTTTAGGATTAGGATGTTATGACTTCGAATATTTGCACGATTTACATTTTTTAGGATTAGGATGTTAAGACTACGGATATTTGAATAAAACTGGTGCACTCTTTTCTCTTCTGAGGTGGAAGAGTTTTTAATGAGGCACATATTTTTTAATTGATGTTAAGTGTGATCAAAAGCCTATTGGAGTGGACCGAGTATTGCTCGGCTGTGTGAAGGAATTGAAGCTACATTCCACCAAGTAGATTGGTGAGGACCGAGCTTTGCTCGGCTACTTGAAATATTGAAGCTACATTCCACCAAGTAGCTTGGTGAGGACCGAGCTCTGCTTGGCTACTTGAAATATTGAAGCTACATTTCACCAAGTAGATTGGTGAGGACCGAGCTCTACTTGGCTACTTGAAATATTGAAGCTACATTCCACCAAGTAGATTGGTGAGGACCAAGCTCTGCTCGGCTACTTGAAATATTGAAGCTACATTCCACCAAGTAGATTCGTGAGGACCGAGCTCTGCTCGGCTACTTGAAATATTGAAGCTACATTCCACCAAGTATATTGGTGAGGACCGAGCTCTGCTCGACTACTAACTTCAAACAATCAAATTATGCAATGTTCAAAGTTGGGATGATTGGCATGCAAAAAGAAGATACTGGATAACAGGAGAAGCATCGTCGCATCTCAAAAGGAATCAGAAAATTAGAAGAGGGAGGTCTCACTTCAAGCTCTTCGCCTAAGCAAGCTTGGACAATCTACCTAGGTGGCATTCTTAACAGGGAGGTCTCACTTCGAGCTCTTGGCCCAAGCAAGCTTGGACTCAAGCTCGGGGGGCTGTGTTCCGTTGAGGTTATTTCACCTAGGTGAGGGCATTTTACCTAGGAAGTGACTTGGGGATTTCAACACAAAAGATCCCGTTATTCCGAGCTCTTCGCCTTAGGCAACCTAGGCTCAAGCTCGGGGGGTTGTGTTCCGTTGAGGTTCTTTCACCTAGGTGAGGGTATTTCACCTAGGAGGCGACTTGGGGATTTCAACACAAAAGACCCCCTTATTCCGAGCTCTTCGCCTTAGGCAACCTAGACTCAAGCTCGGGGGGCTGTGTTCTGTTGAGGTTATTTCACCTAGGTGAGGGTATTTCACCTAGGAGGAGACTTGGGGATTTCAATACAAAAGACCCCCTTATTCCGAGCTCTTCGCCTAAGGCAACCTAGGCTCGAGCTCGGGGGGCTGTGTTCCGTAAGGATAGTTCACCTAGGTGCCGACCTCAGGGGCCCATGCCGACCTCCTCCTTGGGCCTCACCTAGGTGGCCTGTACCGTCATAGAAGTATGGACCCATGCCGACCTCCGCCTTGGGCCTCACCTAGGTGGCCCATCAGTAGACTCTATAAATAAGAGGGTCACGTCCTTAACCTAGGTATCTTACACATTCTCACTCTAAAGAACTAGGTTTAGCGCTGCCTAAGTACTTGAGCTCGGTCTTTAGAGGCTTTTTGAGAACAAAATGCTTCAACTTCAACCGTTATATGCTTCCCTATTTCCCCTTTTTCTCTCTTCTCCCCTTTTTCATTGAAAGGTCTCAACTCCAATGACGTTATTTTTATGCCCCGATGGCAAATAGTATGATAAAGTGTCACGAAATGTGACACATCATAAAATGGGAAACACACAATTGGACTATAGTGAAAGAAAAAATAAGAAGTCAGGGACTATATTATAATTTTTTATTTCTTAGGGACTAAACTACATGACCCTAAAAAAGTGAGGGACCAATTTGCTAGTTTACTCCTTTTCATTTTGATTTCCATTCATTATATTCGTTCTGTGTTGTTGGTATCGAATAGCAATTTTCTTTAGTTAATGAAGAAATTTGGAGAAATGACTTAGCATATCTATTTTTAAAAAAACTAAAATAAGATAATTAAATACTTGTTGTTCACCAAAACTCATAGGCGATCTAAAATCAAACTATTTCTATTGAACCCAAAATTATACAATTGTGAGGACTATGTTATAATTACATTTATCTTGTAACAAATCTTTATACCAAGTATTTACATTTACAATTATATATTTGTATTACACACGCACATTTCTATGTGGAAGCATTTCTATGTAAGTGGCCCTTGTGCATTGTACTTTTCTAGGATTGATTTAGGGTTCTTGATTTAAGCTCTTTGAATCTTTTTTAGAATAAGCACATATATCAAGAGGGATACCGATCTTAAAATGTATTGGGTGTTGACTTAAGTAGACTTCAATGGAAATAGACCAGCTTGGAGTTTGGCCATATTAGGTCAAGATATAACATTAACCCACTAAGCTTTGAAGTTAAGTAAGGGAAACGAACATAGAAGTTTGTCAAGATATTACATTGGTGTGACTTTGGCACGTGGAAAAGGCTTTCATAAAGTCAGCATAATCTAACCTTACAGGTGGTAAAAAAATATCATGTTTTAGCACTTTGGCTATGAGTGACGTCCAACCTCCACCATATTGTTTGTAAACTCCCAAATATGCATCCCTCATTATATAATCAGCTTCAGCTTGGTCTGGGCCCAAACATTTGAGCAGCAACATCATAAACTCCAATATAATTAATCTCTTACCATGGTTTAGAAACTTGCTTGGTGACAAGGTTGTCTTGGTTTTTTCCTTGTCCTTTTGGGAGGTAGCATTCTCAAAGATATTTCACAATGGGGGCCAACCACATGCTTCTCACCTCATGGGAAAGAACTTTAGTTTCATTGTAGCTCAACTTTTTAGGACTTTTTATATGAATACTTTATGCTACATGGTGGCATTCAAGGTGGCTAGTTTAGATAATAGGGTAACTTTGGAAATATCTAATCTAAATATATAACCAACAATCACCTCGACAAAGCTTGGCATCAACATTTTCACACGTGTTACTTATTTCCTGAGTGTTGCATCATTGACTTGGTAACTTCCCAACACTTGATTTTCTACTAGCTAGATGGTAATCTTCCCACAAAAGATTTATTGGGCTCCCATGTTTTTAACCAATTCGTGTTCGACTATTACAACTTCATATTTGGCTTGGTTATTACTGGCCTATAACTCAAATCAGAGTGTTGCTTCATAACTAACATGATGGATGCTCCAAAATCAACTCAACTCCACTTCCTTTGACATTAGACAATTTGTCTACGTATAGGGTTGTCAAGACCCAAAATCAAAGTCATGGCCAATATATATATATACTAATACCCTTAGCCTGATAAGCCTAATAATGACAATACAATACTTCACTACTGATTTTTTTTAAATAAACATATTTCCATAAATTTATTGAAATTTTGATAGAGCCCCATATATTGACATTCCAAAATATTAAAAACCTTATTAATGACATGTACCACCAACAAGATATCCAAAAGATATAATATTTACCCATTCAATATTAAAAGGTATAATATATCAAGATAAGCTTATCACTGAAATCCTTTTAGATGCATAATATATACATATCCAAACAACATCAAATGGACACCAAACAAAAAAGGCCTACCAAAAGAATAATAAGTGAAGCTAAAGCTATTGAGATCTGCTAGCGGCCTGCTACTTAGTTGCCTAGGAATATTAATGAAAAATAATACAAAGGGTAAATCACAAAAACTTAATGAAGGTCTAATAACAACCATGAACTAAAAGGAAAACACACTAAGACAAAAATTGTTATTCAATGGAAAAACGATCTTGGTATAAATCTTACTAAATATATAAACACAATAAATTCAAGCAAATTCAAATAAAGCTACATATATCATCCATAAGTTTGTAATTTTACCATATCAAAAGCAGTGACAAATTTAAGACAATGTAGCTTAATGAGGTAAAACTGAAAAAATGCAATAAATAAACATACAAATATGAAAATTTAAGCATATTAAGGATATGAAATGCATTGTTTTAATAACAAAAAAAGAAACAAATTGTCTTAAAAGGGGGAGTTTCTCCCTGTTAGGGACCCGTGTCATCCTCCCCCTATGCCCCCATTTCTTCTTATTTTCATCTCCTTCATTCACTATGTGCTCCATTTTCTCTCAAACTCTCTTACTCAGTGAGATTTAGTTCAACCCGAAAAACTTACTCATCCATTTTTTCTTTCCAGAATTTGAGTTATGGTAATTTTAGGGGTTACGGATAGTCTGTAACATCCCGATTTTCATAAATCAATTTATAAATGAGATTATGAGTAGAAAATAGTTTTATAAAAAAAACTAGGTGAAATAGGGTTAAAACTGTGTTATAGGGCATAACACTGCCCTTTACTCGCTCAAGCGAAAAATGCATCGCTTGAGCGAGGAGGAATGGAAAATTGGAAGTTCCATTATGGAGGATTTCCGCTCAAGCGAGGCCATTCTCGGTTGGGCGAAAATCTCAGTCAAAATGGGTAAAACTTGTGCTGATATTTTTGCTTGAACGAGAGTCTCCTTGCTTAAGCAAAAAAGAGGCAGAGAGGGGGTGCTCTTTGGACTTTTTTCACTTAAGAGAGGAGGGCCTCGATCAAGCGAGAAACGTGTTCTCGCTCAACCGAGGAGGTCTTGCTTAAGCGAGAATCTTCCAGAGAGCTACTGACTCCGTCTCGCTCAAGCGAGAGATTATCGCTTGAGTGAGAATGCGCGAGATCAGCTTTTTAAAAGCCTTGAGTTAGGTCACTGATAAGTGTAAAATTAGCGTTAATTTCATATAGTTTTTATTACACTTATCAAGGATTAAATAGAAATTTATGCCCCAAAAATATCCATTTCTGTTAATATTTATAATAATTGTATTTATTTGATACAAATTTGAATATGATGCAATTTTAAATAGAAATTTGCTATTTCATGCAGAATTATAGCAGATTTGGAACAAGAGTGGAAAAAGCATCAGAATGGTGGATATTGCAGATTCAGAAATTAAATAAATAAAAGAAAATCAGAGAATCCTGCAAAGAATCCTTTCAAGTCAAATCCAAAGCAGATAAATACAATAATAATTCGGATAAAGGGATAAAGAAAAACCAGATAAGATCAGAAAGGAATCAAGATATTAGATCCACAAATCAAGGAAAGCTGCAGCGTGTCACACGCTCCACATGCGCTTAGCGCACGTGGAGCGCATGAACAGAGTGGCCAGGCTTCATGTGCGCTAAGCGCACATGAAGCGCGCGACTCCTGACTGTTGAAAACGCGCGCTGTGACGTCAATTAATGAAGGGAAAGCTCCTGATTGGCCAAGCCTCACTCAAATGACGTCAATTAATGAAAAGGCCGCCCTGATTGGATTAAACACTCACCAGTGACCTCACAACCTGATCCCTTGAAGGTTTTCCAAATCTGTAAATAGAGCCCTTGACAAAGGTCACAGAGACACTGATACAGAGGGAGAGTAGTATAGGATTGGGAAAGGTGACAAATTTCTCAGTAGTTTGTAATGGCTACCATGAGTAGCTAAGCTCTCTAGTAGGATTTGATGTAGTAGATTCGATCCCCTTGTGTATAAGAATTCTCTTTTCTATTTTATTTATGATTCTATGCTTGTAATTTATCGGTATCTTTATGTTGTGTGTAATGCATCAACTCCACGTGTGCGCCGGGATGGTAGGCTAGTGCTCTGGATACAAAAAGTGGAACTCCGGCTAGTATCAGAGGTAGGTGAGCATGGAGCTGTTCATGAAGCTTATTCTCGGATTGCTAAAGGTACTCGGTTTAGTCATATCGTAGCATAAGGATTGTATTCTAACGATTGAAGGTTCAGTGAGTGACACACCCCTCCGTAGGTGCCTTATGTGAAAGTATGGCTAAGTCGATAGCGCTGATTGCAAAATACGGGGAATGTTCGGGGTCGCCAAATGCCACTTTGAATGCCTGTAGAGAATAGCTTTTGGCGTTTAATTATGATGTTATAGGGGAATTTGCGGGTACGATAATTACCAGCCATGCCTTATAATTATTGTAATTAAACAATGCTAAGGTGATTACAAGTACTATCATAAATAAGGGAAAAGGAGTTCGAATACACAATGGGGGAGATGAAACGAAATCAAGTCCTAGTCCTAAATACTTATTCTCTCGTATTATCTTTGTTTAATTTATTCTGAAAGCAACCAACCTTTTTCACGAAAACGTTTTAATTGAAAATACAATTACTATAACTCTACAAGCTAAAACCGCTCCCTGTGGATACGATACTCTACTTACTCTAAAACTACTAGACTACTGGTAAACTTGCCAGGAAACCCATCATGTTTTTGGCGCCATTGCCGAGGAGCGGTGTATCAATTTGTAAAGTTTTAGAAAATTGAATTTTCAATTATTCCAAAACTTTTTTAAAAAAAATATTTCCTTTTAAAATCCTCACTATATTTTTTTTCCTTTTTTTCTGTAATTTTTATTTTCTTTTTTTAAATTTTTAATTCGTATTTATAAAAAAAAAGAGTATATTTATCTGTTATCTAATCTTTCTCTTTTAAGCTTCTTGTTTATGCTTTTAAGAAGCCAGGTGTCTCCTAAGCAACTAGTTTTCGATCCAGAAATCAAGAGGACAACCAGGAAGAAAAGGAGCCAAAAAAGAAGGAGGATAATAGAAGATATGGCAAAACCCAGAAGGACTTTAGGAGATTATGTCAGAAATCGAGGCCCTCGCTATCACTCTAGCATTGTGTTACCCACAACTGCAAGAACCTTGGAGATAAAAGCTGCTCATCTCAATCGCATAAGTGCAAATCAATTCGCATGACTGGATTATGAAGATCCTCAATCTCATCTTGATAACTTTTATGAATTGATAAGCATTATGGGATTTGAAGTAGGAGACTTAGAAACCGCATACTTACGTCTTTTTCCCTTCTCTTTGACAGGAAAAGCGAAAGAATGGTTGAAGACAAAACCCCAGTCAAAGTCTAAATAGCTGGAAGAAAGTAGAAGAAATATTTCTCCAAAGGTTTTACTCAGTTTCACGATTCTTAGAGGCTCAAAGGAAGATATCTACATTCGAGCAAGGAATCAATGAATCACTTCGAGAAGCTTGGGAAAGGTACAAGTTATTGCTACACAATTGTCCAAATCACGATTATGAAGATTCAACCCAGGTGAACATCTTCTGCAATGGACTCAAACCAGATTCCAAGACTTTCATTAATGCAGCAGCAGGAGGAACCATCTTAGCAGTAAGTGCAGAGAAAGCAGTTGAAATAATCGAGGATTCTGCACTTAGCTGTCAAACAGCTCAGTTATGGGGACAGCCAGAGATGAAGGAAGAGACAATCAAGATAGTGGATATATTGAATGAAATCAAATTCCTAGTACATCCCCAAGAGACAATACCAGAACCAAACATCACATTGGTTTGTGATTTTTGCAAAGGTAATCATCCAAATGGTCATTGCTCTCTCCATACTCTGCAGATCGAGCAAGTCAACTTCTTGGAGGGATTGCAGACAACATATGAGTCATCTCCAGAACCAGTCAAAGATTCAGCAGTGCCTGACATCTACTTCCAAATTGAGAAGAAACTCGACAATCTCATGCGAGATATGGACAACAATCAGCAAGCAATAAAGATGGCATTCAAAAGTCTAACAGATCAAGTGGAAACCATCCATAAACAGCTTGTTGAGCAACAAGAGTTCTGCAGATCTATTTCCACTAGAAATGGCAAGGAGATAGGAAGAGGGATAGGAGAAAATTTGGCTGTAGAAAGGGAAGTTCTAGAAAGAAGAGAACAACAAGCTGAATACCAGAAGGAACAAGAAGAAGATGATGATCCAGAAAAAGAAAAGGAAGTGACGCAGGAAAAGATTGAAGTTTTCTCATCTGCATTGCAGGACAAGCGTCTACCATACCCAAAGAAACCTTCAAGGAAGGATACAGATAGGGAGTTTGAGAACTTCATGGCACTAATGAAGAATGTGCAGATCAATATTCCCTTAATGGAGGCCCTTGAGCAGATGCCTACCTACTCCAAATTCATGAAGGAAGTAATGACCAGAAAAAAGGAGCTTCAAAGCAAAGACAGTGGGATTGGAAGCCAGATGCAGTGCAATTATACAAAAGTCTTTACCACAAAAGACAAAAGATCCTGGAAGCTTCACCATTCCTGTAACTATTGGTTCTCATCCAGTAGGCAAAGCATTGCTTGATCTAGGAGCCAGTATCAACCTAATGCCCTTGTCAATGATGAAAAGAATTGGGAATATGGAAATCAAGCCCACAAGGATGACTCTACAATTAGCTGACAGATCAATAAAATTTCCAAGTGGAGTTGCAGAAGATGTCTTAGTACGAGTAAATAAGTTCATATTCCCAGTAGATTTTGTCATCATGGACATAGAGGAAGATGCAGAAGTACCTCTCATTCTTGGCAGGCCATTCATGAAGACAGCCAGAGTAATCATTGATGTGGATGATGGCAACCTAACGGTAAGGATGCAAGATGATGAGGTGACTTTTAATGTGTTTGAAGCCATGGGACATCCAGAAGAAAATCAACAATGTCTTCAATTGGATGTAATAGAAGAAGTATCTCTAGATCAGAGACTGTTAAAAGCAGACCCTCTGGAAAAAGTCTTGATAGGAGTGGGAGACATCTTCGATGAAGAAGAAAGGAAGGAGTACCTCAATGAACTCAACTCAGCAGGAACTATTCTACCAGGAGAAGAAGGCAATGAAGCACTGAAGCAAGAGGAAATCATTGAAAGTCAGAAGCTAGAACTTAAGGTATTACCCTCTCATCTCAAATACGCCTTTTTAGATAAAGACATGACTAAACCTGTTGTTATAAGCAAAGCTTTGACTCCTGAGGAGGAAGAAAAGCTTCTTTTGTTCTACGAGAAAATGCAGGAGCTTTAGGATGGTCTTTATCGGATCTCAAGGGTATCAGTCCTTCATATTGTATGCATAAAATCCACATGGAAGAAGATTTCAAACCTGTTACCCAACCCCAAAGAAGACTAAATCCAGCCATGAAAGAGGTTGTAAAAAAAGAGGTGATGAAACTTCTTGAGGCAGGTATGATCTATCCTATTTCTGATAGTGCTTGGGTAAGTCCTGTTCAAGTAGTACCTAAGAAGGGGGGTGTGACTGTTATTAAAAATGAAAAAAATGAATTAATACCCACTAGGACAATAACAGGATGGAGAATGTGCATTGATTATAGGAAACTAAACCAAGCAACTAGGAAAGATCATTTTCCTTTGCCTTTCATGGATCAAAATTTGGAAAGATTAGCGGGACAAGCTTTTTACTGTTTCTTAGATGGATATTATGGTTATAACCAAATAGCGGTGAAACCAGAAGATCAGGAAAAGACTGCTTTCACTTGTCCTTTTGGTGTTTTTGCATACAGGAAAATGCCGTTTGGATTATGCAATGCTCCTGCAACTTTCCAACGATGCATGCTGTCAATATTCTCAGATTTAGTGGAGAAATGTATAGAGGTGTTCATGGATGACTTTTCAGTATTTAGGAGTTCCTTCAATTACTGCCTGAAAAATCTAGACACTGTACTGAAGCGGTGTGTGGAGACTAACCTTGTACTAAACTAGGAGAAATGCCAATTCATGGTAACAGAAGGAGTAGTCCTCGGGCATTAAATTTCAGCAAAAGGGATCAAAGTTGATAAAGCAAAGATCGAGGTCATTGAAAAGCTACCTCCCCCAGGAAATGTGAAAGGCATCAGAAGTTTCCTTGGACATGCAGGGTTCTATAGGCGGTTCATCAAGGATTTCTCCAAGATAGCCAAACCTCTCAGCAACCTATTAAACAAGGATGTATCCTTTAAATTCGATGATGAATGTTTGGTCGCCTTTAATCTGTTGAAAAATAAACTTGTATCTGCACCTGTTCTTGTTGGTCCTGATTGGAACCATGACTTTGAATTAATGTGTGATGCAAGTGACTATGCTGTAGGAGCAGTGTTAGGACAAAGAAAGTCTAAAGTTTTCCATGTTATACACTATGCTAGTAAAGTTTTAAATGAAGCACAAATAAATTATGCTACCACAGAAAAAGAATTGTTAGCCAAAGTGTATGCATTAGAAAAATTTAGACCATATTTGATAGGCTCCATGGTTACTATTTATACTGACCATCAGCAATAAAATATCTTTTAACTAAACCAGATTCTAAGCCAAGACTAATAAGATGGATTTTGCTTTTGCAGGATTTTGATTTAGTCATAAAAGATAAAAAAAGGGGAGTGAGAATGTCATAGCAGACCACCTGTCAAGATTGGTGAACAAGGAAGTGGCTGACAACCAAATGGAAGTACAGGAAACTTTCCCAGATGAACAACTCATGCTGATCCAAGAAAGGCCATGGTTTGCCGACATTGCAAATTTTAAGGCAGCAGGAGCACTTCCAGAGGAGATGACATGGAATGAGAAGAAACAATTTTTGCACTCTGCGAAGGAATACATGTAGGACGATCCACATCTCTTCAAGATAGGAACTGATGGGTTGTTGAGAAGATGTGTGCCAAAAGAAGAAATTCAGAGCATTTTGTGGCACTGTCATGGCTCACCATATGGAGGGCACTACAACAAGGATAGAACTGCTGCAAAAGTGTTACAGTCAGGATTTTATTGGCCAACCCTGTTCAAGGATGCGCATGAGTATGTGCTTCACTGTGATAATTGCCAAAGAACTAGGGGAATATCAAGAAGGAATGAGATGCCCTGGAATTATATTCTGGAAGTTGAGGTATTTGATTGTTGGGGAATAGACTTTGTAGGGCCTTTTCCCCCTTCAAACGGAAAGGAATACACTCTGGTAGCTATAGATTATGTTTCAAAATGGGTTGAAGCGGAAGCTACAGTGAAGGCTAACTAAAAAACGGTGGAACAATTCTTGAGGAAAAATATCTTCTCCAGGTTTGGCACACAAAGAGTTTTGATTAGTGATGGTGGTTCTCATTTTTGTAATCAAAATCTGCAGAATGTTTTGAGGAATTATGGGCTAAAGCACAAAGTAGCATCACCATATCATCCCCAAACAAATGGGCAAGCTGAAGTATCTAACAGAGAGTTGAAAAAGATACTTGAAAAAACAGTAAATTCATCAAGAAAGGATTGGTCTTATAAGCTCGATGATACTCTGTGGGCGTACAGAACAACATTCAAGACAGCTACAGGACTCTCTCCTTTCAAGATGGTTTATGGGAAGGCTTGTCATTTACCAGTTGAATTGGAGCATAAGGCATATTGGGCTCTCAAGGCTCTTAATATGGATGAAAAAGCAGCAGGACAAAAAAGGATTTTACAGCTAAATGAACTGGAAGAAATGCGGCTGAATGCTTATGAGTCTTCTAAGATCTATAAAGAAAAGACAAAGACATATCATGATAAGAAGCTCTTAAACAGAAAATTCTTCCCAGGACAAGCAGTTTTGCTGTTCAACTCCAGACTGAAATGTTTTCCTGGAAAATTGAGATCCAAATGGACAGGACCCTTCATTATCAGAGAAGTAAGACCATATGGAGCAGTGGAATTGGAGGATCCTGATACAGGAAATTGTTGGGTGGTGAATGGCCAAAGACTGAAGCCTTATCTAGGAGGAGAGATTGACAGATCTAAATCTGTCATCCAGCTAATGGACACATAATGAACCAGGCGTCGAGCTATCAGACGTTAAACAAGCGCTTCCTGGGAGGCAACCCAACATTTTTAATTCAGTTATTTTAGAATAGGAGTAATTTTTAGAAAAGAAAATAAAATTTTTAAGCTTTCCTCGCTTCAAGCTCGCTAAGCGCATCTAAAAAGCGCTTCATGTTTTGCTCAGCGTGAACGCAGCGTGCGGGATCACTCAGAAACACGCGCTCCATATACGCTAAGCGCACATGAAGCGCGGGTCCCTGCGCGCCAATAAATAGTGCTTCGCACGAAGAAAGAACCACTCTTGGTGACTTTCAGAGCTCTTAAAGCGGGAAAGTTTTCAAAAATACTTTGTTTTAGTCTCTCAAAGAAAGCTACTCATCAAGGTATGAATTTCAACTTTGATTCTTTACTCCATCTTGATAAGTTAGTTCCTCCTCTCAAATTTTGTTGCTCTATTCTTTGTTTCCTCTTCTTAATACAATCTTATTTTACAGATGGTTCACACCTTGATAACCACAAGGAAAATCACTGTTGTACCAATAAAGAGAAGAAGGACAGAAGAACCTTTTGAAAGAGAAGGGAAATATAGAGACAGTGAAGCCGCAATGAATTATCATTATATAAAAAATTGTGAATTCTTGCCAGAGCAACATATGTTACTCAATGAAGGAGAATATGAGGAATATATCTGTGAATTTGAAAGAAGACAATGGAGGGTCTTGGTAGAACCTTACAAACATTTTGACCCAGAAATTGTCAAGCAATTTTATAGCAATGCCTTGTGGAGTAGTGATGGTACTGATGAAAGAAAGAGCTATGTACAAGGATGTGTGGTGTATTATGACAAGGATACAATTAATGAACTTTTGGAGTGCCCAGCACCAGAAGTCATGGATGACACTTATTGCAGATATAGGCAGAGGATGCAGGACGTTGGAACTTATGGGAATGATGTACTTGATGCCCAAACTGCTCAATCCTTATGTGAGAATGGAAAAACTTATGAGACAAATGTGTATGGTGAAGCAGAGTTAATACCCAGAGAACATTTGAAAGGCTCATCCAAAGTTTGGATGGATATCATAATTGCCAACATTATGCCTACACCACGTCTTTCTGCCTTGGCTATGCCTTCCGCACACTTGCTACATTGCATAAGGAATAAGGAGAAAATTGACATTGCTTTAGTCATATCTGACTATTTGGAATGTTTAATTAAAGAATCTCGGGATGAAAGAAGATTACAATCTCGAATGAAATTGGGATTCCCAGCTTTAATCACAGCATTATGTCAATATAGGGGTGTTGGGGTTCACCCAAACACACCTATTGGGAGGCCTATTGATCAGCAATATATAGAATCTAAGTGCATTCCACCAGAAGAAAAAATCATCCATGAGGTACCTGCACCATCACCACCCTTGCCATCAGATAGACCAGGCCAATACTTCATGGAACATTTGACAGACCAGGCCAAATCTATCCATTCCGGCATGATGCACCTTCAGGAATTTTTATACTACAATATTCGAGGACAACATCCAGGAATGACTCCAGAGCGCTTCCAAGAAGAAGTAGAATGGCCTGGGGACAGGCCTAATTTTTACAGGAGGGGAGGAAATCCAGAAGATGAAGACTAAAACTAGGTGTTTTCTTTTTAGTTTTTCTCTTCTTTCTTAATTTTCTTTTTATATTTTTTTAATTTATTTAATTAATTTTTTCTTTTTCTTGCTTAAATTTCTTTATTTATTATTTATTTAATTTTTTATTAGTTATTTTTCTTTAGTTTTAAGACTATAAAAAAAATTCTGAAATTAGGCAGTTTAACTAATCAGATTAGAAAAGAAAAAGGTCTTGTGATTAATCTCATAATCAATTAGGATTAGGATGTTTCACATGAGAATCAATCAAGGTAGTTAATTAAATCAGTAAATATTTATCAAGGAATTTAGCCAAGTAACCAGTGAGTTGAGAGCCCAAACAGTTAATTGAGAGTTTTCACCGCTGTCTGTCAACCTTTATTGATTGAGTTTTTAGAGTTTATTCTGTTTTTGGAAAATATGGAAATGACAAAGGCAAAAATTTGTTTTTCAAAATATCTGCCCAAAGCCAAAAAAGCCAACCTTGGTACAATTTTTTCAAATTTTTGATACCCATTTTGAGCCTAAATAAATTATTCTTGTTCACCCAGCCAAAATAAAAATATATATCCTGTCCCTCACACATTTGGGATAGAGAGCAAGGTGGCAAGTAGAAAAATGGGAAGAAAAGGTTGAAATTTCAAGGAGCAGGTATAGAAAAACAAAAAGAAAAAGAAGAGCATTCCCCCTAAAATCAAAAATAAAAAGTGAATAAATTGAATAAATTGGGGGGAGTGCATCTTCAAAAGAGGCTTGCAAAGAAGAGAAATAAATAAAAAAAATGGTGGAAGGAGAGAAAATTGAAAGCAACATCCAAAATGCTCTCTATTCTAAATGTCTATTGTTTATCCAAGAAAAACCATAATTTCTTGATAACCCAGCCTCATTACAACCTTAAAAAGACCTTTTGATCCATATTGACCATAAACAGGCTTAGGAACTAGAAACAAATATCAATCTTAGTTGTTCAGCAGTAGTGAAAACATTGAGGGAAACAGTACCCGTGAGCATGAGTGAAATTCCTTGGTATTTTGTTTATTACTTTAATTGCTACTCCTGAGAAAATTCAAATTGCTGATGTGTTCTGATTTTGGTTGAAAAATGGTAATATCTCATGATCTCAATTTTTCTTAATCTGGAAAGTGACTTCTGCCTAATAAAGAGATAATAATAAAAAATTCTTGTAATTGTTTTGAGAATCATTATCAAGGGTATTTTGACTGCAAAAGGGTGTCTTGCTTGAGGACAAGCAAGAAAGTAAGTTGGGGGTATTTGATAAATGTAAAATTAGCGTTAATTTCATATAGTTTTTATTACACTTATCAAGGATTAAATAGAAATTTATGCCCCAAAATATCTCTTTCTGTTAATATTTATAATAATTGTATTTATTTGATACAAATTTGAATATGATGCTATTTCAAATAGAAATTTGCTATTTTATGCAGAATTATAGCAGATTTGGAACAAGAGTGGAAAAAGCATCAGAATGGAGGATATTGTAGATTCAGAAATTAAATAAATAAAAGAAAATCAGAGAATCCTGCAAAGAATCCTTTCAAGTCAAATCCAAAGCAGATAAATACAATAATAATTCGGATAAAGGGATAAAGAAAAACCAGATAAGATCAGAAAGGAATCAAGAGGTTAGATCCACAAATCAAGGAAAGCTGCAGCGTGTCACACGCTCCACATGCGCTTAGCGCACGTGGAGTGCATGAACAGAGTGGGCAGGCTTCATGTGCGCTAAGCGCACATGAAGCGCGCGACTCCTGACTGTTGAAAACGCGCGCAGTGACGTCAATTAATGAAGGGAAAGCTCCTGATTGGCCAAGCCTCACTCAAATGACGTCAATTAATGAAAAGGCCGCCCTGATTGGATTAAACACTCACCAGTGACCTCACAACCTGATCCCTTGCAGGTTTTCCAAATCTGTAAATAGAGCCCTTGACAAAGGTCACAGAGACACTGATACAGAGGGAGAGTAGTATAGGATTGGGAAAGGTGACAGATTTCTTAGTAGTTTGTAATGGCTACCATGAGTAGCTAAGCTCTCTAGTAGGATTTGATGTAGTAGATTCGATCCCCTTGTGTATAAGAATTCTCTTTTCTATTTTATTTATGATTCTATGCTTGTAATTTATCGGTATCTTTATGTTGTGTGTAATGCATCAACTCCACGCGTGCGCCGGGATGGTAGGCTAGTGCTCTGGATACAAAAAGTGGAACTCCGGCTAGTATCAGAGGTAGGTGAGCATGGAGCTGTTCATGAAGCTTATTCTCGGATTGCTAAAGGTACTCGGTTTAGTCATATCGTAGCATAAGGATTGTATTCTAACGATCGAAGGTTCAGTGAGTGACACACCCCTCCATAGGTGCCTTATGTGAAAGTATGGCTAAGTCGATAGCGCTGATTGCAAAATACGGGGAATGTTCGGGGTCGCCAAATGCCACTTTGAATGCCTGTAGAGAATAGCTTTTGGCGTTTAATTATGATGTTATAGGGGAATTTGCGGGTACGATAATTACCAGGCATGCCTTATAATTATTGTAATTAAACAATGCTAAGGTGATTACAAGTACGATCATAAATAAGGGAAAAGGAGTTCGAATACACAAGGGGGGAGATGAAACGAAATCAAGTCCTAGTCCTAAATACTTATTCTCTCGTATTATCTTTGTTTATTTTATTTCGAAACCAATCAACCTTTTTCACGAAAACGTTTTAATTGAAAATACAATTACTATAACTCTACAAGTTAAAATCGCTCCCTGTGGATACGATACTCTACTTACTCTAAAACTACTGGACTACTGGTAAACTTGCCAGGAAACCCATTAGTCACCCAACTCATTTATTACATTTCAAACACATTCTAGAGAAAGGCTAGAGAGAATCTCACCACCAAGGCTTGGATTGAAGAAGAAGAAGGAGTTGCTCACCTTCACTCCATCCCTACCTGATCCCTTCTTCTCCCTTGGACTTGTGATTGGTGAGTATAGCTCACAAACCACTCCATTTCTTGCTTGTAATCCTCATTTATGATCCCCCTCTATTATTCCCCTTCCAATCTTGCTTGTTCTATGTTTATTTGCTTATTGTTTGTGGTGTGCCCTAGTTTATTCCCTTTTCCTAGGTTTTCATATTGAACATTCACATTTTGAGTTCGGGTTTGGTAGTATGAGGGTTTAAGGGAATATGGGGGTTCTATATTATGTGGGTTCACACCTTATAATGTTATTTTCATGATTTATATGAGTTTCAAGCAAAAGCCCTTTAAGTTTAATGTTTTCAAGTATACAAGAATTAAGAATCATGTTCGGCTTCGGCCTAACGAGTCTGGGACCATCTTGTTCAAGTTAAGAAAAACAAATTCATGTTTCAAGTTTGATTCTAATCGATTTAGGTAATGGCGACGACTATATGTCCCTAAGCAAGATATTCCTTGCAGTCTGAGCTCAGGTCTAGCTTCATGACAAGTGATAAGACCCTTGCTGTTGGGTTAGCAGTTCATGTTCTCCTCTACTTAAAGCACAAAGAAGAAAGAATTTTACCTTGGAGTTCAGAAGATACCTCTGCTTATCTTCTAGAGTCCATTCTTCTCTAGGCTTAGGCTTTGGAGGTTCTTCTTGAACTTCATACTCTCCTTCTCTGGGAGGAGCCAAAATTCTTGTTCTTCTAGTCATAGGAATGAAGTTTCCATTTTGTATGATATCCCAAAGATCAATGTCTTGGGATTCTAGAAATAATTTCATTCTATCTTTCCAATAATAGTAGTCCTTTCCATTGAATGCAGGAGGTCTGTTTGTAGATGATCCTTCTGGAATGAACATTGCAACTCCATGGTTAGCCATGTTCCCTTGATCTTTTCCTCTCTCACTGTTAAGTGAGTTCAACCCTAGAGGCAAGCGCTGGTACCAATTGAAATAGAAGTTTCAATCACAAGAAGGGGGGTTGAATTGTGATTGTTTAAAATTTCTGCAAATTCTTCTAATACTATTTCTGCTCAAGTTATTCTTGGCTGAGTATTAGAAGATACAACTCAAGAAGATAGATGTTATATTATATGCTATATGCAGAAAATAAGGTTCCTTTGTAGGAACACTTGAGAGTGTCACTTACTTAGGTATTAAATAGTTTTCAAAACAGTTTTATGCACATGATAATATAACTGAAATCTGAAATAAGTGGAAAGGGATAAGAAGATTGCACAGTCAGAATTTTATATTGGTTCACCTCTTCCAACCTGAGGCTACGTCCAGTCCTTACCTTCTGTAGGATTTTCTTACTGATCTTTCACTTTACAATTACCTTGGGTATACCTTACCACTAGTATTCTTCTGCAGCCTCTTCAGGCTCCTAATCCAAGTAATGTCTCACCTCTATAAGGTTGTATGCTTACTACAGCTTCTTCTGCAGAAGAGACAGCCCTAGAAAGTACTGCAGAACACCCTCTGCAGACTTTCTTCTTCACTACAACTCTGTAGATAAATCAATGTCTAAGTCCAGCACACTATCTCAAGAGGCACACTCAATCTTGAGTCTCCTTGAGAGCTTACAGAGATATATGTAATGAAAAGAAAATTACAAGGCTCGAAAGTGAACACAATATAAGTGCAGATGCAAATATAATGAGCCAACTCTCTCTCAATAGACTCTTTGAAGCTATACTCAGAAATAAGATGAGAGAGAAAATTTCCAAAAGATATGCACAGTGATTTTGAAAGCTTGATGTTTCTTCTAGAGAGGTGTGTGTTTCAACTTGAAGGGAATGTCTCTTTTTATAGTGGATGAGAGGAAATAGCACGCCGTTGGAGGCATGCTAGGACTCATAGTTGTGTTCATGGAGTTGTCCCTTTCAGGTTGCAGTTGTCACAGCTTTGTACAACTGTTATCTTTGACCAGTTGCTTCTTCTGCAGACCTTTCTTCTGAAGATAGAAAACCTATGCAGATTGTAGCTATTACTTCTGTAGACATGCTGAGACCTTTAATTTATTTGACAGAAAATATTTGAGGAATTTTCCACTTAGTTGCAGCCCCAAAAATGGAAAAACCAGGATTTGATGGATTCTGCTTCTTCTGCAACAACCTGACACCAAGTTTCTTCTGTATTATGACCTTCTTTCTTCTGTAGACAATATTTGCTGACATATGGTATTTGTAAAGGCCTTCTAAAAGGAATTATGCTGAATTGCATCCTTGAGGAGCTAAAGTGGTCTTTAATCACTTTTATGCAAAAGTGAGTCTCCCTTCTAATGTGTCATTATTTGAATTAAGTCTGAGAATCTGATTTCAGTGACTTGATTGGGTTTAATTCATTCAGAATGTCTTTTCCTATCTTTTGAGTTTCAAGCTTCTTTCATGAAAATGTTCTTTATGTGTCTTCTGCAGATTTTGTTTCTTCTTTGAGCTTTGTTGTAGAAGATTTCTTCTTATATCTTTCTCAACAGCTTTCTTGCTTTCATTTATTATTTTAGCAATTTTAAGATGTTTACAGCATTTTCCCATCTTGATGTGGTGCATGAATGTTGATTTCTTTCTCTGGACAATATTACTATCTTCTGAAGGTTCCTACCTGTATCTTCTTGACACATGCTCAAATGAAATGATTAGTCTCTTATGAATCAAAATTATGACAAGTGAATTTTTGATAGATTGTCATTATAAAACCACTCAGGAGGACTCTTGGACCTTACAAGTACCCACATTGTAAGGCTTGCTCATTTCGTCTCTCTGAGGTATACACAAACTCAACATAAAGAATAGGTTGTTGGAATGTGTTAGCTTTGAGTAAATCATTTTTGGAGTTTTAGGCACAAATTTTACAGATTTTATGTTTATCCATAATGAGTAGAGCTTCAAATAAATTTCTAAAATATTGAAAATATTGTTGGTACTCAAATTTGTTGGTTTCTACCTAGCACAAGTCTCTTGGAGTTGTTGGAAGCAGTTTGGTTGACTCTCCCATAGTTGTGAGTGGTTTAACGGTCATTGTTGCTTGTTTTAAATATTTTTTAGAATTATTACTCCTTATAAACTGCTATATTTGAATGTCATTTACTGAGATAAAATTTGGGGGAAACAAGCTCTTTATATTATTTCCATCCTCCTTGAAGTTTATTTAATGTTTGAGAAATTTATAAATTTAAATTGGTTATATTTGATGAAATGGAGATTTGTCATTGGAATAGACTTTGAGAAATAGAATAAATTTGAGACTTGTATTTGGGATTCATATTAGAACATTGTATGTCGTTAGCGAATGGTAATGACCTAGGTGCACCTAGTGTATGATCCCGGGAGGAGAGAGTTAATCCGTTAGTATGAAGCCGCCACTATGTGGAGAAGGCTATCAACTAGATGAAGTCACCCCCGATGATATGATATGATATGATATGACATGACATTGAGACATGATATGATTTTGGGAGCAAAGGGCTAGCCGTTTAAATAGAGCCTCCACTTTGTGGAGAGGACTATCAACGAGTCGGAGCCACCCCCAATGGTGCGATCCTGAGATATGACATGATTCGGGTAGAGAGGGCTATCAGTTAGATAGAGCCGTCTTAGGGGAGAGGCCACCCTTAGAGGATATGGCTATTAGCGAGATGTAGCTGCCCCAGTGATATTGAGACATAGACATGGACGTGATCTTGGAGAGGAGGGAGTCATCTGTTAGATGGAGTCGCCTCTCAATTCTATCATGTGTGATCCCTACTATTTATTTTTCATATGATTTGTATTTTTACTCAATGTGTTTTATTGCATATTCATCTCTTTAAACTTACATTATGTTAAAATCTTTACTTATTTTGGATATGGTAAATTTCAACTTATTAAGGTTTTATACAAACTTATTCATATTGACATGCAGGGGTTTTTTTGTAATCCCAATTTTGGTTTTTTATGCATAAGTTTTAATATTAAACTATAAATAGAATCCAATAAATATGCTTCTAAGCACGAAAGAGTTTTAAATTTAATAAAACCTTACAGCTTTATATGTAACCATATATTAATGTAATTTATGTAGAAATATTTGTATGACATCAAGTTTATTAAAAATCATTTTTTTTAATTCAAAGAATAAGAAATAATAAATTAACTAAGTAAATAAGTTCACAAAAATAAAAGAGATAGGGATGATAGATACTACATAGTGATTTTTGTGCTGGTTCACCCTCATAATCCTTGGGCCACATCCAGCACCTACTTTAGTAGGATTTCCCACTAGTCAAGTTTGATTATAGGTATTCTCTTCCCACAATCGCCTCAGGCTTAACATCAGTATTCTTTTCCCATAGCAGTTGTAGGCTTCAACATTAGTATTCTATGTCAAGCCTTTACAGGCTATAGACACCCTAAACCAACTCTAGCTCTCGCTATTTAGTTTGGGAGATCACAACCACTTTTTTAACAAGAGATGAATTTTTTTACAAATGGCCCAATCAAACACTCAAGGAGCGCATTAATCTTTACACAATAAATCTAGGATTCTCTAAGACTTTGACAACAATAACTCAAATGTTTGGAGTAGTCAGAAGGAGAATTAGACTTCAGAAGGTATAAATTATTATTTTGATGGCAATTTCAACAAATAAAACACTTAGAATTCCCCCTTCATGTTATTCAACTCGAATGGATATATTTATGGAAGCTTTAAGACTTGAATTAGTCGTTGAGGCTTAATTCAAGCTGGTCGAATAATGGGAAGATTTTTTAGGAGTTGTCATTTTCATGAGACAACTTTTCTCTTGCATACTTTATTCATTCAAAATTTCTAGAGAGCTTCTTGAGTGTCTTTCAACTCAAAATATTCCAAGAATAATAGCTTTAGAAGTTTTGATACTTGTTCAATGCTTACAAACATACTTTGAACAAATTTCAACTTGAAATTCAAATTTGATGTTTTTGGAATTGCATAAATCGTGAATTCTGCTTCAAATATTAAAATAATGTTTCTAATGATGTTGATCGACTTTCTCCAATTGCTTTGTTACATATGTAACACTTGAAATGAATATACTTGAACTGCTTTTAGTGGTCTTTCTTAATCCAAAGGTGTAAATTTCATGAAAGGTTCCTTTTTATGCTTCTAGTGGACTTGAAATATCCTTCTAAAGCTTCACACTTGCTTCTAAATCTTGATAATACTCTGTTTAATGCTCATGGGATTTTGAATGAATTATCTTGACCTTTTTGAAGCTAAGAAGTTTCTTCTTGAACTAGTTACATCTTTTTTATCATGAAAGCTTTAAGTAACTTGTATTTGAACATATATTTTGTTGTTTGAATGATGTTTGTAATCATTTTATCTTCCTTGTGTTATTTTTCATGTTCTTTCAAGAACTGTCAAGTGAAAACACTAGTACCAAAGTATTCAACATACTTAGAACTTTGTTATAAAATATTTTGTCATTAAATCCTTTGGTCCAACAAGGTCTTGAATTTTACACTTATAACACCTATATAGCCCCCTCCCAATACACACACTTTTGTATTTGTAAACTAAAACAATTCATTTAAAATTAATTAGCCATATATATAAACTTATACATTTGAAAATAAAATAACTTATAAATATAGCATAATGACATTTTGTAGCATGTATTCATGACTTAATTAAATATATAATACCTTATTAGCAAGTTATAAATAATAGATATGATTTTATACAACATTCCAACGAGAAATGTGTCACATGTCATATATATGACCTTACTTTTATACATTATAATGCATAATATGATTTGTTTATTTGTTAACAATAATAATATAATATAATTCACTAAAACAGTGAAAAAGTCACACTCGAGAATGTCAATGAAAATGACAGAAGTGTCGCAACAACATACCAATAATACATTTAGTAAATACTAACCGATTCTTAAGATGCCACTACCTCCGATCCTATTTACAAGACCCGTTTAGACTAAAAACACGCATATTAAGAAAAACATGTTTTAACACATTAATTTTTTAAAAATCTCCTCTAACTTCCAAATTTACCCCATTTAAATCAAACTCTATTTAACTCTCCCATATTAACCAAATCTTGAAAACTATAAAAGGTTCATTATTTAAGAATAATAAAGATGAAAAAATTAACAAGTGCTTCTAAAACTTTGCAAAGAGTCTTATAAAAAGGAGCACACAAAATTTTGAAGTGGGATCTTATAAAGGACCATGTGTAGTATTATTTAAGGAATATTTAACTCATGTCAATAAAAAAACTTCCAATTACTTTTTAAAAATAATATATTTTTTTATGTTTTCAATTTAACAAACATCTAAACCTAACAAAGTAACAAGTTAAAATTAATTAAATCACTATTCATGGATTACTTAAGATTAAATTAATGACTTTAATTGTGAAAAGAGTGCTAACACGTCATCAAGATTTGATTTTTAGTGGCCACAGGCGGCGGGTAAAATTTTCAAACATTTCCCCCCACTGCCATTGTTAAAAATTCTCCTTCATCAAACATATTTCCCTTGAATGGAGCACTAATCTTTGAAAACTTCGTCCATTTGCTGACAGGGGGTAACAACAGTTGTAGAAATAAAATCTATTTGCCAAATATACAAGTGCCCGCCATTTGTTAGTATCCTAGGATTGAATGGTATCTAGATACCTAAGAAATAGGCCAGGATTTCTCGATGGATGATATGCCTTTTTCTATTACATGTACCTTGATTTTAAGTTAATATAACGTTAAGTGGAGAGGAAGTTTGTATGGTTACTAGAGGCTTTTTGGCTGACCTGTTGGGAATAGATTGGCAGGTAAATGGGTATTGGGGATGAGCTCAATTCAAATTTAAACTAGAATTCGGGAGGGATGAAAATAATTATAAAATAATGGAATTACTATGTGGGAAAGGTATAAATAGAGGCATAGCATGGTTGGGTGTGAGACCTGTATTGTCCCGTCCAAATTGTGAGCTCCTATTCCAACAAGTGAAAATGGTTATTGTAACATCCCAAAATTTGGACCTCAAAAAGATAGCGGAAGCCTTGGGCGGTGAATCCCACCCAATGAGAAGGAAGTTGGGAGTAGAGGAAGGACCTAGGAGTCTGGGGGTAGATTTAAAGAATAGATAGGGAATTCACGGAGAGTTTATGAGTGTCAGGGAAATTTAGAAGTAAACTAGGTATTAGACCCAACACAATTGTAGATGAAACCTAGGAGGGATCACACTCAGAGGTTTTAGAGACTAACAAGGTGTGAATATTGGAAAGAGAGTATAGCCTTTGGAACAAGGGAATTAGATTCATATGGATGGGATGAGTTTGGGAAGTTGACTGGAGTGAGAGGAAAAGGTTAGGATTAGAGAAACTGGGCTAGTAGTGGTAATGCGTTTTAAGAAAAGGAGTAAGAAAGATTGGAAAATTGGAAGAGGAAAGTCTAAGAGTAAGGAATCAGGATTTTAAGTCTCTGTACTCTCGCTCAAGCGAGAATGGACTCGCTTGGGCGAGATTATCAGCAAAAATGGGAAAATTGGTTTATGTTATTCTAGCTTGAGCGAGAATGTTCTCGCTTAAGCGAGAAACAAGGGAATTTGGGGGTACTCTCTGAACGTTTTTCACCTTAGCGAGAATGGGCTCGCCCAAGCGAGAATCTTCCAGAGAGGAGGATACTCTTTGGAGTAGTTTCGCTCAAGCGAGAACGTGCCAACAAAACATTTTCTCTCCTGCTCAAGCGAGAAAAGTCTCGCTTGAGCGAGAACGCGCAGACTTCATTTTTAAGTTCAGATTCGGGGTCATTTGACCCCAAATCAAAAACATTTCTCTCTCAGCCCTTTTGTGCCCTAGAAGGAGAGCTCAAAGAGAAGAGGAAGAGGGGGCTTGGAAGTGAGGAATCAAGGAAGAAGGAGGCCCAAGGAGCTTGTCTCATCACCTCTACACCTCCATTCTTGCTTCTTGAGGTGAGTGTGGTTCACCCCTTCACTCTCCATCATGTGTGAAGTCCCCCAATGATCCCTATTCTCCATTTCCCTTTCCTTTTTACTTATTTGTGATTTATTGAGGTTAATCTAGGGTTTATGTGAATGTTTTCTTTGATTACTTGAGTTGTGGCTTTGCCCTAGGTTGTAAAGGTTAGGGTTTTCATGATAAGTGTTGATTATGAGATTTGAATGTCATGGAATCCTCATTTAGCATATGTAACATGTATACATGCCATGAATCATGCCTCACATTTTGAAACCCTAATCTTGTACAATGTTTTCATGGGCCTTTGGCCAAGAGGAATTTCATGGGTCTACGGACCAAAGAGGGGTCTTCGGACCATTGAGGGGTCTTCAGACCAAAGAGGTAAAAGAGAGGTAATCACATTTACTCCTAGGCCAAGGAGTAAATGGGGTTCCTCAATTAAAAATGAACCATATGTGTGAAACCCTTCTACCCCATACTCTTATACAATTAATAATTCGAAATATAGAAAGAATAGTATTGCACAACGGGTAAAAAGGTTCACATTTTCCATCGTTTAAAACATCATTTATTTCAAAGTCAACTAATTTAAAATAGAAATAGCAGTCAACGATTTTCAAAATACTTAAGCAGCGGAATCACAAGTGATAACATCAAAATATACTACTGGCCATGTAAGGCACTTAAAACAGTTTACAAAATCTTTTCCTAACTAGAAACATAAAGTAAAAACCCCCAATAATATGCCCTGATGTCACATGTATCAGAGCGACACTCCCTTCAATCAATACTCGACACCAGTCGTGTCATCATCATCACCTGTAAAATTAACCACGGTGTAACGGTGAGGAAAAGAATACTACCATACAACACAGAGGGGCGTACCCGAGCAGCACCCGCAGAGAGACAACAGCAGCATCAATCAAGCACATAAGCAAACACAAAGAAGGCAGAGAGAAGAGCACCGAGAAGGAGCATAGAACAAACAGCAGAGCAGCAGAGAAGGCCAGCACGCATGCACAAAGAAGAATTCGCCAACGCTATGCTAGAAGCATAGGACTCATTTCATCGTACAAAAGCATGAGCTAGCATCAGTAACTCATTTTTTAGATCATGATATATAAGACATAGCATCCATCAGATACACAACAAACATCATCAATATCACTATAATCATCATAATAAGCAATTCACCATAATATCATACTCATCAATATCTCATAATCACATATCATCATAATCATCATCACCACCCTGAGTTACACTCAGGTACCATATTCAATATCATCATAATCATCATTCACCTCTCTGAGTTACACTCAGGTACCATAATCAATATTAACATACTCATTGTCACCTCCCGGTTAGACCCAGGTACAATACTCACCTCCCCGAGTTAAACTCAGGTACAATACTCACCTCCCCGAGTTAGACTCAGTACAATACTCACCTCCCCGAGTTGACTCAGGTACAATACTCACCTCCCTGAGCTACACTCCACCCATCACTGGGCTTGTGTATCTCAAGTACAACATCATATGCTCAAGACATCATAAATATCATAAGAGTTATATAATCATCATCATAATCATCATACCCTCATTCCTCATATGTTCATTACATCAATATATTATCATCCCACGCACATACCTCATACACTCAATAATCATATATCATCATCATACATCTTAACAATATGGACATCTAACATCAAGGGAGATTAATATTATCATACTCAAACCACAATCATACTCTTTAATCATCCATTAAATCTCTCAATTCCGTAAAAACACTTATATTAAATACATATCAATCTCAATTTCATGGTTAAGGAAAACCTACTCACTCTGAAAAGAATTCATCACAATCCCATCAAAAACAGAAATCTGCGAGCTGCGCTTCAACTTGCGCTCCAGAGGGTTGCGCTGCAGCGCAACCTGCAGCGCAAGTGTCGCAGAACGCGACTGTTCAACATTTTTGCCCCTTTTGCTCCCTTCTTCGATCCCTACTCAATCTCATTGTTTTACTTCAATCCAACACGTTTTTATCAAACAAATTCAATGAAATAATTAATCTTTAACACGATTATACAGTTAATCCATCAAAGCCGCAATTCATCAAACCCTTATTTACCCCTTTCGCTATTTTCGTTATTCTCTTTAATCTCATTCAAGAACTCATCAAGATTCATAAAACAATTCAATAATCAACATGCTTTCATCATCCATACTCAATATAAACATATATCAATTGAATTCAAGGTCTTAGATCACTACCCAAGCACCCCCACATTCATATACAAGTAGCACCCTCTCCCCCACCGTACCTTGAGGAAGATCGAACCGCAACAATTCTTGATTCTCAATGATTATTCTGCAGCAAACCCCTCCTTGAGACGTGTTCTCCCCTCCTTGGCGTTTCGCTCTCTGACGAGTTTACGCATAAGGATTAGGGTGAACTGAGGACCCCTCCTTAAATAAATACTTAATTGGGCTAGGCCCACCCTCAAACCCACTTATCCTATTTATTATTCTTATTATTATTAATAACCTTATTCATAAAATATACTAATCTTACTAATATTATATTTATTATTTCTATACTTTTATAATTTTATTTTATTTAATAAAATTTGGGATGTTACAATATGCATATATGATAATAAAACTTAATGAGGGTGGCCCTGGTCGACGGTCCTTGGCCATATGAAAGCGCTCATAAGAGGTTAACAGTGAAAAGACACCCTTGGTGTGGGTTTGACACTTGAGGTTCAGTTTGAGTTTGATTGCATGAATGCATGGGTGGCTTCCACCAGAGGAATTGTGATGTGCATTGCTTGATGCCCGGTAGATTGTGATGAATAACAGAACGTATATCTATATACACTTATGTTGCATTCTATTTGTATATGCTCCTCCTACACTGTATGCATGATCACATTCACTGGGACGTAAGTCTAACCACACGCTTTGTGGAACATTTTAAATATGCAGGGTGCCTAGCTGGATCATGGAGAGGAAGATTGAGGTCAAAGGGTAGAGATATTCCACTAGAAGATATTCAGTCCAGACTAATTAGGTTTATTGTATTGAATAGTGATGGTGATGAATTTGAATTAGTTGCCTTAGTCGGATTGTAGCCATTAAATGGTGTGTTGTTGTCTAGTTAGATTATAGTTGTAGCCACTAAGTGACATTTAAATTATACATTGTTATTTCTATGTTTATCTTCCGTTATGTAAACATTGGATTACTTAAGAAAGTTTAAGTGTTTGATTGTATGTCGATATCGATGATGGCGCGAAATAATTTCATAAACTTGTAAAGTGTCTCCACAGAAATTATTTCAGATCACGAAATTAGGATGTTACAACTATGGTTGCTGGGCTATTTCATCCCATCAAAAGTTTGCGTGGGCGCCGTCAAAATTGGAGGTTGAGGGTAAACTAGTAAGGATTTGAAATATAACATATGTGGCTAACCTCAATGACCCATATGCAACACAAATGGTTTTCATTGATGAAGAGGTTGTGCTTCTCCCAAATCTTATATATCTCATTATAAGAAAAACGGGTTTTAGCGACTGCCAAAAGCTATCGCTACAGGGGAAAAGTCGTCGCTGTTTCATAATTAGCGACGGTCGGATGACCATCACTAAAAGCCTCGTCGTTAATGCAGTTGCGACGACATTTAACGGCCGACGCTATGTAGCGACGGCCTTCCTGGACGCTAATAATTTTTTTAACAAAATATCATTTCTTCCCAGATTTATCAATTGTGAGGATCGAACCCACAACCTGTATGATACCAAAAAGGAGCATTACGTTACGCTATATTTGTTTCTTGAACATATAGAGCAAAATATTATATATATATATATAGTGAAAAATAACAAAACTAACGACGATCAGGCCGTCACGAACTTTACGAATGTCGACGCTAAATTTTTTTTTTGCCTTTAGCGTTGGCCTGGCCGATGCTAAATAAAAAATTTTAAAAAAAAATTAATTTACCATTAGCAACTTCTTAGGCCGACGCTATTTAAAGCTACATAAAAAATGTGAAAAAATAAAAAAAAAAACAACTTAGCGACGACTTTACGACGGCCAGTGGCCGTCACTAAATACTCGTCGCTTAAACAAGATTTACGTTTAGTGTCTACATGTACTTAATCTTTGCAATTTAATTATTCACCTTCAGCTGTTAATGTTGTTTTCTGTGTGTAGAGGGAAGGATTGAGGCCACTGTCCCAAAGCAACACATCAACAAATTTGCTCACACTTTGGTGGAGGGACAAATATATAGGATCACAAATTTCGGACTCCTTCGCAACTCAGGAAAATTCAAAGCAGTTGTTCATGAATTTAAGCTGATTTTCAATGCCACGACGAAGGTCATTCCTTGCCAAAATCTATCCATCCCCTTCTCTGGATATGCACTGATGAAGACCGATGACATAAAGAAGACCAAATGACGTTCAAATTATCTTCTAGGTTCTGCAATCAATTATTTAAAGATTCAGAATTATTAAGACGTAAATGGTTTGATAGTTTTACTTTTTTTAAACCAATGGTAGATAACTATTTTTTGTGTTGAAGAATGAAAATGCTTTCCCTGTCCTTTGTTCATTGTATTTTAGGCTCGGGAATTCTATATAAAGGGGAGTTTGTTGTTTTAGCAAGATGATGAAATAATGTTCCTTTACTTAAAAAATAGAAAAAACAGCAGGCTTAATTTTGATTGAATGAAATCTTTCTATAAAGAATTTGAAAATATTTGTCTTTTTATGGTAAGCACTTATGAAAGAATATCTTATAAGCTAAACTATTACTCACTCTATCCTATTCCTTCTTATGTGTGTGTGTATGTTTGCGTGTGTTAGTTTTGATTCATATGCAAGGTTTTAGCTTGGTGGCAGGATTTGGACTTGGATAAGGTGAGTGATGTGATTACCCTTTTAGTTTTCAATAAATATTTTAGTTTCTTTGATCAAATGAGTTGGGTTTAAAATTAAGCACTGATTTTTTTCAGAAGTTCCTGTATATGTGTCAGTCTTATAGTTCATAGCTATTGATTATTATATTTGATATTTCCAATTTTTTCTTTCAAACATGTCTGAAAAACATTTCTTTAGTGTGAAATTGCTATTGGATTGAGATGCCCATATTGTGAAACACTTCTTTCTACAATTGCAGAAAAACATTTCTTTAAGACGTTTAACTAATTCTTATTCCTTAAAGTCTTTAAAGTAGATCCACTAATGGCCCTGTATGTCATTGTCACTAGAGACTGAATTTGTAGAAGAGATATACACCACATTAGTGTATTGTTATACAATTTTAACAATGAAACTTGGAATTTTCCAGTTGTGAGATATTTGACTAATGACTGAACTCATGGAGATATTGGACCTTGATGTGAACTAATTTATATCATGCTAATCAATGACAATTGAATTGGAAATTTGAGCCATAATGTTTAAAGCTATCTTTGATCCTGATTTATTACACTCATTGCAGGAAGGTAAAATTTTAATTGCAGCAATAGTGAGTTGGAAAATTCTTGTTTGAATAGTATGGACTCTTCCACGAGCAAATAATTCACATAAGTTCAACCTTCAAAGCTAGGTTCCTTGCCACTTTTCTGTTAAGTATCCAATGAACTCCACATAGTGCTGATAAAGCATCATAAAACAATTTTCAATTTTTGCCAAAAGCTAATTCTACTGGACACCAATATGCAGCTAACCTATATAAATATATAAATGAATCCCAATTCCCAAACCAAAGTAAAAAGGATGAAAATAAAGATCTTCTAAGTTCTAATTGTCGTAACCACTCGAATTCTTTGTATTAATACCTAAATACATTGAATGTTATATTTATTGGAGCATTTCTTAAATTGATTAGATTTTTCTATAGTTTGGAGTTTTTCATATAATGTGAAGTAAATGCTAAATATTAAGGATTTAAAGGAAAAAATACATAAGTCCAATAAATTTTGCATGCTCTTTTCTCCGATGTTACATTCATCAGTTCTTTACTTATTAATGGGCATAATAAATTTGTAGAAAAAAATACAAAAGTCACTTTTATAATATTTCTAATACAACTCATATATCAAGCTTTAGATTAATATTGATAGCAAATGTTAGATATAGGGTCGAGACATCACTAACACTCTTCTCACTAAGTTCAAACAAAAACATGAATTTCCAATAAAGATAGAAAAGATTTCGTATGGCCAACAAAATGAACACTATATTGAGAATGTAGAGATTAAAAAATAACTTATATGATAAAAAGTTTAGAAATTCAAAATTGTTGTGCTAGATAAAATAAAAATATTACAATCAGTATATCAAATTGCTATATATAGAAAGTTGTGTATTTAATCATTTTTTAAGTGTTTACTTTAAGTTCATTTTTATGTAAAGCCTTTTGGACTGAAAAGGAATATTATTTTATCCCATAAATTAATTTCATATTATTATATTATCTAAAATATAATTACAATAGTTGATAAAAACTTTCACGCTTAAAATAAGTTAAGAGTAAATTGAAGTTAAAAATGCTCAATAAAATATTGTAGTTGTACGAAAGAAAATTAAATTTAGTACCAAAATTGCAATCTATTTATTTAGGAATTTTTATTATTAAGTTGCATTTTTATTAATTTTTCCCAATGTATAATTTGACTTATTTTGTTAAACACAGTGTATAATTTGATTTGCTTATTCATTTCACTTGATTTATAGCAAACAGTCATGCTCAGTTGGCAACACAGACTGAGATTGTGGGAAGAGTTTCTGAGTTTTATCCCACTAAACACACTCTTAGAAAATGGTGGAGAGCTTATCTGTGACTAAACCCCCCTGATAATAAGGGATACACGTGATTAAGACAACAAAATTTCACTTAAATATAAAAAAGAAAGAACTTAAAAATAGCTTGTGCATGGCATGGGTTCTACACTAGTGTTATATAATTTGGTTGATGAAATTGATGGCTTATATTGTCTTGGTCTCTATAAGCACGTGCGAATTGGTTTCCAAAAATGACAACTTTATGACAAGTTAACCATTTCGTGAATTGATGTTTGAGAGTAAGGAAGTGGAAGATGGAAGAGAGGTTATTAATAAGAGTGAATAGATAAGATTTGAGAGCATTTCTTTAAACCTTTTTAAATACTATTTATTTAAATAAATTAAAAAAATATTTCTAAAACATTTTGAAAAAAAAGAATATAATTTTTTTATTTTGACAAGTAACTTTAACTAATTTTTATTTAAAGAAATATATGTAAAAGTTTTTTAATGTAAAAAAAATTACTTTTTTATAATTAATATTAATTAAAAATAACTTTTGAATTACATTAAAACCTCTAAAGTTTAATATCCACGTTAAAATGCAAGGAATAGTATAAAAACGTATCTTGTCATAAAATAATTTATACTAAATATGTTACCAAAAATAAAAATATTAATAATACATTCACAATAAAATATTACAAGTAAATAGACATCAATAGATAAAAGTAACCATAACAATATAATCATATGAAAGAGTAACAAGAACAATGTTTAGACCACTCAAATGAATCCAGAACAGTATATTATGTCACACATCAGCATCATAGAGAAACTAAGAATCATTTACCATTTTAACAACTTGGTTTAATGTTCAAAAAAGTACTTCCATATGATAATAATATGCATTGAAGTACTTTAAATTAATGGAGAGACTATCAGAGCCTTTGTAGTGACAGCAAAGTTTTAGCCACATCCATTGAGTAATTATCACATACTAATATGGTAATCTTTTCATCACTGTGGCTCTTGTTATGAGATACTTTGCAAATTCCACTTCTTCCACTTCACCTTTGAAACCCCTCATGCACACAAACTTCAACTTCTGGCGAATACAGTTGCATAGTTCTAGCCTCTCCCAAACATTGACATGGGATATGATAGAGGATGATCACTTAAGCTACTATCAGAGCTTTTATGCCTGTAAAACTATAAAAACCATAACTCTATATTAAACTTTTGTCCATAGTGAACATTTAGATAAAAATCTCAATGAAGGATAATGTCACATACTGGTAAAACAATTTCGAGAACTTGTAAGCTGATGCATAATCTTAAGACAAAAGGAAGTTCCATGGCTTCTTCTGTAGTTCAAATCCAAATCCATAGACAGCTTTGATAAATTCTGAAAAATATTGTAACTTGGAGTTTGCTGGGAAATAAAGAAGAGATTGTTAAGCTCATATACATATATATACTATATAAGAAGAAACCTAATGCATCCATAAAGATCAAAGCAATAGTTTAAAAACTAATTAACTAGAGAATAAAAGTTAAGACTCATGGTTCCATAGGAAGTCAAACTAAATGACAGGGGAAAAGGAGGTTGCCAAATTTAAAAGTTGGCGCATATTGCAAATCTCAGCAAAGACATACATATGACTTATGGATGAAAGATCACCAATATACCTCATATTCATGCACGACAATCCTATCAGTTGAACTAATATAGTAAAAATATAATTTTATTTGTTAATTTGGTTGTTTAATTGGTTGTTAATTTGGTTGCCCGACCCATTTATTTTTCACTTGAATGCAGTCTCCCAATTCTTCCTTTTGTGTTGTGGATGTAGTTAGGTTATAAAACTCGCTCCTCTCATTCTTCCCCCTCCCTTCCCTTCTAAACCTGTCATTTTCCTTCCTTTCTCCTTTTCTCCAAACTCTCAAACACACCTTGAGGATTCTAAAACTGGGTTATATTAATTAGTCCTATAACATTTTTCTGCAACACTTTTTACAACATTATTTTTTCTCTTTTCATTATATCAATCATTTTATTCTACTCTATCCTTCTCTTTGTTGAATGAATAATTATATAGAAGAATTTTACAATAATTTTTCTCTTTTTAAACTTGCACACACAATTTGTATGGATGTTTAGCTCATGAAGTCTCAAGTGTGAGACTAAATAATAAAGACAACACAACACACACACACATCAACATGAGTTATTGGGAAATTTAACAATCCAATATTTATGTTTAACTTAACCAAATCCAAATTATGGTTAAAGAATAATTTTAAATCAATTCAATAGAATACCATGATATATGCAATATGTTGTTGATCATGTAAAGATGTAGTGAAAGCATTAAAACTTACTAATACTGAAAGATGATCACCCCAGTGTAAAGAACCTTATGGCTTCGCAAAATAGATCTCTCTTCTTCGAACACAGACATTCTTGCAAATAGAATATAGTAGTTGTAAGAACGAAAATTGAGGCATGGGGCATAAATGCTTACATTCTGCAGTAGGCAACGCGTAGAATCAAGAGACAAAACATCAAGGTTCGGAGTATAAATTCCTATCTCATCCACCCACAGAGCATGGAGTTGCAAAACTTTAACTTTTAATTCCTTATGATGAGTCTCGTGAACCCAGTAGACTGAATTAGACTTAAACTTTCCAAGGCCTCACAATTTTCCAAAATCCCACTTAGGGTTTCATCATCCAAGTGTGTCCTCTTCAGTTTGAGGGTTTTGAGTTTCTTGCAATTCTCAAATGCATACCCAAAATCAATTGTGTAGTCGATCAACTCAAGTGAACCCAGAGAATCAAAAACACCACATCGGAAACGAGGTTTAGAAATTTCTAATTTTGAAACTTCTCTTAAATCAGGTAAACACTTAAGGCTCAGATCTTTCAAGCATTTCTTTCTCTCAACTAACAAATCAACCCAAATCCCTACCTCACCAATCGAAAGGCTATTTTGAAAATGCACGAAGCGACAACTAGAAATGTCACCAGAGTGATGACAGATCAATTGAAAGACCACAGATCCATACCTATAAACTCCTTCAGCTTTAGATTTACTGAGAAAGGAACATGGGTGTGGGAAAAGTGCTCGAGAATGCAGAGTTTGGTCATAGGTATTATCATGTGATTCACATCAAATTCTATGTGTGAGGTTTGTTTCCAAAGACCTTCCCACCTTTTTGAGAGGACACTGCATCTCACAGCTTCATCAATGTGAAGCTTAGAGAGGATGTTGGTTAGGATTTCATCTGGAAGCTTGCTGATCAATCTTCATTCTCATCATTTCGGACTCTAACTCTGATGTTTGGAATCGGAGAAGTGCTATTGGTGTGAGACATTTAGCTCTTGAGAGTTGAGAGTAACGCACTGAGAGTGAGAGAGGAAAATGGGACGGTGAAGTAGTTTTCTTGTAGAAGTGGCTTTGAATCACATGTGAGACAAGTCATTTTATGTAACGTTAGAACTCATGAAGGATCCAAAGTCTTTATTTTTCAAACTAATAAAAATTAAGACCATTTTTAGTTTCCATGTTTGTTTTCACTAATGTAGTTAATTTTATAATTATTTTTTGAATCAGGCAATTATTTTGTTTATCATTAATTAGTTGTATTGGTAAGAATCGTCCTAAAAATTGGTGCTATTATATCTGAAATAAATTAATGAGAGAACTCATTTTAATTTGAAAATATAAGATTGAAAATTTTCACCGTTGTTTAATACATGCTATATGCTTTCAGCTATATAAGTAAAAAAGTAAAATTTAAATTAAATTAGTAAACTATTAATTTCTTTTCTACAAATCAAAGTTGCTACCTTTATATATTATTACAATGAATAGATATGTGCATTAAGCATATAATTTAACTTTGGAAACAATTATTGGTAAGATTTTATAATCTATAAACTTTTTGATTAATAATACCTTAAATAATTTAAAGACTTTTAATACGATAGTTCAAATCAACTCTCTATATTATAATTTTGAGATCTCAACTTGGAGAGTGAGACATTCACTTTCCCTACTCTCCCTCTTAATGATATTTGATATTCTCTCACTTCTCTCATTGGATGGTGAATTCCACTCACACTTGTGAGAGTGAGATTCTTCCTCTCAATCAACAATACTAATTTTCTCTCTCATTCTATTTAAATATTTAATTAATGCTAATAAATGATAATCTTAAATTTGAAATTTAGTAAGATTCAAAATCTTATCTTATTATTTTTTATTTCAATCTTTTTTCAATATTTATGATTTGAATTTTTTTTATTATATCTTATTATCAAATGATAATGTAAATTAAATCTTAATAGTAAAATAGTATAATAATATAATATACTATTAGGATTTAAAATTGAAAATTATCTGAAATTATTTTATTTTATTTTTTAAATTTAAAAATATTAATTTATTATAATTTTAATTTTGATTAATTAAAAATATACATTTATCCGCGTATTGCGCATGTTATAAATATATATTTTAGGTAGGTGATGATATTAGAATTTTCTCAACAATATAACAAGGTACCCTACAAATCAGAATTCCCTCAATTTACTTGTATATGCTCATTATCGTGAACTAAGCTTGAACCGAATCTTGCCAATCTCTTAAACATAGGAACAAAAATCTCTCAATTTCCTCTTAATACGAAAATTGTTGTAAACAAGCAACTAGTGCAAAAAGGGCCTTCTACGACGGTTAAAATGGCCTTTTACGACGGTTGTACAACCGTCGTAGAACCAGGCGTCGTTGAAAATTTGAATTTTGACGACGCGTGAGGACCGTCGTAGAAAAAGAGAAACCACGACGGTTAAGCTGGTAACCGTCGTGGAAAGTATGGCATTTCACGACGGTTGCAAGGAAAACCGTCGTGGAAAGTAGAGAAACCACGACGGTTATGATGGCAACCGTCGTAAAATGTCCTACTTTCCACGACGGTTTTCCTTTCAACCGTCGTGAAATGTCCTATTTTCCACGACGGTTACCAGCTTAACCGTCGTGGAAAACCCTCCACCCATAGGACATTTTTAGCTAGCTACGACATTTACCGTAGTTTAATCCGTAGCTAATAGGGGAAAACATTATTCCGGTTCTTTTAGCCCAAAGAATCATCTTCAATGCTTTTACATCCAGAAGCGGAGCTTAAAGAAAAAAGCATTGTGCAGGGACCAGTACAGATATTATATTACAAAATAAACCTATCATAATACCAACTACTAGCAAATTTATCTTCAAATGAAAAATGAAAATCATATAGCAATTTAAAAATAAATTGATACCATAATGTAATGAATGACTAAAAAACATAATACCAAAGAAATAGAATCCAAAACATAACACCTAAAAGTACATGGTTATTGACTTGAATAAATTTGCTATGTTAAAATTCTTAGTAATAATGTTTTACTTTTTTCTGAAAATGTTAAAATTTAAGA
The DNA here is from genome assembly GCA_026901365.1 of Sesbania bispinosa. Classification (NCBI taxonomy): domain Eukaryota; kingdom Viridiplantae; phylum Streptophyta; class Magnoliopsida; order Fabales; family Fabaceae; genus Sesbania; species Sesbania bispinosa. The sequence continues at coordinate 1,536,624 of QLOH01000165.1, read as the reverse complement.
AAAATGTTTTAATTAAGAGAGTCAATTTTAAATTAAATTATTTCATTTGCAAAATGATTTTAGAATATCATTTGAGCTGTTAGTTAATAAGATATATAATAATCATATCGATATGTTCAAACTTAATTAAAAGAAATTATTTGTCGGAAAAAAAAAACGGCTGCAAAGGGGAACAAATTATGGTCAATTTCCCATGAACTCGATATTGGTAAGGTCAAGAACACTATGACCATGGAAAGCGAAAGATTCCCACAAGTCACTACATAGAAATAGATATCATCCAAAGAGCACTAAATTATATGATAAACTATATCAACCACACAAAATCTTATGGTTACTATCATTAAGAATGATGCTATTAATTAGTAACGTTTCTCCTTTTTAAGATGCTGACCCTGCTTTTAATCAATTATTACTAATTGGATTTAATGATTGATAATGTGTGTGATAACTGCACATAGTGGCATGAAGCTTTCATGCTGTATATATATCCTTAGTTTTGGCATATGGTTAAAAGAGTTGAGTATTTTTTTTAATAGATGGAACCAAAATGTTTTATTAGTTTTTTTTTTAAATCTTATATCATATATGTTCTGATTCTATTTTAATATACCCAAAACATAAAATTAATATCACTCATATGTTATGTTCTAATCACCCATTGTAACCTATATCTTTCATAGTGTGCTACCCAGCGGTGGCCGACCTTATAACCTCTGCCACAAAACTATACCCAGCAATTATGCTCAAGAGTTAAGAATATTTTGAACCATGAGCTATATATTAATGGCCCAAAATATGTATAAATATTTAATGACATTATAAAACCCATAACCCACCATCTCGGTGATTAGAACCTTAATTTCCAAGTGTGAAGGTGAAATGCTACAAGCCTTTCATCAATGTATTCTAAACATCCCAGTAAAATGATCATACACAAGTGCCACATGGGATCTCAATAAAATTCAACAAAATAGGTCCTATGCATTCTACAAGAAATTGAACTTTTTTCAGACAAAAGTATCCAACAGCTAGAAATGACACTTACCCTAGTGCTAAAGCACCAGACCATTGAAGCAAGAATCCAAGAATGGCTGATGTGAAGATCACCAAAGTGTTGCTGAAGTTCCAATTGAAGGAGAGTACACCAGGAGGGTCTAAGCAGGGTAAAATAGCAGCCAGGAAAATCAAAGTAATAGGTGTTGTTTTCCACATCAGCCTGTTGATCAATCCACAAATTAAACAAGATAGAGAAAGAAATTTTCTGTGCAAATTAGCACCGAGAATTGGGAGTGGAGACAAGGGTGGTAAAATATAGAGATAAGCTAAATTACTCACGACAAAGCTGTCCAGTTCTCTTGCTGCTGCAGTCTAGACCAGAGGATTTTGTTTACAGCACTGGGTACAATCCATGCCAATGCTACACACACCAAATAAATGGAACTGCAGATCAGTCACTGTAGCCACAGCAACACCAATAGATACCACTGTCAATGCTAATGCCTGTAAAGTTTCAAATTTTATAGTAAGCATTAAAAACCACAAGTCATTTGGAGCCCCCCCCAAAAAAAACAATAGTACATCACAGAAGTTCCTATAGGAAAACAAGGAGCAACTTTGTTCCAGAATATAGAATACACGTATTATTTGTAGCCAGAGAGTATAGGCTAACTACAGGATGATGCTAATACAGATGAAACTGAGGAAAAGGGACAAAAATTAGTTAGTTTGATGCTAACTACACGTATTAGTTAGTTTGATGAACATGTTCTCCATGTTTTGGATTTCGGCAAGTTCTTTGGGAACCTGCTCCAGTAGTCTCTTTATTTTCGTTTCCAGTCATGGAGCCACACACATCTTCATCAAAATCCTCATTAGTTGATAAGGATGGACCTAGAGGCCCACTTTTGGGGAAAATAATACTTAGCATCATCTCACACTCCTTTACAAGCTTGTTAAGCACATCAATTTTGAAGAAGGGCTGGTTCAACACATCTTGGATAAAAGGTAAGCGAAGAAGTGCACCAGTTCGCTTATCATATTTTTTTATTATCTTCACTAGACCTGCACAAAGCATGGGAGATTAGATAGAAGAAAAAGCAATCATTCTAAACATTCATCATCAAAACTCCCTCCTAATCCAAGACCACAAAATTATATTTTGCCTTTAATCCATGTTATAAAAGATTCAATTACGTTTTATGTTAGCTGACAAGACAGTAAACAGGTCCTCATGCCAATTGAAACAACCTGTTTACCATGTCATATGGTGCCCCATTCTTCATATCTGATAATATTTTGGGTTTAATCATCTACTTCCTTTTATGCACCCATGCATGGACAAGAATAACTCAGTGAAATATTCTATCAGAAGCATATTAGTAGAGCTCAGTTAAAAAAAAAAAGAAAAGTCTTTCAGAACAAAGCACAATAGTAACACATTTTTTTAAATAAAAAGGTTCAATGTTTATCTGCATGGATTTACCAGAAACATGTTACAAGAGAAACAAAGTATAATAAAATAATTCAAAAGCAATAGAAGTGGCAACTGTTAAGCCAAAAAAGAAAGAGGGGAAAAAAACAGTGGATGTGAAATCAATTAGCAAATAGAGTCCATAGCGTTTAATTACTTAGGGCTTGGAAATCAAGAGTTAAGATTAAGACTATAATCCATGATTCCTCACAGTTTCATTTGGCTACACAGCTTAATAGAGTAAACTGCCATTTTAATCAGTGTGGAACAGATAACAGCTATGGTGTGGAACTCTGAATAAGTGGCGAATTCCAAATTCCCTTCATCTAACCCTTCCTCTATTTTTTGTAAAACAGAAAAGAAACCAAACTCAGAATAAACCAACAATAAACCCAGAATAACCCAGAAAAAACCCATAACTGACCCACTGAGAAACATCAGATACCTTTCACGAAATCAAACTCAGCTAAAACATATTCTTCTTCAACAAATATTGAAGTTGTTATTAATCTTTAATCTGAGCTACTAAAGAGAATGGAAGCATAGATCAAACCTTAGAAGAAACCGGAGCTTGAAAGCACTGTTGCTGTCAAATGTGAGACTTCCTTCGTACGCAGAGAGAACGGGAGATGGCCCTTGTGAGACCGAAAAAAATTTGAGAATAGAAAGAAAAGCTTCTCGGGTAGGAACGCCACATGCAAAGAGCTTTGAAAGCAGAAAAGCTCCATTTTACACTGCCACACACGTTTCCAACATTTCCAACATTTCCAACACGGAGCGAAGAGGCAGAGGAAGAGTCACAGGGAGAGAGGGAGAGGGACGGCCGCACGGACGCCAAAGACGAAGACAGTGGCCGAAGGGACGGTGAGAGAGAGATGGAGGGGGTGAGAGAGAGAGGCTCGGGTAGAGAGAGAAGAACAGGGACGGCGCTGAATGGAGAAGGAGAAGTAGGGTTTCTCATTTTATTACAATTACCACGACGGGTTATAAAGGTAACCGTCATGGATTCCCAACTTTACTCCTGCACCACCCAAACGTTTCTATTTACAACCCCTACTTTTTTTGAAACCCCCATGTCTCTGCACCTCTCTTTAACTTCCTGCACCCCCTTTCTACGACGGTCATAAAACACCCGTCGTAGAATCTTCCTTTTACTCCAGCACCCCCAATTTTTTCTATTTACACCCACAAATTTTTTTAAAACCTCATGCCTTCTCCCACTTTCCACGACGGTTGTAGAACAACCGTCGTTAAAAACTTGTTTTTTTTCTTTTTTAATTTTTTCTGGAGCTTTTAACGACGGTTGTATGGGAACCGTCGTTGTATGTGATTTCAACGACGGTTCCCATACGACTGTCATGGATTGTTACGCAAATAATTTCAAAATTGCCACCGCGTCACTTTCCACGACGGTTGCTCTACAACCGTCGTGGAATGGCCGTTGTAAAAAGCTATTTTTGTAGTAGTGAGCATGAAGAGATTGGTGTATAAAAATACTTGTATTCCATTGTGATTAGTGAAAAATTTTAATTGTGTTAGGGATTGAAAGTAGCACTTGGTGTTTAAGAGCGAATATCTAGTGTTATACTCTTTATCCCTTTCTCTTTGTTCACATTTGCTATATATTTATAATTATGCTAACAAGGGTCAAGTATGTGCTTTTAGGAAACTATTGAACGCTATATGTGAAAAGTTTTTTTTTGAAAATTTGTCTTTAAATCCGCGTATGAAATTTTTAGACGCAAGACAATTTTCAAATTTTTGGACGAAAGGCTAAATCCCTTAGGAACCAATTTTCTGCTGAGTATTAAAGTTTTTGAAAAAGTATTAGAAAACACAATTTGACCCTCCTTCATGTGGTTTCCCTATGTTCTTCTTAGTCTAAAAGAATGGACGAGGCATCCATCTAATGGGAGTTAAGTGCAACATATAACTTCTAACAAGTCTAACTTTCTAGGTATCGAGCACATGAAGCATATTTGTCACTTGAGCGTGAATCTTATTAATTCAAATAGTAAATGTCTCCTTAAGATAAAAAATGATTCATTCCGCCAACGCCATGCAGCTTCCAACGTAATCCAAAGACCAGATCCTAATTAGGCACCCCACCAAAGGTTTTCCTCTGACAAAAAATATACCTAAGCCATTGGTGAATAGAAGAATTCTCATAGAAAATGCACCTTGATGATTTAAAACTCCATTCCATAAGGTTGCCATGGCACTATTACTCTCCTCTTGCATAGAGTGGTCTCACCCTTTTTTAACTTAAAATATAAAAATTGAATTAATAATTTAATTAAATATAAAATATTTAAGTTTGAATAAAATTATAAGTTTACTTGTACAACCTGCTACAACGGGTAAAAATTATTAATGTAACGTTACACCAATTTTGAGTTGGTGTATATTAGACAAACCCTAAACAATTTGTTCTTTGAAGGTGTAAAATGAGACATAACAATTTTGTAGAATCAAAGCGATAGAGAACTAACCATCGTTTATATGCTTTTAGGTAATACAATCATCTATGTTGGAAGCAAAAAAGGGTGAAAACTCTTATCTTCTTACATATGTGGTCAGGGAGGATGTCTTGGAAAAAAATTAATTTTCCAAGATTTAAGAAGGGTTAGGAACTCAGTAACTTTCTTCTATACCTCAGGGGTAGTAAGACTAATTTGTTGGAAATACAGGGAAACACTAGAAGGGGGTTGAATAGTGTTTCAATGGAAACTTTTTCTTTTTCAAATATTTTGAAAATTTTGCTTCTGAAATTCTTCAGATGATGGATATCAGTCTGAAGGTTTTGGTTATCTTCTGAATCAAGTTCAGATAAATAAACTGTTTAAAAGCTTAGTTTGATATAGAGAAGAAGTTTTCACTTAAATACATTTTCAAACCCTTGTTAGAATAAAAAAGAATTGAAATAGCTTAAGGGATAGAGAAAAATTAGCCAAGAAATTATCCTGGTTCACTCACAACCACAGTGAGCTACGTTCAGTCCCAGGGCAAAACCAGCACCTGGATTTCCACTAATCTTGCAAGATTACAAGTATTCTTTTCTTTCAAGCCTCTTCAGGCTCTACACCAATATTGTTTCTTTCTCCAAGCCTCTTCAGGCTCTCAGACACTATCCAAGTGTAACCCAAGTATTCTTTCAGACAGAAAGCCTCTCCAGGCTTATAACCCAAACTGATCTAAGTTTAAGCAAAAAAAATTTAGTTCATTATCTTCAGATGATAGCTTTGAACTGTAAAGTACAGATAACTGAGAATTTCTCAGGATATAAAATAGAATCAGTGTACACAATCAGAGTATATTTATAGTCTCCAGGGAATTAATGCCCGTTACCAAATAGCATTTAATGCATTCAGAATACGTTTGGCACAGCTCTGTCCAAGGCGTTCTGGGCAACCTAGGTGCAGCAGATCTGCGCACACAAAGCATTCTGGCAAGAGCAGCAACATTGCAGACTTTCCTTAAAAATGCTAAACATTTGAACGAGGAGAGAAACAACTCTGACTCTTATGATGAAATAGGTAAGATCTTGATATGAACGTTCCTCGTGCTCAACAACGTCTTTTAAAGGTCAAACCATTGTCCTGAAGTCTTCAGCTTTCAGATGCAAGGAAAGCTTCAAGTTAACTTTACTCTTTTAGAGGATAAAGGCACTTCAGACGGTATTGAGTCTTCAGACGATCTGAAGCTTCAGATGATATATCTCACTTTTCACAATCTGAAACAAAACATAATCTTGTCAAAGAATATTGCCATAAATTCAAATCCAAGTATTTTATATTTGTTGTTCATTAAAACTATTTAAGGGAATGAGACTCAACAATCAAAGTATATTTAATTGTTTAAATTAATTTTGAGACTCAACATAATTATCTTCATAGATGAAAGAGGACCTATATAAGGCACCCAAGGGTTTGACTATAAAGAAATTTTGTCACCATTACCCAACTTCCAAACCAAGTTCTCCAATAAAGCATTCTAGTTAGCACAAACACCCTTCCATACTTTGGAATCCCTATGTGTCTATTGATCTTAAGAATGATTTACAAACCACATTTATACTTAGAAGAAAGCACCTATACCCAAAGATCCTGCTTATTAACAACAAGTTCCAATTGATTTTCATCATGTAAGGTTATTAAGGTAATGAGAAGAATGTAATCTTAGACCTCACATGAGCTTATTGTTGCACATTATACTCCAGTTAGCCATATTGACCTTCTTCTTTACAATCATATCATCCCAAAGAACATCATAGGAACCTCTATTTTATCACAGGTTGGAAAATAAAGAAAAGTTGTCTATATGAGATGGGAAGGGGATTGTTAGTACCACATGAAACACTAGAAGGGGGGTTGAATAGTGTTTAATAAACTTTAGTTTAGCGATTTTTGGAAAACCTTTCGAAACAAGCAAAACCGGTTTGAAATTATTTGATCAACCTTCCGAAACTGGGATGTTCAGCAACTTGCTGATGCAACTCGGAAGGTTGAATAAAACCTTTCTAAAATAATTCTCCCATTAAAGAAAAGATTATTTTCTGTTCAGATTAATAAAACGACTTTTCTTTAACCCTCCTTGGTTAGTTTAAACAGAGATCAGCGGAAAGTAAAGAGGTAAGGGAAGAGAGAACTTAACACAAAGATTTATACTGGTTCACCCACTAACCCAGTGATCTACAACCCGTCCCAGGGCAAAACTCCACTGGATTTTCCACTAATCCCGCAAGATTACAAGTATTCTTTTACCCCAGCCTCTCCAGGCTTAACACCGAGTATTCTTTGTTTTCAACTACCTCTCCAGGAAACTCATGCAGTATTCTTTGCACACCTGGCCTCTCCATGCCCAACGAGTATTCTTTGTTTTCAACTGCCTCTCCAGGCAACACATGCAGTATTCTTTTACAGACAAGCCTCTCTAGGCTCAACGAGTATTCTTTTACAGACAAGTCTCTCCAAGCTCAACGAGTATTCTTTATTCCACCAAGCCTCCAGGCTCTCAGATACTCAATGGTGTTTACAACATACAGATTAAGTTTCCTAGAAACTTAAACCAACGTTCATCTTGTACTAAGGGGTTACTGAGTACTACTCAGGATACATCAAATGAATTCTAAGTATAAGGATAAGACAGGGATACAAGTGTATAAATTTGGGTGCAACTCGTCTCTAAGTGAGGGATAACTTCCTCAGAGAACTGGCTTGGTAAGATGTTGAATTGAGCTTTAACCGATTCTTTCTTGGCTTGACCATTGGCTCCCCTGGGCTACATTCTCGCCTTTTTCAGTATGGGATTGCCAAAGTATATCTTGGAATTCATGGCCGCCTTGGACGTTAATGCCGCCAATCTTCATAATCCTTCCTTGAGGCTATTTATATGTTCTGGAAATATAGCCGTTGAAGATTGCTTAGTTTACCATTGAGAAGAAATGAGATTTTCTTTGTTCTTCAGCAGGTTGATATTCTCTCTCTTTTCTTCTTTCTTTCTCTTCTCTGTGAGTGTAAGGAGGAAGGACACTAAGATTCTTTAGACTTCTCCTTTGTCCCGTTGTGAGTTCAGCTTTTCTTCACTTGAGGTGCACGCCCCTGATAGCGTATTGCAGAGATGGTACATAGTAGGTGTTGTAGTAGCGCTGACTCTATCTCTGACCTCTATTTACTTTTCTGCAGTAAGCTTCCTCTTTTATGACGGGAAATGAAGTTGTGCCCGAAGGCCTTTGTTTTTCTTTGCACCAATTAAGCTTCACCTTTAACGTTTGCTGAGACTTGAGTCTTTTAATGCATCATTCAGATTGACTCACAAGTCTTCAGAGAGTTTGCATGACGTCTCTGGCTTCTTCTTCTCCAGAGTGTTTGTAATGCCACGTCATTAGCAAGTATGTGTTCAGTAGGTTCAACTTTAACACGCACATACTTTCAGAAGGTTGATTAGCTCCATTATACTTTAGTTCTTCAATTTTGGAGACGCTTTCAGCAAGTTCCTTCCTTCAGATGGTTGTTGCGTTCTTCTTCTTTGTTCGTTATGATCTTCTATGAGCATTAAGTTTGCCTGCATTTCAGCTTGCTCGTTTGTTCTTCTTCTTCTTCTCTTCAGCTGCTTGTCTTCGGTAGCTCTTCTTTTCGGTAGCTTGCTCAACCATAAATTCTTCATTGCTCTGAGTTCTTCTTCTGATTGTTGATCTCTGATGGCTTTCTTCTTCATTTCTTTTTGCGCTTTTGATCTTCTTCTTCTTCTTGTCAGATTCTTGCTTCTTCAAGGTTTCTGAAATACAAAAGATAATACATTTCTCAGTAGAACTTGTTTCTATACAATCTAATTTGTTAATAATTAAAACTAAGGATAATGAGTCTTGAATCTAATTTTAATTTCTTAAATTAATTCTGAGACTCAACAAGAATGACATTCAAAACAAACTACAAAAGGGTAAGCCTACTTAAGAAGGAAATATTTTTAGCCTTCCAAGCAAATAACCTTTGCGCTATTTGGTCAAGTAGAACTTTAAAATTTCTTCTATTTTCCTTCTTGTGAGTCAAGAAGACACAAAGTATTTCCCTAGTCCATTTATTCTTTGAAAACCTAAACCGGTGGTTATCTCTTTTCGAACATTTACATTCATGTTTTTGAAAAAGAAATCTCCAATTTTACTGACGTTGTCTTGAGCTCTAACAAAAAAGTTCTAGCATAGTTGAGATGATTTTGACTTACTCTTAAGAAGCTTTGTAAATAAGATAAGGTCATTTGCATAAATTAAGTGAGAAATCTAGGGTTACAACTACCAACTGGATGGGTTTTCTAGAAGCTAGGGTCTAAAGCCAAATCAATAAGAAGTGGCAAACGTTCCATACAAAAGACAAAACTATAAATGAGTCGATGTCTCCCTAGTGTATTCCCCTAGAAAGAGATAATGAATCGAGCTTCTCCCCATTCCAAAACAACCTCATTGTTGGAGTAAATATGCAATACTACCCAAATGAACAAATTGCTAGGAACACAATATCTCAGATAATTTCCCTAACAAAATCCCATTTCAATCTATTATAGGCTTTCTCGAGGTATATTTTGATAGCCATCCAAACTTTTTTTTTACCTTTTTCTTCCTTAAATAATGGATCACTTTTTGTGTAATAATAATATTATCCCTACTTTGGCAATTGGGGACAAAGTTGTTAATACAAGCAACCTTTCAAGATTGAGAAAATACCTGCTTTACTAGTTTGCATAAAGATCCTATAATACTCCACTAATTAACTTTAATAAGAAATAACTTAGAAACCATCTATTCTGGGTCCTTTGAATCCTTTTGCCAACACGACCTTTTGGTATCTTCTTCAATAATATAACTTGTCAATATGATTTGTTGTCTTTAGGAAAGGAAGGAAAACTCCTCTAAAGCCAGAACTTCACAAAACATCCACAATCCTTAAAAAGTTACTTGAAAAAAATCTACAATCACTCTTTCTAATTCCTCGCATTAGGTACCCGTGTGCCACCAGTGCTTGAAGACTCTTAACCTTGTTCTTTTTCCTCTTAATATAGTCTAATGGAAATATTTAGTGCTTACCCAAGAATAACCATTTGTATTTATTATTTTATTAGTTCATTATATTTTATATATTTCTACGACCATATTACCTTCGGTATTTCTTTCTAAACATCATTTTAATAAATAATGTTGACATAAAAATATTGTGTATTGACATAAAAAATTAGAATTAAGTATTAACCTACAAATGTTTAGAGAGAATTTATATATTTAATAAGAGTGAAAGTGTCAAAAATTGATATGTTCGCGTAATGATTTTAGACATAAATTTCATAAAACATCATAAATATAATTAATTAATGAAATAATGAATTCAAATTATTCATTAGTTAAATTCAAATTCAAATTATTCAAACTTTTCAGAAGATAAGATACAATAATTTTTGAAAGCCGGAGTGACATGCATCTATAGGTCATTTTACTTTGTACCAGTACATCACTTTAAAATTGATTATCATAAACACCACTTACTAATAATGTGTTTGATTCAATATTTTCAGCATATTAAATTGGCGGTAAATATACCTATATCATGCTATATTCACAATAGTGTCTGACTAGATGTTGAGAACACTATCCAAAATAACTTAACACCAGTGGTAGTGGTGTGTTTGAAATAGCATGAGAGAAAAACGCGCTTTTCCACCGTGGATCAAGAAAACGCACTGAAAACGTGAAAAAAGGCCACGTTCCAAGCATTTGAGTGACAGTGAGAGAAATCTTGTGAAACACAGTGCCAACAGTCAACATAACATATAAAGATGACAGAAACACACGCGATCACTCTCTTTCATCATCATCTTCTTCTTCCTCTTCCACCATGAACCCCAACAACCAAACACAACACCAACATCACCCCATGACCAAGACAACCCCACCACCACCACCAAAACCGACCCTCCTCATCACTCACCTTCACCATTCATCGACCCACTCCCTCACATTTCCTCTCAATTCTTCACCTTCACCCTAACTCCCATTCCCTCATGCTCCATTCCCTCCTCAACCACCGCCTCCCTACCCCTCCGAAATCGCCGCCGCCACCCCTCCCTCCGTCCTCTCCTCCTGGCGCTCCGTCTGGAAAGACCGCACCGTCGAAACCGCCTACCTCACTGCCTGGAAACGCATCCAAGACAAACTCGCAATCCACTCCGAAAATCTCACCAATCACTTTCTCTGCCTCAGGAACAACCCTAACCAACTCGTTTCTCATCTCAACCAGTGGCACCACATCGTCACCACCTTCCACACCGACCCCAACGACCCCAGCAACCACCTCGGGTTCCGCGAGACCGTGGAGAGAATCAAACAGGTTGGACCGTAGGTGCTAAGTTTTACGGCATTCCAGAGAGATATATTAGGGTTGTGTGTCTGCATGCCGCGTGTGCTCCTCCTCCTCCTCCTCCTCCTCTGTGAAGAGGAGCACTGACAAAAAGAGGATTAGGGTTTGAGTAAACTGAGTCTCTTGATGTGCCTGCTAAGGAGGTACCTAAGAGGCTTCGTGAATTGGCTTTGCAGCATAATGTGGTGCTTTTGCATTAGGCAGAAGTATATTAGGGTTTAAGTAACCTTTTTTAGCTGAGGTGAAGGATTATGCTTGTCATAGAGCAGGGAACCCTGATTCAAAGAGATCAAAGGTTTTGAAGAGGGGAACCTTATGCTCTAAGCGTTGTGGGTGTGGGTTTCGGATAAGGGCTATTGTGCCTATCAAGGATTATAATGAGAAAGATAGGAGTTTGTGTATGAAGAAGATGGGGGTGGCGATTTCAGCTGTAATGCTGTTGCATTCTGGGCATGAGCCTGGCCTTTGGATGGGAATGCCAGGATTATGCATTAGGGTTGTTGGGCACAAGGGTGAGTATTTGATGGAGAAGGAAAGGGCTATGGGTGGCATGAGGATGTGGAGAATGAAGGTTTGTGAGCTGATGGGAAAGGAAAAGGATGAAGGGGATTTGCGGGTTTGGTTTTGAAAAAGGTGGGGGAGTTGGAAGCTGAAGTTGAGAGGTTGGAAGGGAAAATTGCAGCGATCCAGCCGGAGTTGTTGGGTTCTGTTTCTCGAGCGTTGTATTATTGTCATAGAATCAGAAACATAGGTGAAGTGGGTTCAAAATCAGAAATTGGATTGCTTCCTGACGACCTGTGTACAGATGATGTCTTGGTTAGGGATGCAGATTCACAAATTGGAGTGATCATGACCATGACAGATTTTGGGGATGGGCGTGGACATGGACCTGATTGAGGTTGAGGATGATGAAAGAAAGTTTTGGCCGCACTCTAGAAGAAGTAGCTTCTTGGGGCCAGATGAAGGCAGAGAGTGGAGATCAGAAGATCTGTTAAGTGAAACTTGTAAGCCTGAGAAGTGGTTGAAAAGCATCCTTGATTATGAGGATGTGAAACTAACAAAGCCCATCAGAAAGGACAAGGCTGTAGTTACAGATGTAAACCTTGACTGTGTACAGATTGATAGTTTCTACCAAGACAATCCTAAATGGTATGATTCTCCTTGTGGTTTGAGATACTGTTGCAAATTGTGGGGATAGTGGATTCTTTCACGGGGAGATTCATTCCAGCCATGAACAACAAAGTAAATAGTGATTAATTTCATTTTTCCTATTTACTACTTCCATCTGACCAATAGAAGTGGGAAGTACATTTAGGTGTACAGAAGATTGGAGCCGCTCACATGATCTGAGGTGTATATATTGTGTGTGGTTCTGTTAAGTACAACAAAGTATGTTCTTTTACATAACTTTATGAGTATTATCATGTTAAGTGTTAACCTTGTTCTCGACCTTAAGATTATTTAGCCTGGTCCTTCTTATATGTGTATATGTATTATGTATTTCCATAATCTTTTTGGAATTAAAACATTTATACATTAATATGAGGAGTCATTGATAATTTATTTCCATATTGCACTAATTAATCTTTATGACATGTAGTACCTTACCCCCTTAGAGAAATGCTACGCAAATTTATTCATTTTTTATATGCAAAAAACATTTAGGTTTTGGTTCGATGTGAAACCGAAGATTATCAATTGCTATAACCATACAGGCATGACATCCCCTATACCCTCTTGTAGCTCTGTCCTGCCTTTTAATTTATCTTGGCACACTTTTTAGCAATTACTATTATATCAAGTATAAGATTGCAGGTTTCTGGTGCTTTTAGGGCTCTAACAATTTCCTTCAGGTCCACCCAATTGTCCTGCTGTTGCCTCTTTTTTATTTTTTAATTTCCAAATTGTGATGTTTGAGAAATATTGAATTTAAATGTGTCTTCTCCGTCCTCCAGATGTTGTCTTGTACTATAAATGGCAAATGTATTCCACTTGTTTGTGATGTGCTGGCAAATGTAATTCCATTTGTGCAAGAAACAAGGCAGGGAAATGTTTGCCAAGGTAGGAAATGTTAGCTTATATGAGAATGAGACAATATATATACCTGATGCGTGAATCATGATACATGATTGGGCTAGGAAATAAAATATTATATTGAGCACAAGCATAATACATTAATACTTGAGCACGGGTGTTCTCAAAAAGATCCTAAAGGTCCAATGTAGGCTCCAAAGTTGAGAAACCCTAGGTCGTAACTGACCTCCCTATTTTCTGGGAGGCATGTTGGGCTATCTTGGATCTATATGGGTATCCTCAAATTCAAAATATCCTAAATTAGAAATATGTCATCAGCTCCTCTATCGCTTACTACTCCGGATCCTAGTCAGCTTACCTATCTTCTAAGCCCATTACATGTTGTCACTCATAGGCCCGGCCCATTCTAGGGGAGTTCAACAAGCTTAATATTTGAAAATACAACTGGCATTTTCTTCATGGTCTTATTTTGCGAACTTCAATGTCATTGTTATCTATCCATGAAAAGGGAATAACACTCTTGAGATTGAAGTTGGCAACCGGTTTGAGTTCATTCCTTTCATAATTGTTATTCAATTGATGATCTTGATGGATCATTTAACATATTATGAACTAGGGTTATCAATTGCGGTTGTGATCGCGTTGTGGTCCCGATTGCATTGTTGCTGTGTGGGCTAATGTGGTCCTTTTGCGGCTGATGCAGTTTGTAAATCACAGTTTGATGCGGGTTGCGGTGGTAGCCACAACCAAGATTTTTGCTGCTGCATCACATGATATGATCTGCAATTTATATGATGGGTAAGAACATATGATGTCACAAGAGGTATTGAAACTTTCCTCTGAGGCTTAGGTATGTTTTTGAGCAAGGCCACTTGTCCTCCAAAAAATCTTTCAGATATTTTGTTTCCTTATATGTTGCTCCATCCTGTATGAGAAACATTTATAAATTAAATGAGGCCCCAAATTAAAATTTGATTCGATTATAATATATTGTAAGTATTAAAATGCCAATGTTGTACTCACAGGAATTGTTGTTAAGATCGCGATTTAGATTGTAAGATTGGATGATTTTACGATTTTGCTGGGGCTGAGTGAGTCAGAATCGGACTTCAGTGAGATCGTTGTAGGATTGCCGATTCAGATTGTGAACTTGGGGGATTTGTTCGATCCAAGATGTCCTAAATACTGGTTGGATTTTGCGACCCAGTCACAAAAAAAGCCTTTCGACCCTGTTTCTTAATATTTTCAAACTGTTTTCCCTCATTTTGGGACCCTAAAACTCAGATTCTTTCCTCTCTTTCCTTGTCTGATTTCTGTGTTCTTCACTGCGGCCAATCTGTGCGATCTGGGTGCCGCCCTCTTCACTGTTGCGTTCTGCTTTGCGCATCTTCCTTCCGCGTTCTGCTCTTCCTGCTGCATACTGCACTGTTGTTGGTGTGTTCTGGTGTGTATTCTGTGTTCTGTTCTTGGTGTGTTCTCTGGCTATGTTCTGATGGTGCCCATTCTGCACTGTTCTGTTGCTGCTCTGTTGGTGCATTCTGCATTTTTCTGTTTGTTTTTGAGTGTGACTGTCAAAGATTAAAAAATGTCTACTGTGCAAGGTGATGATGGTAATGGGGGCTGGAGCTGCTCTAGATGATGAATATGATGATTGACGCCTTAGGGATTTTCTCTGGATTCTTGGCTTGGAGTGTTTTCTCTTGTTTTTTGAATGTTTGGTTATGTTATCTTTGAACTTTACCTACCCTTATGTATTTGACTAATTAAGACATGTTTTTTATGTTATGATTATGGAATTTCAGTTTTAAGTGTGTTTAATTTGTCATTTATAGGTTTTTTTCATAATTTCTGTGCATATGTGTGTGTGTGATTTAGTATAATTTTTCAGTTTTGGTAGAACCTTATGACCTTGTTATGATCTTATGTTTGTACGATCTTGGCTACCCCCCCTCCCGATCCTATGTAGGATCTCGATCTTAACAACATTGCACCAGGGGTTTTGTAGAAGGCCAGTGCAGTAGTACTCTTATAATCTCTTGTATGCATTTTCTGATTTGTGAGCGGCTTCCTATTTATGTGTAACAAAAAGGATAGGAGCTCCAATGAGTCATGACACCTTTGTCACACATTTTCAGTTTGGGGTTACACACATAATGTCAGAATCAGAAAAAGGAAAATTATGCTATGGTTAGGCCCTGGATTTTCATTGCATGAATGAATACAAACAATCTTCAAAGGAACAAGTATGACTCGTCATACATCATATTTCTTTTACTTCTGTGGGGGATTTTTATTTTTATTTATTTTTTACTTTTATTATGTTTTAAAGGCCTAATGATGGTTGAACTTCCTCCTTTCTTCCATATAATTGCACCTGTTTTTCAGTGTTTGTATTCATCACTGTGCTAGACTTGCTGTTTTAAGTTGGAAATCTACTAGTCATGCATTCTCTTACATGTTTTTACTTAAACTGCTGTGCAATTTGACTTCATTCTTCATTTGTGGCTTTATCTGTTTTATTCTTCTCAATATTTGTAATGATGATTATGCCATGCATTCTCTTCTCATATTTGTATCCATGATTTCAAGGGCTGCTTTTTGTTGACACTTTGTGGTTGCAAAGTTTGGCATCTTATCCGTGTCACTTAATTTATGGGTTTCATTGTTTTGAATATTTGGTTTTGTTATTTTTTTTCTTAAAAATTTAGGGTGAGGGATGGTGCCACAATCCAAGGCAGGGAAGCCTCCGGGTTCAAAGAGCACTTATAGAGGTACTTACATTTTACCTCACCCCAAGGGAACAAGTGGGGGTTCGAACCTGCAACCTGTCAGATACGATACCCTGTCTTGCTCCACTTGACAAGGGGTTATATTTGGTTTTGTTATGAATTAGCGTAATAACAGCAGATGCCATCAGAAGGTTCCATGGAGCTATGAATCCTCTATAGCTAAGTATTATTCATGAAGTCAAATGTATATTTTCTTATTTGATTGGGAAATATTTGAAGCCATCTCAATGTAGTAATATACTTGTTGGTATCACTTAGACTGTTCATTAAACACACACTTAAATGCATTTTTTTCATTGTTTTTATGTGAGTGGTTTTGCTGATGTGTCTACTTCATGATTAGCAACAAATTACACTTGGTTATTTACTGAAAGGGTGATGATTGCTAATTCAAACCTGGCTTTTTGTGATCTCATGTCTTAGACAGAAATGGTCTTATTTTAAAAATCTGTTCCCTCAAGAAGATTCAAGTAAATACCAAAAGTCTGTTCTGACTTTTTGGGGTTGTGGTATCTCTGGTTATATTAATCCAGTCAGACTCAAAATATCTAAGCTGTTTCTTACCTTCTGTGTGACAAATTGCTTTTTAAACCCTTATGGATTGTGCTAGTGCAGGGAGGTGAGATTTCTATTCTACTTCTTGGCTCATACTTTTAAAACTCTTCATTATAATCCTCCTCATGATGATTTAGTTCTAGTGTTGTGTGAGTGACCTTTCTGATATGGATGAGTTGATGTGGATAAGTATGCTTCTAATGCTCATAACTAGAGAAAATTCTTTTCTGCTAATTATTTTGGTGATAGTAAAGAATTTACTCAGCCGAATGGCTATTGCAGTAACCATTGCGGATAAGACCTCAGAGATAAATTTGCACTATTTATTTCTTAAGATTCTGTTAAATTTTATGTACAACTATCCCTTAGACATATTGATACTGGCCCAAACTGTAATAACGATTCTGTTCATTTGGGGCTTTCGGCCTTTGCAACTGCAAAGTGTATTAGATTTCCATCTACAGAGTATAAACGGGCCATTACTTTTCACAACCGTTATGTTTACTATTCCCACCCCCTATTTTTTCTCTTCCCAAACCTACCCTCCCCTATCTATTCCCCTAATCCCCTCCCTTCGCCCCCTATATATCCCCCTCCCTGTATATTTTTTTGAAAAAAAAAATATATTTACGGACAGTGCTGTCTAAAAGTTATTTTTTATAACTTCCGGACACAATTGTCCGGGAACCATTCCCGTACAATTGTATTATGAAGTAATATTTTTTAAAAAAAATATATCTGCCGGACACTACTGTCTGGAAGTTTTTTTTTAAAAAAATATAACTTCCGGACACAATTATCCGGGAATCGTTCCCGGACAACTGTGTCCGAAGGATTGTCTGAAAGGTATATTTTTTTAAAAAAATATAACACTCCCAGACAACTGTGTTTTTATTAATATGTTTCATTGTAAAAGATATTTTTTATGAACTGTGGCTATTCTACACATAAGACAGTCTTGTTGTTACCATTTTATTTTTTCTTACACATCAATTTTATTTTTTATTATCATTTTTACTTTCTTTTATTTTTTTTATCAAAATTATATCTCCATTTATTTAGCTTCAATTATAGTGTTTTTTATGAATCACGAGAATCCCTCGCCGGAGACAGTCTTGATCCTATTATTTTCTTTTTTCTTTTATTTTTTATCTCACCTTCATTTTCTTTTTTTTTTGGTTTTTTTATTCTCAATTTAGTAATGGTTTTTTATGCAATGAATAACAGGTATCCTCTATGGGAGAGTCTTGCTTTTGTTGTTTTCTTTTATTTCTATTGCACTTTTGTTTTCTTTTTTAATTATATTAAATTATTTTCATTAATTATTCATTCCTATAATTGTTTTATTATAAGAGTAATTTTTTTAATGAACCACGAAAGACAGCCTTGGTGTTACCATTTTTTTTTTTTCCTTTTTCTCTCATACATTAATTTTTTTATTATTATATTAAAATATATTCTCTTAATATATAAGTATTTATGATAGCTAATATTTTATCTCATGCAAAAACACGAGCAAAATAAATCATACCATCAATATACTCGTGCGAAGGCACGGGTCACCTACTACTTTTTTTAAAAAAAAATAACTTCTGGACACAATTATCCGGGAATCGTTCCCGGACAACTGTGTCCGGAAGTTATATTTTTTAAAAAAGAATAAACTTTCGGACAATAGTGTTCGTAAGGTATATATTTTTTTAGAAAAATATACCTTACGGACAACCGTAAGGGAAGGGGAATAAGGGGGTGGGGGGAAGTGAGCGCTGGGGAAAGTGAAAAGGGAAAAGGGGAAAGGGGGAGGGGAAAGGGACAGTGGGGTGGGATGGGGTCATGGGTGGGATGAGGTGGGGTGGCTGGGAAGGAGGGGAGGGTAGTGTGGGAAGATAAAAAATGATAGGGGTGGGAATAGCAAAAATAACCGGTGCCAAAAGTAAAGGCGTATAAACGAGGCTGAAAATAGTCCAATTCAACTTACAAAACAAGGCCCATAGGTTTTCCATTGATTTTATTTTTCATAAACATGAATTTGCTTTTCCCACCGTGATTTTTGCTATCCCTCCCCCTTTATTTTCTGGAAAATTATAAAATCCTAAACTGCCCTTCAATTAATTGATTTACCGGACGCTGTCCAGGAACTAATCCCGAATAACAGTGTTAGTAAGCATTATTTTTACAAAAAATGGGCTTATGGACACAAGTGTTCGGAATAATTCCAGACAATTCGTAAAAAATTGGCTCACGAACATAGTTGTCTAAGAATGGTTCCTGGACAATTGTGTCCGTAAACTTTTTTTTTTAAAATGACTTACGGAAACAGTTGTTCGGGATTGGTCCTAGACAATTGTGTCCGTAAGGGGGAAAGGGGAAAAGGAAAAGGGGATGGGGTGAAGGGAAAAATGGGTGGAGGAGTGGGGAAGGGGGATGGGGTAATCTCGGATAACTGTGTCCGTAAGTCTTTTAAAAAAGAACAACTGTCCGTAAGGGGAAAAGGAAAAGGAAAAGGAAAAGGGGATGGGGTGAAGGGAAAATGGGTGGGGAGTGGGGGATGGGGTAGGGGGGCGACAGGAAGGGGGAGGGGGAGGGATAGGTGGGGCAAGAAAAAAATAGGGGGGTGGTAATAGAAAAAAATCGCGGTGGGAAAAGCAAAGGCCAAAATAACACCACTTCTTTTATTTTTTTCTATTATACTTAACTAGTCCAGCTCTAACTATCAAATGCCATAGCAACTTTGCAAATCAAGCTAATTAAGAGCCCGTTTGTTTAAAATTATTTCTTAAAAGAATCATTTTTTTAAAAAAAATCACTTATAGGAATTTTTAAGATGTTTGTCTAAACTTTTTTCAAAGCAGAATTAGAAAATAATCAGTTTTTTGTTTTTTTAAGAAGCAACTCAAAGTTACTTCTTGAAAAAAAGTAATCAAAATAGAAGACAGAGAAAATTTTGTAACAATGTGAAATAAAATAAACTGTTTTTTTCAAACTGATTTCAATTATACAAGAATCTCTAAAATAAAATCAATTTTTCAAACAATTTAAAAAAAAAAGTACTGAACTTCTGGAAAGTCCGAGAGTGAATCTTCTTCACTGCAAGCTTCGATCTCCGGAAGGCTGAAGCTGGAGACGGTGGTGCAGGGGTACCTGCAAGGGACTCCGATGCTTAACGTAAGAGTGTGTATCAGAGAGGTAGGAAACAGTAGTGATTGTAATAGAAAATGCGTACCTTTTCTCTCTGAATCACCTGTATTTATAATGTGATTTGGGCGGGAAAGTTGGTTACGCGCGTGTAACCGTCCCCGTGATTTACGGGTTCACGCGCCATTTCTGTCGTTCAAACACGCGCTAGTGGAATCTTTAATGTCAGTAGATCCTCGGATATAGACGTCGACATGGTATGTCGGCGCGGTATGCCGCACCATCTCGTCAATGCTTCTTGATAGTATAAATGGGGTATCTGAGCTCATATCTCGACTGGTCTGGTCGACTGCTATATTTGACATTCCTCGTCAGAATGTCATCGTATTAGGACGACAGCGTGACTCGTAAATGCCACCATGTCATGTCGATTTGGAGTATAGTTTTACTCCAGAACAGTTGCCCCCGAAAGTCGATTTCCTCTGAGAGGCTTTCGACTTTCAATATCGACTTGACTTTTGAATTTCTAGTATCCGCGCAAATTTAATATATTATGTCGCTTAGTTTTCTATTTAAAATTTGATAATTAATTTCTTGCCAAGTGTCACGATCTTATCCATTTGGGCCTAGTGGGCTTCATAATTAGAGGAATCTGAACCGTTTCAGTTTCTCATAAGTAACCGTTCCCTTTCTCATAACTATCTTCAGTTAAAAACTTTTCATTTTCACTAAGATTTCAAAATCCTCTCTTGAAGACAGAATTCAAAATCTTCTCTTTGAAGATAAAATTCTTCTTAATTTCGGAGGTTCGTTTGAGGTGAAAGCAGTTTCTGCATTGCTAAACCTTTATTGACTCCTTCGTGTATGAGCTTTGGAGTGGTAAAGCTTCTTGAAGAATTCAGGGATTATTCGAAAAGAACTATCACAGGTAACTTCGTTTCCTCTTTGAGTTTCTAAGATTATGGTTCTAACTAGGGCTAAATCTAGGGCTCTTAAGTTAGAGGCTAGGCGTCACTGTATTGTTGTTCTAGATGATCCTGAGGATCCTAGTATTCCTGATCTCGTAGCCAGAAGGGGAATACGGGAAAGTTCAAATCTTTTCAGTTTTAGTGAGTCGGTTGTTGGGACTGCTCATACTTTGGGGAAGTATGACTTCTCGGGATGTTCCGCGGAATCGTCCGTGATCAGCTTTGCTGACCGCGGAATTGATTCTTCATCTCAAATTAATTTTAACTCAGGACTTTTGGACAGGTCCGAGATGGGAAAGCGGAAGATTTATACCTCTCCGGGTACAAACTATCCTGTGCCGGAAACGTTGTCGAGCTTAACATGGGTAGATAGAGAAGCGATTGGGACTCCCAGCATATACACCTCCGAGGGGTCTTTGGAGTCGGGGTTTCGCGATGTGGAATGGGTAGGAACCAGGCAAAGAGGATAAGTGGAGTTTAGTGCCCCCGAGAATGGACGACCGTATATGTACTCAAGGAGATTTGAAGGATAACCTCTTTATTCCGATGTATAAATCCGTCTTTGAGGACCTCAGGATTTTGGCTTCCTTTTCACTGGTTCGAGTTGGAGGTCCTTCATCACCTGGAGGTGGCGCCTTCTCAACTTCATCCTAACGCATGGGCTTTCGTAAGAAGTTTTATGATTTTATGCCATGGGTTGAAGCTGGAGCTTAACTCGAATATCTTCTTTCACTTCTTTCGCCCCTTGGTAGTAAAGGACGGTCCAACCCGGTATTCATGGCTGTCCCTTCGGGCTGGTAGTGGTGGGAAAATCTTTGAAATATTTCAAGAGTCCTATCGAAACTTTAAAGATAAGTATGTATTTTGTAAGCCGATTGGCGAAGGTCGGCAAAATATCCTTGGCGAGGACGGTCGTGGGATGATTTATCCTTACTGGAGCCAAGCCCATTTTGAAAAATCTTCTTCGGAATATACTGTCAGTTATAAGGAATTGTCCGAAGATGAAAAGGAAGTCGTGGATAAAATTAAGAATTTTGTGAGGGACTTTGGAACTTTTCCGAGTAGCGAAGTTATTGAAGAGGGCGGTGACGCATCTCGACAGTCCATTGGGTAAATATTTCTGTAATTCGTACCTATCTCTAAAGTTCGTGTTGATGCTTAATCATTTATCTTCTTTTGCAGAAACTATGGCGGCAGCACAGAGGGCGAAACTTGCCGAGAAACTGTTAAAAAGGAAGGAGCAGGAAGCCCAGAAGAAGACTGCTAATGTCGAGATTATTGACCCGACAATAGTGAAGAGGCCAAAGTTAGGGGCTTCGAGCAGTGCTAAAATTGATGGTGTCCCTGTTTTCAAGACACCTGAAGAGAAGAAGAGTAACGAAGAAGTGAAGAGAGCTTCTTCTTGGTATTCTGAAGATACTTCAAAGGGAAGGGGAAGGGCCATCCTGTAGTAGCTTGCCTCCTTCGAACATGACCAAAGAGGAGGTTCGGCGCTACTTGGCAGTTCAGGCTCAAAATCTATTTGTTAACAAGTCTGAGGCAGAAATAACCGAGTTTATGAATCACGCGTCGAGTTGGGCAATGAGGTTTGCAATGATGTCGCAATACTTTGCCTGCTCGGTGCGTGACTTAAATGCGCTCTTGCCTTTGAAGGAAGAGTTAGAAAAAGTCAAGGGAAAGCTTGAAGCTAATGAGCTTCGGATGCAAGAAGCTATTAACGAGGTTCGACTTACGAGGGTGGAAAAGGATAAACTTTATGAAGAGAACCTCGCTCTGAGTAAACAAGTCAAAGTTTTAACTGCCGAGAAGAAGGATGCTGAGAAGAAGGCAGAATTGGCTTCTGCTGAGCTTACTTCAGCTCGCAGTGACGCAACATCTGCTTCTGAAGCAGCATCTCTTGCCCAAAAAGAAAATATTGAGCTAAAAGAGAAGGTAAGAGAATTGGAAGTCAAATTAGCTGAAGAGACTACGGAGAGGGTGCAGGCCGAGAAATTATGGATTGATGCTTCTGCTTTGTATTTTTACGAGGCCATAAAACAGATGAAGTTTCTTAACCCTGAAGTGAGCTTAAATACAAAGGGGATGTCGACAGTCTGTACTGTCAAAGATGGAAAATGGTACGATGTTCTTCCGACTGGTGACATTGAGGGGACCCCTGGAGATGTGATTCCGAGTACCCTAAAACTTCGAGCAGATGAAGAAACTGAGTAGGAAGATAAAGAAAGTCTCCTTTCGAGTGATATTGAAGCATGAAGGGCCAGTAGGCTAGCATTCTTTTGTGTTCTAAATATTTGACTAGGTTTATATATGATAATGACGTTGAATGTTTTGTTTAAGTATTTCTTGTTATGAACAAATTATATCGACAATTATCAAGGGTAACTTTTGTAGTATACCTGAATATTTCAAGGAACTTATCCTCGAATTTGGTAAAGTTTAAATATTCTCCTCGAGGGATGACGCTCGACTTTACCCGAGGAGCGTATCCTTGACGCGAAGCGTTTAGTCGAGGGACTGAGTTCGAGATTGCTCGAGGAGCGTATCCTCGACGCGAAGCGTTAAGTCGAGGGACTAATCCCGAGATTGCTCGAGGAGCGTATCCTCGACGCGAAGCGTTAAGTCGAGGGACTAAGCCCGAGATTGCTCGAGGAGCGTATCCTTGACGCGAAGCGTTAAGTCGAGGGACTAAGCCCGAGATTGCCCGAGGAGCGTATCCTCGACGCGAAGCGTTAAGTCGAGGGATTAAGCCCGAGATTGCCCGAGGAGCATATCCTTGATACGAAGTCTTAAGTCGAGGGACTAAGCCCAAGATTTGATTATGAAAACTGAATCTTTATTTATTCAAAAACATTTACAGTTAGCTGAAGTATTTCCGGAGCTTGTCGATATTCCAAGTTCGTGGTAATGGAATTCCAAGTAAAGTTTCTATTCTATATGCCCCAGTTCCTGTTTTTGAGATGACACGGTATGGCCCCTCCCAATTCTCGGCTAGCTTCCCTTGAGTCGCATTTCTATTGCCAATATCGGCTCTTCTTAAGACCAAATCCCGACTTCAAAGGAACGCGGAATGAGGCTCTTTTGTCGACGTCTTGCAGACTGTAATTTAATTGCCGCTTCTCGGATTGAGGCTCTTTCGCGTACTTCCTCTATTAGATCCAATTCTTCTCGCATCCTCCCTTCATTACAATTCTTATCATAGGCATGAAGTCGAAAGTTCTCTTCGCCAATCTCTACTGGAATCACGACATCAACTCCATAAGCCAATCTGAATGGCGTTTCTCCCGTAGTTGAATGTGGGGTTGTGTGATAAGCCCACAGAACATTGGGTAATTGTTCAGCCCAGAGTCCTTTTGCCAACTCAAGCCTTTTCTTAAGGCCTTTAAGGATTACCTTGTTGGCCGCTTCGGCCTGTCCATTTGTTTGGGGATGCTCCACTGAGGAAAATCTGTGTGTTATGTGAAAATCTGCCATCAAACCTCGAAATCCTTTATCAGTGAATTGTGTGCCATTGTCGGATACCACTGTGTTGGGAATTCCAAACCTGCAGATGATGAATCGGTAAAAGAACTTGGATAAGTTTTTTGCCGTGATCTTAGCTAATGGTTGGGCCTCAATCCATTTGGTGAAGTAATCTACTGCCACAGCAAGATACTTTAATTGTCCTGGAGCTGTTGGGAATGGGCCCAGTATATCAATTCCCCACCATGAAAATGGCCAAGGGGCGGAAATGGACCATAAAGCTTCGGCAGGTGCTTTGTGGATGTCAGCATGTTTCTGGCAGGATGGGCATTTTTTGACATACAGAACACAGTCGACTTCCATGGTGGGCCAGTAATATCCTGCCCTCAAGATTTTCCGAGATAATGAGTGACCTCCAGGGTGATGTCCACATATGCCTTCATGTACTTCGGCCATGACATATTCGATAATGTTTCCTGATATGCACTTCATGAGTGGCTGTGCTAAGCCTCTTCGATATAAGACTCCGTCTATCAGACAATACCTCGCCGCCTGCCTCAAAATACGCTTCGACTTGTCAGGGTCATCAGGTAAGGTTCCATCTTGAAGGTATTTCTGTATATCTTCATACCAGCATATCCCCTTTTCATCTATTGACATGACGATAGTTGGTGCCGAGATTACTTCTTGAATCACAGACTTGTTATTTCATGACGACCTTGTACTGGCGAGTTTTGAAAGTATATCGGCCCTGGTGTTTCTTTCTCTGGGGATGTGGTTTATCTCAACCTCGACAAATTTACTGCATAGATTTCTGACGACTTCAAGGTATTTTTCCAGCATGGGATCTTTTACTTGGTAAGTGTCGTTGATCTGTGAGACTACTAGTTGTGAATCGCCTGTTGACACGAACTCGTTTCGCCCCGACCTCGGTCGCCATTCTCAATCCTGCTATCATTGCTTCGTATTCGGCTTGATTATTGGATGTTGGGAACGATAGGCTCAAAGAATGCTCCAAGATGACACCTTCTGCATTTTCTAAGAGTATTCCTGCTCCGCTTCCTTTTTTATTTGAGGATCCATCGACATGCACATCCCACCAACTATCAGGAGATTCAGCTGTCGGAGTTAATTCGGCTATGAAGTCTGAAAGGACTTGGGCCTTGACTGCTTGCCGAGGCTGGTAAGTCACTCCAAATTCAGATAACTCAACAGCCCATGATACCATCCTACCGGCCAGATCTGGTCTGTGAAGGATTTGTCTAATCGGTTGATCGGTTCTCACAATGACTGGGTGAGCTTGAAAGTAATGTCGAAGTCGACGAGCTGCTGTGATAAGTGTTAACGCCATTTTTTCTACCCTTGGGTACCTCAGTTCTGCTCCTTGCAGGGCTTTGCTGATGAAGAATACTGGAAGTTGAGTGGCTTCTTGTTCTCGGATCAATGTTGCGGCAATCGCTTCCTCCCCAACTGAGAGATATAAGTAAAGTGTTTCTCCTACATTTGGCCTTGACAATACGGGTGGTGATGATAATATTACCTTTATTTGCTGAAAGGCTTCTTCACATTCATCGTTCCAATCAAAAGACTTTCCTTTCTTTAAGAGGTGAAAGAATGGGAGTGCCCGGGATGCGGACTTCGAAATGAACCTTGTTAATGCGGCGATCCTTCCTGTTAATTGTTGAACTTCTTTTACCGAGGTGGGGCTTTTCATGTCGAGGATGGCGCGACATTTATCAGGATTAGCTTCTACACCTCGCTCCGTAAGCATGAAACCGAGGAATTTCCCTGCGCGAACTCCAAAGGTGCATTTCTTGGGATTGAGTCTCATATTATATCGACGGAGTTGGTCAAAGACTTCGCCGAGATCTTGAGTATGAGTCTCGTCTGTCAGGCTTTTTGCTATCATATCATCTACATAAACCTCCACCACTAGACCAATTTGACTGTTGAAAAACCATATTCATCATCCTCTGGTAAGTTGCCCCCGCATTCTTAAGTCCAAATGGCATCATTCTATAACAATAGTTTGCTCCTTCAGTCATGAACGCCGTTTTTTCTTGGTCAGGAGGGTACATTGGAATTTGGTTATATCCCGAATATGCATCCATAAAAGATAAGAGGCGAAAACCAGAAGATTTGTCGACCAATCGGTCGATATTAGGCAAGGGGTAAGAATCTTTAGGGCATGCTTTATTTAAATTGGTATAGTCAACGCACATTCGCCATTTTCCATTTGACTTTTTAACCAAAACTACATTAGACAACCAAGTCGTGTATTTGACTTCTCGGATAAAGGCGGCATCGAGTAGTTCCACTACTTGCTGCTTTACAGCTTCTGCTCTATCCACCGACATGTTTCTTCGCCGTTGCTCGACTGGTTTGACTTTCGGATCCACGGAGAGCCGATGACAAATGACCTCGGGGTCTAAACCTGGCATATCGGCGGCAGTCCAGGCAAATAAGTCGGTGTTTTGTTGGATAAGGGCGCAGAGTTCTTCTTCAACTTTTTCTGATAATCCACAACCAATTTGGACTGTTTGGTCGGGTTTGGATCCGATCTGCAATGTTTTAAATTCTCCATTCGGGAATAGGACGGGTTTTCTTTGAAGTCTTCCCTGACATCCAAGTCTGTCAACATTACACCAACTGATGATGGATGTTCCTCGCGTTTCTCCGGTGGAATTGTCTTCTCTGTCTTGGAAATTTTCAAAGATTCCTTATAACAAGAACGTGCCATTACTTGGTCGCCGCGCAAGCTGATCACCTTCCCGTCATCGCTCCAAAATTTCATCATCAAATGGTTGGTCGAGATGATGGCCCCAATTGTGTTGAGAGTCGGCCTTCCTAAGATCGCGTTATAAGTCGTCGGGCAGTTGACCACCAAAAACCGTACTTTAGTGGTTTTGGTTAAACGAGTTTCACCAAATGTCACGAGGAGTTCTACATATCCGGCAGGCTGGATTTTATCTCCTGTGAACCCAATCAAATCGCCCCCTTTATATGGAATCATATCTGTTTTAGGAATGTTGAGGAGGTGGAAAGTCTTCATGAACAGAACGTCTGCCGAGCTTCCTTGATCGATAAAGACTCTCCTGACTTCATGATTTGCCATCATGACCTTTATGAGCATCGGATCATCGTGTCCTGGGATGACTGGGCCATAGTCATCTTCTGAAAAAGTTAATGGGGGAAGTTTTCGTCGCGTGCCACCTCGCGGATGGGGGGAAGATGATGCCGACATAACTTCTTTCAAATGCCTTTTCCTTGCATTGCTTGATTCTCCTCCTCCTGCGAATCCCCCTGCTATCACATAGATCACTGGATGTTTTGAAGAGGAAGGCTCTTCTCGAGATGGAGTGTGATGTCGAGAGACGCTTCTACGTTCTCGATGAGAATCGTGAGGTGGAGATTTTTCAGATGGCCTCTTAGATGTCGACCTTTCTGGACGAGGGGACCTCGTTCGAGATCTGCTTCTGTCATGTCGGCTAGATTCGTGTCGTCTTTCCTCCTTTCATTCGTTATGTCCCCGACCCTGGGTGTTATCCCTTCTTGACTGATAATCAGCCTCCTTCTTGAATCTTCGAAGTTTCCCCCGTTGGATGAGTTCCTCGATGGAATCTTTCAAATTGAGGCATTGGTCTGTATCATGGCCATGAGATTTATGGAATCTGCAATATTTGGTCTTGTCGGTATTTGGCCCCGTCCTCTGAGGTCTTGGTCTCCTCATGCCAGCTTCGTACATCTCGACATGGAGAATCTCGTTCATAATCTTCTCGTGAGATTGATTTAAGGGGGTATAGAATGTATATCGTACGAAAGGCTCTCTGTTGCCTTTATTTTCTTTATTTTTACTCTTCTGCCCTTGCTCCTTCTGTGGTTGATCTGTCGATACCGTATCTTTCAATTTCAAAGCCATTTCTTCGTCTTCTAAGCTGATGTAACTCTCCGCACGATTCAAAAACTCCTCCATGTTATTTGGTTTTCTTTTGGATAAGTCTATCCAAAAAGGAGAATGTGGTATGAGCCCATCTTTTGCCAGCATAAGTTGGACTCCGGGTTGAAGACCTTGGACTAGCAACGCTTCTCTTGTGAACTTACTGATATAATCTCGCAGAGATTCTGAGGGTCCTTGGCGGATTTGTTTTAAAGATGCCTCCGTCTTTGGTTGAACCTTACTTGTGGTAAAGCTTGTGATGAATTTACTACGTAACTCGGCCCAGGTGTTGATAGACCTCGCAGGTAGGGTCTGGAACCATCTCAGCGCGGTCTTCTTCAACGACAGAGGAAAAACTCTACACATGATTGGACCTGATGCGCTTCTTACCGACATAGCAGATTCATAAACATCCAAATGTTCCAGCGGATCACCTGTTCCGTCATACAACTCTGGAACCGGAACCTTCTCAAACCTCTTGTCGATAGGGAAAAGCATGATCCGTTCAGAGAAGGGAAGGACGACTTGGATCACCTCTTCGTCTTGTATATGTCTGGACTCGTCATTTATCGGAATGATTTTCCGTGGTGGTGGCGAGTTCGAATGCACTGATTGGACTGAGATTCTCGGAGACCGCTGAGTCGGCATAGGAGTCGGAATTTTCTCTTGTTTGGAAAGGTGTTCCTCTCTCTGTGAGGCTTGATGCTGAGTGGTTTTTTGTCTTCCAGTGGCAAGATCTGCAACAGTGCGTCGGTTGAGGAGCTCAATTTCACGCTCGTGTTCCAACCGATCGAGGCGTCAAGCATACTCGCCTAACATCTCTTCCTGACGTCTGATGAAGTCGATCAGTTCTCCTCTGGAAGGTTGGTTTGGAGGTGGTGATGATGCTCTGAGGTTTTCTGGAATGAGTAATGGAACATTTCTTGCTCGCGATGGTCCTGCGCGAGAGGTTGGAATCGGGATTCCGGCAAGTTTCGAGACAATTCTGGCCACGGAAGAAGTCATGGCTGGAATGGTGGTTGAAGTTACGTGAGGAATGGTTCCTTCTCCGGTTTGAGACTGTCCGCTTCTGGTAGTCACCATTGTGCAAGGAGGACGATCAAGGTTTAATCTAGAGATCGAAGGATTATCAAACTTGAGAACAAAAGTCCCCACAGACGGCGCCAATGAACTTCTGGAAAGTCCGAGAGTGAATCTTCTTCACTGCAAGCTTCGATCTCCGGAAGGCTGAAGCTGGAGACGGTGGTGCAGGGGTACCTGCAAGGGACTCCGATGCTTAACGTAAGAGTGTGTATCAGAGAGGTAGGAAACAATAGTGATTGTAATAGAAAATGCGTACCTTTTCTCTCTGAATCACCTGTATTTATAATGTGATTTGGGCGGGAAAGTTGGTTACGCGCGTGTAACCGTCCCCGTGATTTACGGGTTCACGCGTCATTTCTGTCGTTCAAACACGCGCTAGTGGAATCTTTAATGTCAGTAGATCCTCGGATATAGACGTCGACATGGTATGTCGGCGCGGTATGCCGCACCATCTCGTCAATGCTTCTTGATAGTATAAATGGGGTATCTGAGCTCATATCTCGACTGGTCTGGTCGACTGCTATATTTGACATTCCTCGTCAGAATGTCATCGTATTAGGACGACAGCGTGACTCGTAAATGCCACCATGTCATGTCAATTTGGAGTATAGTTTTACTCCAGAACAAGTACTTTTTTTAAGCACAAAAAACTGGTCCTAAATCACGCATTGTTAAACATTATAACTAAAAGTATCGCATTGACATGCAAGACACTAGATGATAAAATCCTAGTGAGACTTTGAAGGCTGGAATCTTAATCCGTGCAAGAACCTCAAAGCTTGGAGTTCCTGGTCATGGAGTTGTTGTTGACGGGATGGACATAGAAAGCTGCTTATAGATACTTTCACCTTATAATGTAACTTGCAAAACTAAAGTTGTTAATATATACCTATAATAAAGCAACTTTTATGTATCTTCTCTTAGTAAAATAAGATGGAGGAGCAGGGGCCACAGTGGGATAGTAAATAATAGTAGAGAAGTACCATGGGTTCCCATGGATCATCCCAAAAGTTACCAGAGGATTGAGAAAACTCATATATTGATTGATTGAAAAGATACAAAATGAATATAAGAAGCTACTATTTATAAGACTCAACTACTCACCCATTTAACACAAAACACACTAAACAAACTAACAGAAAAGATACTCATAACAGATTATATTTCTAATATCTTCTATTTCTTTCTGGTAGGTACGTAACAGAGTTTACAGGAAATTGAGATACTACATATGGATTCAGCTTGCTAACTATCGGGTTATATTCTCACAATTAATTTTGTGGGGAAAGGTAGAAGAAAAAATGGATGATGAACAAGCTTTAGTGAAAAAAGTGGAGGGTCCGTTTAGTTTACAGTTGAGTAGAATTGATTCTAGAAAATGAATCGTTTAGATGGATGATGCATGCTTTACGAAGTACATTGGACGAAAGTAATTTAAAATCAATTTTGCAAAACCATGATTTTGTACTGTGCAAATTTAAAACAAACGGGCCAGAAATGGTTCAATTAATTTCCAATACTGGATCCTCTCTAATACTGGAGAGTGTCCAGTGGGCATCCGATGGTCAGGAATTTTTGTATCATGATTTTGGTTTCTATTTAATCCGATCAGTGAAATTTGGACGGTTGAGATCTCAGCCAGTTTTTTTTTAACACTAGAGGGGATCCGAGGCCCAAATCATAATGGGAGAAGAAAGCAGTTACAACTAGGGGTGAGCGTGGGACGAGTTGGGACGGGTATTGTCCATCCCATACTCGACCCTAACTTTTTATCAGACCAAATTTTCAGATTCGAACTCGTCCCATAAACCCAAAGAAACCCGACAATGTACAAGACTATTTGAAACCCGAACCCGTCCACAACCCAAAGAAACTCGTCCACAAACTCTAAATCCTAATATTTTACTTTCTTATGAACTTTCAAATATTGTTAAGAGAAAAATATCACTATATTATTATATAACTTTATGTATGGAATGTGTTTTCAAATTAAATAGAGCCTCTATAATAGAGAAAAGTTAAATTAAAAAATCTCTAGAAAGTTAAAATGATGTTAAGCCTTTAAGTAATATAAAATTATAAATGTTATATATATTATATATATACACATATGTGGGACGGGTTGGGTAACCCGAAGATTAACCCGAACCCGTCCTCAACCCGATACCGGGTTATTGAATGAGACCCGATTGAACCCTAATCTTTCATGTGGGACATGGTCTAACCCGACCCGAATAGCTTGGGTTGGGACGGGACCGTGGGACGAGCTGAGATTTGCTCACCCATAGTTACAACTTTCAAAAGAAAATTATAACTGATAAAGTAATATTGATAACTTTCAAAACGCCTTTTTAACCGCGATATATAAAAGACATTTTTTGGCATAGTATCACCTTCTATTAATAGTGTGTTTGGTTTAAATCACATTTAAACATGAATCTAGGGCTTTGGTTCACGTTTGAAATGTGATTTTAGAGTAGTAGCATTGGCTCAAGTCCACATTTAAAATTTTTTATAGTTAATTAAACACACACTAAGAATTTATTTTAGATAGGTTACATATAAGAAAAATGCTAACAACATACTCTTTTGAACACTCTCTCCAACACACTCCATATGATTGGTTAAAATTCACATGGGTCCCACCACTTAGGAGTGGGACCCACGAATTTGGGGGGACCCATGTGAATTTTAAACAATCACATGGAGTGTGTTGGAGAGAGTGTTCAAAAGAGTGTGCTGCTAGCACTCCTCTACGTATAATTGTTTGACTATTAAAGCATATCGATCAATTAATTTAGTTAGACTCAAGATTATATGGTTTAAAATTTCGCCCGTGATAACCGTCGCCATCCATTAAATTGCAATTATATTATAATAATCACCGTAATTATAAAAAATATGAAATAAGTGATCTTTTTATATAGCAAAAAAATTAGGGTGAGGGGATGGTATCCCGATCCAAAGTAGGGAAAGCCTCCGGACTCAAAGAGTACTTACAAATATATTACATTTACCTCCGGGGTTCAATCCATCTTAAATGCACCTGATAAAGAGCCTAAATTATAACTAATAATTAAGCCATGAGTACCCCAATTAATTGGGGATACATGTGATTAGTATAAAAAATTCTCAAATTTTTATTTTCAATTTAAATATTTTTTTAATTTATAATAGATTTGAGCTATGAAATAATTATAAAACTTCACAAGTAAAATGTTTTAATAGAAATTTAATAAAATTTAAAGGATTTTATAGGAGGTGAAATTAGGGTTTAAAAAAGGAAAATTTTTGGGATTTTTTTATTTATGTGAAATTTGATATTTTGATTGGTGAGTTTTGATCTTAATTATTAAGATTCAAAATAATTTAATCAATTCAATTTATGGAGATGTTAAATAAAAAGTGATAATTTTAGACTTTTACATAAAATATAATCTTAAAGGACTAAATGTACATAACTTTGAAAGTGGGTGAACTTAATTTAATGAAAAAAAAACTTGA
The DNA here is from genome assembly GCA_026901365.1 of Sesbania bispinosa. Lineage (NCBI taxonomy): Eukaryota > Viridiplantae > Streptophyta > Magnoliopsida > Fabales > Fabaceae > Sesbania > Sesbania bispinosa. The sequence continues at coordinate 1,503,787 of QLOH01000165.1, read as the reverse complement.
AATAATCTAAATTAGAGAAATCAAAATTGCAATTAAGTATTATAGTATAATGTTAACACATATTTGACCATTAATTAAAATAATATTTAGATAGTTAAATTTATCACCAATAAAATAAATATTGTAGAACAACTTTAAAAAACACTTAAAATATTATGATAAATCTCATTGTTAATAACTAATAATATCTATAATTATATAAATATGTATCTATATAATATTTTTTTTAAAAGAATTGAGTGATCCATCCTTGGTTTTCCAGAATATCCTCCCACCCGGTAAATGAAAGAGTACTAATCTCTCAGGGTACTGTCATGCGCAAAATGTAACATCCCAAAATTTAGGCCTAGGAATTGTAGCAGGAGCTTTAGGCTGTGGTTCCGACCAAGTAACAGAGAGTTGGGAGTGGTATAAGATGTTGGAGATTCGAATGTGAATTTAGATAGGAATTGGGTAAATGAACTAAGAGGTACGAGTTCGAGAGATTTTGAGAGGAGGGGCCAAGTGTTACGTCAGGCTAGTGTAGGTGGAGCTTAGAAGGAATCACACCCTAAGACATAGAGGATTATAACGATTTAAGAGTGAGGAAAGGATATTAGAGGAAGAAGAACTAAGTTGGAAAGGTATGTTATTAGAAGGAGTTAGGGAGAAGGGTACCATCCTATGTTTTAGTCATTAGGTGTGTTAAGATAGAAAAGGAATTGAATTGGCAAAGATTAGAATGGGAAAAGATTTGGATGAGAAAAGCTAAGTTAAAAGGAGGTTTTAGGGAGAGGAAATAGGTTTGAGTGGAAGAGAATTGAACTAGAAGCACAGAGGGGTAAAAATCACAATTTTGGAAATTAGTAGGCTCGGTAAAACAGAGGAATTTCAATCTGTTTTCCCAGCTCAAGCTGTGCTCTGAGCGCAGCCTGCAGCCTGAGCGCATAAAACAGAGAGAATTGAGGAAATTCAGCTTAAGCTGCGCTCCAAGTGCAGCCTGAGCGCAGATCCGTGTCTGCATTCCTTCTTCCTACGCTTAAGCTGCGCATGGAGCGCAGGCACGCTCTGGTCCATTAAAAGCAAAAAGTTAGGGTTCTGTTTTGATTTTTCTCTTCTTCCCCTTCAATTTTAAAGAGAGAGAGAAGGACTCTATTGGAGCCAAGAAAGAGAAGGAGGAACCACTCCACCATCCTCAAGTCATCAAGGGAGCTTTAAATCACCATCCTCATCCTCATCCCTCAATCATCCCCATCTCCTTGCTTTGAGGTGAGCGTGGTTCACCTACTCACTTTCATCTTGATTGAATGCCCTTGTATGCCCCCTATTCTCACTTTCCTTGCTTATATTGTTGATTGTGGCTGATTAGAGATGAATCTAGGGTTGATTGTTGGATTGATTGGTTGTATACTGCAATGGCTCAAACCCTAGGTTAGAGAATTTGGGGATTTTATGTAATAGTGGATTGTTGATGTTGAAATCTTGGAAATGTTGTATATTCATGCTCATACTCATGCTCATGAAGTAATGGTCATTTCTCATGTCCCCATTCATTCATATTTTAATAGAAAAGGATTTGGGTCTTTGGACCTCATGCACAAAGAGGAATTTCATGGGCCTGGGGCCAAGAGAGCAATCAGGGGTCTTCAGACCAATCAGGCAATCAGGGGTCTTCGAACCAATCATGTACAAGAGAGGTAATTCTCATTTGCTCCATGGCCAAGGGGCATATGGGGTTCCTCCACTAAAAATGAATTATGCATGTTTGCTAATAAAACTTAATCAGGGTGGCCTTGGACGACGGTCCTTGGTCACATGGTCGAGCGCTCAATCATATGACAGTGAAAAGAACCCTTGGGTGTTGGGTAAAACACTTGAGACTATTACTTCAGACTAACCATGCATTGATTGCTTTCATATATGTTTTATGATTACTGTTTTCTTTATAATGTGCATTGCTTGACATACTTGATAGATTGTGATGTATGGTCAAATATGTATCTATGTAGATCTATGTTGCACTTACGATTGCTTGTTTTTCCCACACTGCATGCGCGATCACATTCACTAGAACGTAAGTCTCACCACATGTTTTGTGGAAACAATCTAGATTTATAGGATGTCTAGCTGGCTCATGAAGAAGGGGCTCGAGGCCTAGTGGGAGAGATGCTTCCCTGGATCAGATTAGTTAGGTTTATCGTGTTTGTATAATGTAAGAGCTTGAATTAGTCAAATTGTAGCCATGTTTCAGTTGTAGCCACCGAGTGGCATTTCACTTGTATGATTGTGTTTCCGCTCAAGTAAACGTTGGATTACTTAAGCATGTTTTTGTGATTGATTGCATGTCGATATCAACATTTGAGCGAAATAATTTCATAAACTTGGAAATGTGTTTCCAACGGACATTATTTCTAAGTTTACGAAATTAGGACATTACACAAAAAATGGGAACCCCTCCCAACAATATTTTTTTTCCATACACATAGATTCAAAGGATTAAGGATCGAACCCAAAATAACATGATTAAAGGACCATATCTAAATATGACAACACATTATAGTATGATAGGGTAATTTTTTTCATAGGTTGACATTACATACAAATTAAAATTTGTAACTTTTTTGCTTTTTTATAACTCTTTTTTTCCTTTAAATAAATTATACGCTTTTCATAAGATCAATTTCTGTTGTCATAATACGGCTCATAGCTACCTGCAATATTTTCTACCTCTACCAATCGAGGTCCGAAGTTCAAAATAACGCGTCAAGAAAATTCCCTGTACTCCAAAGAATAATAAAATTCTTTTCCATTTTGAAAAAGAGAACTTCTCCTATTCTGTTCATCACTTGCTTTTGGCCAAATCGGTTTTGGCACCACTTGTCTTATACTATAGAAGTATCGCTATCGGGAGGAAACGTTGCACGTTCATAATAATAATAAAAGGAAACACACCCTAATTTTAAATGTACATAGAGGTGGAAGAAGAAAAATATAAACAGAAGAAAAATCCTAACAACACATTTTTTGACATACTCTTTCAAATATACTTTATGTGATTGGTTGAAAGTCACATGTGTGTCACCACAATGGGAGTGAGACCCACATATATAATTTGGTGGGACCCATGTGTATTTTAACAAATCACATGAAGTGTGTTGAAAAGAGTGTGGTGGTAGAACTCCTAAAAAAGAAAAGAAAATGATAAATATATAATATGTTATGTGATGGAAAAAAAAGCGACATAAAGTTTGTCAAAGTTGGCAAATAATTGGATTTGTTAAACATTTTGACAGAGAATCTATCATTGGTAGTGTGTATGGAAAATGATGCTTGTTGGGAGAGGTAAGATTATTGGCCGGAGATATCTTTGGTTCACAGAAAAAAAAGAGTTCTATGTACCCTCTAGTAAGAGAGGATTTTGGTACATTTTCTTTAATCAATTAATAAACACACTCATCTCTTATTTTTTCTTAAACGGTCCTAATATTTTTACAGTTGCAAGACAACGTTTTAAACTATTAGAATTTGTATTTTTAACTTTATGTAAAAAACTTTCTAACCCCCTATAATCATTCTTCTGTATTTTTAATTATGTTCCTCCATTTTTCACATCTCATGTGCAATACATGTGTGTCTCATTCAAAATCCACATTATGTCTTCGAAATGATTTATGACTTGTTTCTCTACGTAGTTTTTGGCCTTTGGGCCCGTTTGGTGCACAGGATAAGGGACAGGATATGATAATTTTATCCTATCCTGTCACTTATCATCTGTTTGTTGCACCAACATGATATGATAACTTTATCCTGTTGCTTATCCTATCCTATCCTTCTAGTGTAATTCTTATCCTGAGGAGGGAGCTGGGTTAGGGAGTAATAGGATAGGATAAGATAAGATAAAAAATTTCTTTCCCATTTATCCTCTCTCTCTCTTCTCTCTCCTCCCTCTCTCCCTCCTCTTCTCTCTCTCTCTCCTCCATCTCCACCTCTTTCTCTCTCCTCTCTCTCTGCTCTCTCCTCATTCTCTCTCCCTCCCCTCCTCTCCCTCCTCCTCGACAAAATCCTCCCGAAGGAGAAGAGGGGGAGAGAGAAGGAGAGCCCGCTCTCCGCTCCAGAAGAGAACCTCGGCACCCACGTTGCTCTCTCCCTCTACCTTCGTTCTCTCCTCCTCTTCCTTTCTTTCCTCCCCCCTATTTCTCTCTCCCTCCCCCTTCTACTTATTTCTCTCCTCTTTCTCCCCCCTATATTCCTACCTCCTATCTTACTCGTATCTATCCTTTCTCTCTTCTCCTTTCCCTCTCTCTCCTCCCCCTCTCTCTATAAAACGGCTTTTTGTGGTAAATTTTGATATTAATTTAATATTTTTAATTTTTTTTGTAAATAAAATTTTTAAATATTTTTAATAAAAAAAAATAAATTTTATTTATGTGTGCCTTGCTAAAAGCAAAAAAAAAATTAAATTTGTAATAAGGGTAATTTTGTCATTTTAATATTCTTTATATCTTATCCTACCATAATTTGTCCATCTCAAACGTAGGATAGGATAAAATAATCATATCTGTCTTCTTATCCTGGTGTACATCAAACATAGGATAGGATAAGAGCTTATCCTGCTCTTATCCTATCATGTCACTATCCAACTCTTCTATCCTATCATATCATATCCTATCATGTGCACCAAACGGGCCCTTTATGTTATTCCCTCCATTCTGAAAAAAAAGCTGGAGAGCGCGACCAAGAAAATAAAGGAGAATTATAAGAGAAAATTAGTATATTAAAATAAAAACTGAAAATATTAATACGGCAGTTTCTATTGAATGCAATAGAAAAATATTTACGCGGGATCACACAAAAGAAAATTATGATAAAAATATATAAGACCTGCTGGGGCCGCTACATTTCTAACACTTTGACTAGAATGAATTGAGAAGGGATATAAAAGAGATTCTCTAATGTAATGATTGATCTGGTCTAAAACCATATCACCTATTTAATTTCGATTCTTAAAAGTTATAACAAAATCTTCTTTTGAACCACAATAAATAATTAATTGCACTCCTTTAGCAGCTAATTTGCCGCATGCTCAGGTGACATCCTGTAGTTCAAAACACAATTATTCAAACTGAAATTCCGGTAAGCAATCACAATTAGAGTGGCATTATTTTTAATCATTCCTAGGTGTTCATCACACGAGTGGGGGGAACTCATCATGGGATCCTCTTTAAAAAATATGATAAATTAGTACCACATTGTTGTAGTTAGCACAAGTTATATATATAGGCATGCTGGTCTAATCACATGACACTAGTGAGACAAGTTAATAAGCAATTCAAAGAGTAACATTATGGATCTTCTATATCATGTGCTGCAACACACAAATGAGCTTTTTACTCAAATCTTATGGGGACAATGTTGCTTGAACTACTACTTACATGATAATGACTTCTAAATAATTAATATTGATTACTCTCATTTAATTTGGTTTCCAAAGTGGATACTTTAAATAAAATGTTTTGGCTTAATTGATATGTATTAATTGTTAACTGGGAGCAACTGTAGATACTTTCAAAAAATGATTATATTATATCTGGGGTGAAGCTAGCTTCATTTCTTAATTAATTACAAAAATGGGCATTTTTTAAAGAGTGTTTTTTTTTTTTGCAAAATTAAATTAAGTGGAGGGAAAAGTAGAAAAGCAACAGAAATCATATATAATAATTAATAAATAACATAAAATAGTTTTATAAAAGTGTTGTCACTTGCTAGTCTTTGACGAGACTCATTCTTAAGTGTGTTTCATTGGCTGTGGATAAAAAAACTTTGTTAAAAGATGTAAATCTCACATGGTTTAATTAAGTGCTTACTAGATATACCTTATAATTGATGCACCAATGGACATATTATTAATTAGATATACCCTTAAGCTGATTATACCTATGGCAGGGCGAAGCGAGCAAGTGATGCTAAGGGGGGCCAATATGACAAGTTTTTTTAATTAATACCCCACCCTAAATATAATTTTGTTATTAAATATATAATTATAAAATCATAATATAACGAAAATGAAAACTAAATCGAATATATAGCGAATTAAGATTAATCCTCGTAGTTTACATATATATGAGTGGGGGATCTACTGATATCTTGAGTAGCTCTTGATAAAATTACTTCGCTTAATAACTTTCTGGATACATTGAATTTTATAAATCCAATTGTTTGATTAAAAGTTTTTATTAAATAGATTAAGTCGGCGAAGTTTCATAAAATTTTAAAACCATTTGATATATAATCAAATAACTTCAATTTAACGTATAATATACTTTTTAATTAAAATATAAGTAAATATTTGTTATAAGATCACATTTTTATGAACATCCAATTTATCCAAAATTTGGTGTGTATAATCATCATGTTGGTATCATACTATATATTTAACAGTTAGATTTGTTAAATTTGTATTCTACAAAAAAGTTATAAGCGGAATAACCTTACTAAGAGTCACTTCCTGGAGTAAGTTGATCTCCACACATATATATATTTTATGTAAATTAAAATTTGTTTAAATTATATTAATTATTATTTTCTTTTTATAATTTATTTTAATTATTTTCAATAAAATGTTTTATCATTAAAAAATTAATAAGAATTTAAAACTAAAAAACTAAAACTATAATTACCTAATATTATACTTTTATTTAAAGTAAAATTAGAATTTATATCATAAAATTTATGTAATTGTATTTTTATATAATTTTATATTAATTATTCACTTAAATCAAACACTTATAATTCAATAAGTTATTTTATTAGCTTCTAATTAATTTATCATATAGTTTTACTAAATAGCTCATGTCTCATTCTAACTAAGCTTCTACTATATAATTTTATTTAATAACATATAACATATAAATTTATAAAATAATATAAATATATACATAATATATAAAATTTTGAAAAAAATAAAAAATTGAGGGGGGGCCATGGCCCCCCTTTGTCTTAAGGGTGTTCTGCCCCTGACCTATGGAGTGTTTGAAAGAACTTATTTTAAATTTGTTTTATGATATAAGAACTTATTTAAGTGTTTAGTAACAAACTTATATATAAAAAGAACTTATGACATGTTCATAAGTTGTTTTTAATTTATTTCAATAAACTTCTCAGAGTAACTTATGGAATAGTTTATGTGAAGTGTAAAACACTGTCTGTTAGCTCTTCAATTTTCATTCACTTTCTCAAGATCTTATTTATTAAGTGTTTATCAAATAAGAGCTTTTATTTATATATATATATATATATATATATTATAAGTGTTTGATTAAGTTATTTTTCTAAACACATCCGTTATTTTTATTTTTATTTTACTTTTTTTTGCATCTAATAAAGGAATTACAACTTTTGTAATTTTACCAAACTCAAGATAGAGAAATTTAGGGTGCATGCCGAAGATTTTGATAATATTGAAGTGAATAATTTCAAAATAATTGATATTAAACAACTTTTTTTTGCATGTGTTTGAGAATGGTATTTTAAAAACAAGTTTGAATAATTCTTTTTTTAATAGAAATAAATCATTATTAGGGTATAACTAAAAGAAGAGTTTTTGGGCTTTTTGGCCCTATAGTTATAAAAAAATAGTGTTTTAAAAAAAAGTCTTTCTACTGTGAACCATGGTTCATAAGGTTCAGAATGTGAAAATATAGTAATTAAAAGTTTTAATTATTAAATTTGACAGTCATTTTATTAAAGATTGATATTAGCCTTGTTTCTAGTTATAATTATGAAATATTGGTGAAAAAGAATAAAAAATTAAATTGATAATATCGTGTAATGTAAAAGTTTCTCCCTTCAACTTTAAATTGATATATACTCACCAAAACTATAGTATAATTAAACTCAAATAATCATATAAAGAATATTAATAAAAAATAAAATTATTTGTTCATTTTGTATAATCAATAAAATATAAGTTGGACTAAGTGGACCAATTTTTATTTGGTCCACCTAGAATCGTCCTTAAAAAAATTGTGAGTTTCATTTTCAAAGTTAATTCTACTTAATTCAAAAGTTAAAAAATTATCAAAATTAATCTTATAACTCCTTATAAAATACTTTTATAATAAAATAAAAAGTATTTAAACACCATGGTGTATATATGTACAACCCAATTCTACCAGACACAAACAGGACATACTTTATAATTAACTCAGAAAAGGCGTCCTCGTGTAGTTTACAAAAGAAGTGTTATGAAATGAAAGTTTTCTAAAAAAGAATGTGATATATATATATATATGATGATCAATTAGTCATAATGAGCTGAGCTACTCCATTTTGAACAAAGCGTATTCAGTCTTTACTAGATAAACACAATTTGTTTGTGTTACGATCATTAATTTCCTGAAAATGGTTTTTTTTTAATTAGAATACTTGCTTAATGGAATTATGAATCAACTGGTTTATGTTAGTCAGAAATAAAGAGAAAAAGCTTATAACTCGCATAAGATAACCTCTTGACTATTATTATAACATGATAAATTTTATAATAATTTATACATTTTCAAAATCATATAAATAGGGGTGGGAACATGCATGTAAGGCCGCTCGTCAGAGGCCTACAATTCGGCTTATATAGATCAAGCTAAGGTTAGGTCAGGTCAATTTATTAAATAGATCAGGTCAAGACTTTTTCAAAAGCCTATATAGCAAAACAGGTCAGGTCTCATGCCATAGAAAAAGCATTTTGAGTCTATCATGCCGATATATTTAACTAAATATAAATGAAATACGTACTAATATTTTATATATTGTTATTACTATTATAAATATTTTTATTATATTACCTTATAACTGTATACTTATTAACTTGTGTAAATATATATAAGTATGTTGTCTTTCATAAAATATTTGAGCTTATAAGTCTATTCAAATACATGTTTATGATATATTCAAGCACCTTACTATAAAATCGGCTTTCAGGTCAAGTCAAACTTTAAATAGGTCAGACTCAGACCATAAAATAAAGCATATATCAAGTAAACAAGTCAGACTCAGACCATAGATTTAAGGTGCAAGCTAGACTCAGGTCTTGAAAAGCCTAGCTCGATTCGGCCTATTCCCACCCCTGTATGGATATAAATTAAGATAAAATAAATGTAAATTATTCTATATAAAGTATCCCCATGCTTCATATCTATTGTGCATAACCCGATTTTTCCCATTGACCTGAGTTTTTCGAGTTGGTTTTGATTTTATCCCAAAGAAATAATATAGTTAAATCAAATTTCATTGTCGAAGACGGATTTTGGTTGGTTACCCAACTGACTTGTATATGTGTTTATATATATATATACATATAGAGTCAGGATCCGTTGACACCAGGTGTCAAACTTGTAGAGTTACACCTCTTAATAATTTTTTGTAAAATGTGAATTTGACCAATCCAACCGTTGAATCACATTATATTATCTTCATGATCATGTGTATAAAATTTCAGGTTATTTGAACATTTGTAGGTATGTTATCTAATAATGGACTTTTACTTATATTTTAAAAACATATTATACGTTAAAATAAATTAGTTTGATGAAGTATCAATTAGTTTTCGATTTTTATGATATTTCATAAGCTTGATCTCCTGTATAAAAACTTTCAATTCAACGGTTGGATTGGTCAAATTCACATTTTATAAAAAGTTATCAAGAGGTGTAACTCTACAAGTTTGACACCTGGTGTCAACGGATCCTGACTCATATATATAATACTTATTATTTATTATTTTTTCTTTTCATTTGGGTTTTTAAGTTTATTTTCTTTTATCTATTTTTAAAATTACATTTTGCATGTAAAGACAGTAAAGTTATATAGTAATGTGGTGATATTTGTCTTTTATTAACATCCTAAACTAAGAAAAATAAAAATATCACATATATTAAGAAAATTTTAATTAATGTATATGCGATATATTTATTTATTGATTGCATATATGTTTTGTTCAACCATTGCAACATATGTGTGTATAATCATTTAAATGATTTCGCTTATATGCTAGGTTGAGAAACAATGAATTGATCCTATAAAAAATTAAAGTGAGGTAAAATATAAATAAAATTCGTGCTAACCCATCCAATTTATTCTATTGTAATCTAATTTTATTCATTGATCAAGTTCAATTATGTCCATTATAAACATGTAACTTTTTTTTGTGTGTTAATCACATATATCTAGTATTATATCAAGGATAATTTTATTTAGACCTTAGTCATAGAGACTAAGTTAAGGTTCATCATTAGCTCCTCCTTAAAAGTGTATTTAGTGAGAATTAATTAAATTAGAGAGTTTTTTTCTAAAATTTCAGCCTACATTGCCAGCTGAATCACAACCCTTTAGTAAACATATAAGTTATTTACTAAAATAATAATGTTCTTAATTTTCATCAAGTAGTGGAAATGTCATATAATTTTATAACTTTACACTTTTAATATAATTTTATGTTTTCTACAACTTCTATCTATAAATTTATTTTTGCTATAATTGAACTAGTTAGGCAAGGTGATGTTTGGTAAACCAACAAACTCTTGCCGATATATTTTATTATTATATTAGGATGATCCTAATAATTAATTTACTCGTACGTTACTCATGATGAGGGTTCAAGTTTTCAATATACATATATATGCCTTTCTAGTTAATATAATTATGCTTATCTAACAAAGTTTTAACTTGTCCGCAAGCTTAGCTTGATCAGCAAAGAGATTGGAATATTAGTTTTATGTATGTAATGGTTTATAGTTGAAGAATATGATCAACATCACCAAGAGCATGGAGTATATATATGTATAGGTAAGTAGCTAGGCACTAGGCACAATCTCATTCATTCAGTCGTATATAATATATAATTTATAGTAGAAGATCCTAGACTAGAAGATCCAATTTGTATTAGAAAGGAAACTGTTCCCACGTAAGCAAAATGGTGAGAAAGAAAAGAGTAAAGTCAACCCACGTTTCGACACAGTAGTGAGAATGAAGGGTCTGTCGTCACAGCACGGTGACCACATAAACCGGACGGCGCGGTAACGCATTGTTACCAACCGACACAGTTACTACATAACTGTACGTTTATTTAATTATTTCCATTTCCCATTTTTTCCCAAAACAATTCAAAACGAGAAAATATGTTTTTGTGTAAATAAAATGTTTTAAAGAATAACATATCTTTATTTGGTTCACAGAATAATATATCTTTGACATGCGTATCATCAATAAATTTTATGAAAATTTACGAAATTACATTGGTTTTTTAGGGAATTTAATACTTCCTTTTTATAGCAGAGAAGGTAAATGAATGCATGAATATAAGCAATGATATGAAAACCGGATCGGACCGGCCGGTCCGACCGGGAATCGGCCAGGTGACCGGTTTGTTTAACCCAAAAAATCGGAGGATTTCAGAATCGGTGAGAACCGATTAAAAATCGGTGTCAGAAAATTGATTGAATCGGCCGTCATTTAAAAAAAATAATTTTTATTTTTTATTTAATCTAAAATACTTTTTAAAATAAATAAAGACATATTTAAGAATTACACATAGATATATATTATTTTACTAATTATTAATAACTTTTTTATCTTATAAACCTTATAATAAGGTTATTTATACTGATTTACAACATTATATATCTTAATTTCTTATTATTTTTTGTTATTTTATTAATTAAAATGTTATATAATATTAAAAATATATCTAATTAAAACTGATTTGACCACGGTTAAACCATATATTGAACCGTGAACCAGTGCCTTCACCGATTCAATTACCGGTCCGATTTTTAAAACATTGGATATAAGTGCCAATGGGGGGCACAAGCTAAGGAACTATGTCCCTAAAATCCAAATTGGATTGACTTCTTTTCAGTTGACTTCCTCTTAATTGGATCATGGACTTAATGTGCCTAATTGATAGTTCTTAGGAAATTAGATTTTAATTAGGAATTAGATTTAAATTAGCTTATTTCTATTTATCTAAGAGACTTGGCTTCAAAATTATAGTTTGATAGTTTTTAATCTCTTTCCTTGTAATTTCAATTAAGTGAGGCGCTACATAGGACCCCATGAACTTGCTCTCACATCCCCAATAGGATGGTTTTAATTCTCCTTTTTATTTTCCTACTCATAAACCTTCCCTCTTTTCCTATAAATAGGGAGCTTCCCACTCATGTAGCTTTTTAATCTTGAATTTGTAATACTTATCCAACTGCAGGAGCTGGTGGCGTTTCTGAATTGAGGCTTATCAGCCTGAGGGGTTGCCTCAGCTTGTGGCGTCTTTCCATTTCTCTAATTCTTTCCATTTTTCATTTTCATTACTCCTTGTTCTTGCTTAAGTCTGAATTCTCTTTACCCATTTCCTTGGATTTTGTGCTAATTTGTGTGTTATATATGGATTCCAATTCTAGATCTGTAATTATGCTACTATCAACTTATTATTTATATTTTTTTATGTACTCTGCTAATATCCCTCAGACTAGAAGGGAGGTCCAACCAATACTCTTTTCAGTCTTATAGGTAACCTGGGTCGCTATCTTGGATTTCCTTTACTTAACGGTATATTCAAGAAATCGGATTTTATTTTCTTGTTGGGCAAGGTGAATTAGCACATGTCCACTTGGGAAATGAAGTTACTTAATCGTCCCGATAAGCTTTGCCTTATTATATATGTTGTTTATAGTCTTCCTATTTATTCTATGCAAATCAATTGGCTTCCTATGCACTGATATTGATAAGGTTACATGGCATTTCTTGAGGGCTTCTAAATATAGTGACAATTTTCTTGCTACAACTAATAGATTGTAGACTATAACTCTTGAAGAGGCTTGGACAGGGAATAAGCCTAGTACGGATCATTAGAGGAAAAATTTCTCCCTATATTATAGACACGTGTTTGACGAACAGAGAAGAAAGTAAGAAAGCAAGAGTTTGCAGATAATATCATCATATAAGAGCTCATAAGCTCTATGATCCTATTGCATAGAAGATCTTGGAATTAGAGCACACAAAGTATAAGCAAAAGTGGCAATGTTTTTGTCACACTCGAAGATTTTGAACATGTAGATTGGTTCTTACCTAATTATGATATGAATTCATCTCATGAACAAAGACCTTAGAGAAATATAAAACCATTAATCAGATTAACTGATTATGTGCCATTCCCTGATAACGCCATCACAACAAAAGGAGATTTGGTTTATTTAACTTTGTATGTAGATTTAAACCTATGAATTTTGAGCAAGCAATTCAAGAACCTAGATGGATTGCAGCCATGCAAGAGGAGCTCAAAGGTATCTAAAAAAAGAAAACTTGGGAGTTAGTGACTTCACCTGAACAGAAGAAGCCTATGGCAGTAAAGTGGATACTCAAAACAAAGGTGAAAGGAGATGGTATAGTAGCCAAACACAAGGCTAGATTGGTTGCGAAGGGATTTCTAGAGAAAGAGGGACTAGACTTTGATGATGTATTTGTACTTATTGCTTAAATTGAAATTATATGATTAGTTGTGGAAATTGCAAGTCTTAAGGGTTGGTCATTGTATCAGCTTGATGTCAAGTCAGCAATGTAAGGTCCAAGACCCTATTGAGCAAAGATTTTAATGACAACAAACTTTCACAACAATATTCTAAGTATTCTGAATACTTTGGTACTAATGTTTGCACTTGAGAATTCTTGAAAGAATACAGGAAAATTTATAGAAAGAAAGTGGAAAGATTGGGAACAACATTTAAACATCAGAACATGTGTCCAGAAGCATGTTACATAGAGCTTTCATGTCAAAAGTGATGAAACAAGTTCAAGAAGTAACTTCTTAGCTTCAAGAAGGTCAAGACAATTCTTCTAAGATCCCATGAATATTAAACTGAGTTGTATCAAGTTTCAAAAGTAAAGTTGAAGCTTTAGAAGGATAATTCAAGACCACTAGAAGCATGAGAAGGAGCTTTTCATGAAACCTGACACCTTCTAAATGTGAAAGATAACTTAAGAAATTCAAGAATATTCATTCCAAGTGTTATTGATGCAAACAAAGTAATTGGAGAAGGTCAATATCACTAGAAATACAGTTTTGTCCTTAGAAGCAGAACTTACAGTTTTTGCAGAAGCATCAAATTCACATTTCAAGCTGTAAACATGTCCAAAGTATCTTTAGAAGCTTTGAACAAGTTACCACACTCCTCAAGCTATTATCCTTGAATATTTCAAGTTGAAGAACACTCAAAGAAGTTTCCATAAGCATAGTTACTTCTCTCACAATGCAAATAAAGCAAGGATAAAAGATTGGAAGCCTTACAAGCATATTTGAAGCTTCAGAAGAAGAAACATAATTTTTGCACACTTCAGAAGAAGAAATAGAATTTCTGCACACTTCAGAAGAAGAAACAGAATTTCTGCACACTTCCAGAAGAAACAGTTTGCTCCAGAAGAAGAAATGGAATTTCTGCACACTTCAGAAGAAGAAACAGACTCTCTGCAACCTCCAGAAGAAAGAACTTGATAGAACCTGCTGCAATTTCAATTTAAAGGAGTTTAAGACATATTTTTCTAAAAATAAGGAAATACCCAATATTTATGCATGTCTTACTAACTGCTCCAGAAGAAGGAAATTCAAACAAAATAAAAATCCTGGCTCCAGAAGATACGACTAGTCAAAGCTAAAGAAAGAGAAAAGTTGCCACATGAAAGTGACAACTCCTATATAGCCAGCTGAGAGCTTGACCACCTCTCCAAGCAATTCCAACGGCTATTTTGGCCCCCAAATTCTATAAATAAAGCCCCATTCAGTTGGGCAACATCAAGGAGAACAAAGGGAAGAAATCCAAAGAGCCATAATGTAGAAATCCCCTTCTAGAGTGAGGTTCTCCTTCAACCACTCCAAAAATGCAGAGTTGCTGTTCATAATTCTTAGAGAGTGTGTTTAGGTTCAGTTTTGAAAAGATTAATCCACTCCATGAGTGTTTTATGAGCCATATGTAAAAACCCATCTCTTGTTGAAGAGTGTTTATGATCTCCCAAGCTAACTAGAGAGAGTTAGTGTTGGATTGAAAGTGTGTAGAGGCTGAACAAAGAATACTTGTGTTAAAACCTGAAGAGGCTGCAGAGTAATACTTGTAAGGAGCCTGAAGAGGCTGTAAAAAATACTTGAAAATAGCCTGAGGAGGTTGTGGGAGCAAAGAGTACCTTGTAATCAAGATTAATCAGTGGAAAATCCTACTGAGGTAGGTACTGGAGGTAGCCCAAGGATTGTGAGGGTGAACCGGTATAAAAATTATCTGTGCAATGTCTCTTACCCTTACTCCCTTTAATTTTCTGCACTTACATTCATTAATTTGTTAGTTATTATTCATACTTTGAATATTTAGCAAGATGCAAAACAAATTTTGATAAACTTGTTTTTGAACTGATTTTTTCACATAAATCACATCCATATCAGTTCAAATACTGATCTGGAAAGTTTCATTAAATTATGAAACTGTTTGGTGCTTCAGAAGCACATTTCTTGAAATTTGTCATTGTTCAACATTGAAACTTGGGGTTCAAACTACCAGATTTTTATAAACCTAGTTTTGAACTGATATTTTCACATAAATCACATCCATATCAGTTCAAATACTAATCTGGAAAGTTTCATTAATTTATGAACTTGTTTGGTGCTTCAGAAGCACATTTCTTGAAATTTGTTCATTGTTCAACCTTGAAACTTGAGGTTCAAACCACCAGATCTTTACAAAATTGATTTTAATCAGATCTAACTTTATATTCTGATTGTTTACTATTTAAATATCTGATCTAGAAAGTTTCATCAAGTTTCAAGTTCATTTGATACTTTAGAAGAAATATTTATCATATTTCATTGTGTAACTTGATTTAAAATATCAGATTGATATAAACTTTCTTCTGAACAGATTTTCTGACATGATCTTATTAGTTATTGGTTAAATAACTATTCTGGAAAGTTTTATTAAAATACAAAATCATTTGACCCTTCAGAAGAATGGTTTAAAGTGATAGATTCACCGTTTTGCTTCTGCATAACTGCAGAAACTTTTTATTATTCTTCTGAACCTTATTTGAGTTGTATCTACATTAAATACATTATATGGAAGAATAAATTTTGATGACATAAGTCCCTATGACATTGTTTGCCTTTAGGAAGATAGTTTCAATCAACTCAGTTGGCACTATACGCTAACTACTATCTTCTAGAAGTAACTTCTGATAGCCAAGGTATTCCTTGAGCAAAGATCAGTAAGTTTTTCAAAGTACTTGTAGGTTGGACCAAAAGCTTTCAAGGGTCACAATTCAACCCCCTTCCGGTGACTCTCTGATTTACTTCAAGCATTTCTCAAAAGACCACACTAGTACAAATACAACAAGATTTTACATCGGTTACTTTTTAACCAATATAAATAAAGAAGCGGTGGCATTTTTTAAATTAAGTAAGCATGTGTTACATCGGTTGTGATTATAACCGACGTTAAAAGTAAAAAAGAACCTCACTTCTTCACAACTTTATCCATCATTCTTTTTTTTTTTCCAAAAATGTTGTTTTCAAACCCTAAAAATCACAAATCACCGAAGTTACTCTCCATAGCCACACAATCTCCTTGTCCATTTCCTTTGTCCCACCAAAATCATCCCTTCCAATTCGTGAAGATGGAAGATTGATGGCGACGTGGCGGACAGCGGGCTCACGGCGAGGCTCAGTGAGACAACGAATCAGGGGAGTTAGGATGATGGATGATCGGAACAGGGAAGGGACCCAAGGCGGCTTCGCACGACATAGACGAGAAAGAGCAGTAGAGACTTTGCGTAGTGGAGAAGAGAAAAAAGAATGGCGACTCTATACCCAATAGAGATGGAAAACGCACCAGATTAGGGCATCACACGGGAAGAGAAAAGCAGCGGCAAGGCTGGGTGGGACGTGAGGCTGCGCGCGACGCGACAAGAAGGTGGAAGGAGGAAGGAGGCGATGACCCTACGTGGTGAAGATGACTGTATGAAGTCTGGCAGCGCACGCCAACTGGTGGGTTGAAGGGATGGTTCATGGTTGTGGGATGAAGTTTGGCACAAAACTTGTGAGCCGGGTAGCATAAACCAAGTTATGGAGACCTTGCATACTTCAAGTTTAGCTGCAACAGCACAAACATAGTACCTTACCCTTACAATTATTCAGAGCTTATTCATTATATTTTCATTTTCCTCTCTATTCTCTTTCAGTTTTTTCTTGTTTTCTCTCAATATTGTCAGCAAAACTCATTAACCTAGAGAAAGTGCCCTCGCATTATTCATTTACTCTAGCGGGTTAAAGTCAAGTCTGGAGAAAGTGCCCTCACATTTTATACTGCAGAAACAAAAGTTCTACTCTGATAACTGGTGTTTCTATGTATAATGTAACTCCTATGAAGGTACTGACTATTGTGAGTTGGTTTTTTCTGCACTTAACTTTATCCTATATTATTTTTAATTCTTCTTTCATTTACTTGCTACATATTTTGCTACGATGTTCACTTTTTCCAATCCTTGGGCTTGGAAAAGAAAGATAGTTTCTCTTAACTATTTTTGGCAAATATATTGCTCTTATGCATTTTGAAATACGATACAGAATTACTAATTATTTTTCCCTAACATTGTATCTGTCTCTTTTATTTTCTTGACCTGTTCATATTGCCTTCCTACTTTTACCACAAAATTTATGAAATATACTTTTGGGTCTACTTGTATGATTGCTTTAATTGAACAACATAGCTTTTGTGAATTTTATAACTAGCATCTTGTTTCTTTTCCTATAAAATTCCAAACTATTTCTCAAAACACCAGTCTATGAAATAGCTTATGGTGAAATGTACCTGGTGATACAGGCATACAACAAATTGCACTTGTCCATCTTTTACATGTTCCATAGAAGTTCATGTTAGTTCAAAGTACTGTCTGTATTGGTGCTAGGCAAGAATATAAAGTTATCTAATTCTGCCCCTTTAGGTAATCTATATTATTTTTTTATTGTGTTTCACAATATAAAGGGGTAGGGACATTCAGTTGCATTTAGACTGACTATTAAAAGCGAAGTAGCTCAATAACTCACTTATATTTATTTATATTTTTGAAATTATATTTTTTTGTAATATTCAGCTTCTGCAAGGTTCTCTCAAGTGCCTTTCTATTAAATTGCAATTTAATATTGAGTTCTTAAATTCATTTTTTCCTTTCTTTTTCTCCATCTACCTTAGAGATTTCAGCTCCTGATTGAAGATCTTACTGAAATTTTAACTGAGATAAATTTCAAGCATCAAGCATAAAGGTTCATTGATTGTGCACTTATCAAAATATTCACTCTAGGATATAGCAAGAGTGGGATTTTGCACTTATCAATGTGCTCACTGTAGCAACATGCAATGCAGTGGTTGTTTGGTCCCTTGCTCCTTGTCGATCATATGGAAACAAGTTTCAGTTTTATTTACAAAATAAATTGCAGAACCTTCCAAACAACATATTTAAAAAGAGCTATCCTCTAAGGGAATTTGACCTGTAAAAGAGAATCCAATCCTTGCTTTTTATCACTTTAATTTAGTAGCTATCCTCTAAGTATTGTGGATTTGATGTGCTATCTTTTGAATATTTATTCTATGAACTAGAAAATTATATGCTACTTTTTACATTTTGTCATTACTTTTGAATATTTATTCTATGCTACTTTTAAGGTATCTTTCACATACCTCTTGAAATTGGCCTTTTGAAATTCATCATTATTTATATACTTAATTTAATTAGGCATTTGAAATTCATCATTTAAGAAGTGGGACCAGGAGAGGTGTGTATGTGTTTGGGGGAGTCATAGTTTATGATCATCTCTAACAACAGATGTTTGTTTAGCCTAAGATCTTGATTAGAGAAGGAATTTAGAGACGAAAAAATTCCGTCTCTAATAACTGACTTAAAGATTACTTTTTACATAGGTTTCTTTCTTAACCGATGTAAAAGGTGTGAATTACTACATCAGCTTTTAATAAACGATGTAAAATCATTTCACATTCTACATTTGCTCCATACACATCACTTGAAGAACCGATATAAAACGTCAATTTTAACCGATGTAAAATGCGTTTTTTGTACTAGTGTCATTAAAAGAGGAGGTATATGTACGTAAACCACCAAGCTTTGGAATGAAAGGGAGTAAATGAAAGGTCTACAAAATTAAAAAGATTTATGGGATGAAACAGGAACCCCGAGCCTGGAATAAAATAATGACAGTTTTTTACTCAACAAGAGGATTCAACAAATGCACAATGGATTATGAAGTTTATGTGAAGTCCTTTAATATTGTAAATTTGTTACTAGTTTGTTTGAATGTTGATGACCTATTAGTGACAGGTAATAACGAGGGAGAAATTTGTGAATTTAAGTCAATGATGAAAATAGAGTTCGAAATGTCTAATCTTGGAGTACTTTCATACTTCTTGGGTATGAAATTTACAGCCACCAGATAAAGGAATTTTGTTGCACCAAAGAAGATGTGTTACTGATATTTTGAAGAGGTTTCATATGTATGACTCCAATCCAATAACAACACCTATATAGAGAGCAACATGAGGTTTGAAAAGAATGGTAAAAGTCAGATAATGCCACACTCTACAAACAAATAGTTAGTTCACTAAGGCCTCGTTTGGGAAAGTTGTGAGTTGTGAGTTTTTGGTTTTAAAAAATTTTCAATTAAGTTTTTACAACTCAAAACTAAAAATTGAAAAACTCTTTTTCTGGTTTTGAAAATGGTCAATTTCAAAATCACAAAAAGAGGTTTTCAGTTTTTAATTTTGAGTTGTAAAAACTTAATTGAAAATTTTTTAAAACCAAAAAGAAAAAACTCGCAACCACTCCAAACATGGCCTAGGGTATTTCTGCAATAACAGACTAGATATCAGCTAAATCTCCAAAATCTAAAAATTGTTGCATATTATATGTTTTTGTTAACGGTTTTATAGTTGTTAACTAGGAAAAATGTCCAAATTTCAAAAAATGTTGCCTAGTCTATGTTTTGGCAATGATTTCAAAATCATTGACTAAGAATGATCTCAAAAGTTAAAAAGTAGTTGTTGCCTATTTCATGTTTTAGCTAAGGTTTTTTCGACCGTTGCCAAGAAAAGTGTTGCTTAAAATATGGTTATAACTTAAAATCTGTGCCTATATCTAATCAATAGTTTTAAAATCGTTACGTAATATCAATAGGCTCTACAAGTGTAAAATTGTCTATTTTATGTTTCAGCAACAATTTTTTTAAATATGGACAAAAAAGTGTTTCCTAAAGTAAAAATGGTTGTAGTGATTGTGAAAACCCATCCATGTTTCCATAGCCATTCATACAAGCCAAACATTCACGTATGTGATTCAAGTAAGCCATTTCCCATTGGTAGTATATCAAACACACAGTGGTGGGAACTAAAGCCACCATAATCAATGGCCAGCCATTGCCACCATATTGTCAACCAGGCGATGGTAAAAAAGCATCACTTAAGGTTTTAAATCAAGGTTCACAACCACAATAGCAACCGCAACATTTTGGTTTTTTAGGTCTCCAATTGTGACCACATCAATATCATTCGTCCGCAATTCTCTACCACATCAAGGACTATGATGTAACTGAAATTGTGACCATAAATTTATAACCTTGACACCAATACTTTGTCATGGAAGAAGATGATGAAAGATTGAGTGGTGAAGACGAGCAACAGACAATGATGGAGAAGAGGTACTAGAAGAGGCTAAGGAATGGGACAAATGGGAAGATCATGATGTGGTTTATGCGGAAATGTTAAGATTGCACATCACACTCATGGTGCCTTTGTCGAGGGAGTAGAAGTGTGTGTGATTGATTAGAGGGTGAAAACCTCCTCTCATGAACGATGTGTGGTGAACACATAGGAAATTGAAGTTTCAAAACTTGAAAATTTGGCATGACTACCCATAAATGAATTTGTAAACTTTTATGAATTTAGGCCAATATCAATTTCCAAATTCAATGGTTGAAAAAATGTAAAACTAAAACTACTTATTAGGATCATAAGAAACTAGACTTAGGTTAATAATTTTGCCATGTACTAGCACGAGAGAATGATTCTCTTTTAATTTGATCTGTTAAATATACTTACCTCTGTGAGTTTCCTTTAGGGGTGGCAAATTAATCCAATTATCCATCATCCAACCTATCCATCCATAACAAATTCAATCCAGTCCATCCAATAAAAAAAGGAAATAAATGGATAGGATGGATTGGATTATTTTAATTAATGGATGGATAATGATCCATCCTATTTACATCACACGATCCATTGGATTCTAACTCTTACTGGAACTACGGAATGGAAGCAATGTTTGATCCATTGGATTTTGACGTTGGGCGAACATGAAACAGAAGCAACACACGACTTCCATGTTAGTTGTTGCTTCCTTGTTAGTTACCACTACTTGATATAAAATTTCAAAAGTTTGAAAAGATGATTGGCCCATTAATACAGCTGAGAATAGACTTATGCCACCAAGCTAAATGTTTTACTCATTATCCTATTGCTAACTTTATATATATATAAGTAACAAGTAATAAGTAATTAACATTATACAACAATCACTGCACCACATTATTTCTTCGATTTTAAATTTTTGTGTTTTTCAATTTTTAATACATTTTAAAAACTTATACTTAATCGTGAAAATTATAATAGAAAATGATATTCTTATTTTAATTTTCCTCTTATTTTTTAAATTTATCTTTATGAATATCATGTATAAAATATTTTTTATTTCTAGATAAAATATTTTAGATTTTTTTGGTCCATTTCAGAGTGAGAGAGAGGAGGAAGAGAGGAGAGAGAAAGAGAAAAGGGAGTGACAGGGAGGGAGGGAGAGAGAAGGAAAAAAATTGTAGAGAGAGAATTATTTTTTGAGTGTGTGAAAAAAGTTGAGTTCCATGTGAAGGAGAAAATACTTTAAAAAAGAATTTTAAAAGAAGTTATGGATGGATTGGATATCCATCCATAAAATAGTTGTTAATGGATGGATTGGATGGTTTTTATTCAATAGGTCATGGATGGATTGGATTTTTATAATATATATTTTTAACAGATCATAAATGGATTAATTAATGGATTATTTTAATCCATCCATTATAATCCTGATCCAAATCCATCCAATCCATCCATTTGTCACCCATAGTTTCCTTACTTTAGAGCAATCAACCTTTGTTTTCTTGAGTGTATTCAAATTCAAATTTGTTATAAGTTAAAAGAAAAACGATTGAATGAATGAATGCCAAATCAATTTGTGTTTTCTATAATAAAATAACATGGTATGTTTTTCATGTTATATTTTTCAAATGATTTTGATAATATAAAGAATTAAGGAGTTTGTGTTTTTCTTTTCTCAAATGTATTTGAACTACAACAAAAATATCCATGGTGAAACTGGTGGTGTATGCTTTTGAATTTTTCTGTTCAATTTTCCTATAGCATGGAAAGGAGAGATGGTTCTTCTTTCCGATCAA
Organism: Sesbania bispinosa; assembly: GCA_026901365.1. Classification (NCBI taxonomy): domain Eukaryota; kingdom Viridiplantae; phylum Streptophyta; class Magnoliopsida; order Fabales; family Fabaceae; genus Sesbania; species Sesbania bispinosa. The sequence continues at coordinate 1,481,241 of QLOH01000165.1, read as the reverse complement.
TTTTTAAAGAAGGGCCATGAAGGGTTTAGATCCAAAAATGGTTAGATGGAGATATCAATTCCAATTACTAGGTGAAAGAAAAGGGACTGATATGCAGGTTTGAAAATAGGAAGCACAACCTAATCAACAAATATCTATAACGAATCACGACCATTAACTTATACAATATTATATCTTTTGATATAGAATAGAAGTTCTTCAATGCTCCACATATGAAGTGTTGCACCTTAATTAGACGCAGTCGGTTAATTGGTGACTTTAACTTTTCCTATTCACAATGCTATGTAGATGTTACTCTTGACTACTTTTTTTCTTGTTTTGAGAGTTCTTTTTTTAAAGGAAATTTCATGTTAATTAAGATAAATATTGTACATTCAAGAAGATGGAAAGAAGGGGAAGAAAGAAAGAAGTACAAAAATGATAATAAACTAAGAAAATAAAGTAAAGAAATTAAACAAAAGAACATAAAGAACGAAAAAATTTGCATTAATTAAAATGGTGGAATTTCATACTCAAGTCTCTTGATTTCCAGTAGTCTATTTAAAGGACGTATTAGGCGTTTTCAGAGAAATTTGAGAAAATAAAAATCCAACCTCTATTATATCGATCAATCCCATATTTATAAGTTCCTATTCCAACAGCTAATCAATACAAACAGAACACGTCAAACAACTATATCCATTTGGCACAAAATGGATATGACACGTATCCTACTAACAAAAGCCATTCTAACTTCTCAAAACTGACTATAACTTCTAGCTTTATGAAGTCCAATCCTCGAAAGATGTTCTTAGAACCTCTTCAAATCTTCAGAAAATCTCCTAAGTTATTCACACTTGTGATTGTTCCATGAAGCCAAGTCTTCAATAAAAAAATTCTTTAAAACTTCATAAATTCATTAAGTTACCTTTCCTGGTAATTTATTTTCACTTTTCGATTTTCTTAATTAGAACTGCCTCGAATTCCTTCGATTTCCATTACCAAAAGTATTCCCCTACAACCAAAAAAATTGAAACATCTATTCTTCCAAACTATGCTTCCTTTGGATTTTACAAAGCTAATAAATACTCAAAAGGAGATAAGAAAGAATCGAAAATCATCACTCCCTTGAAAGTCAATTAAAATTCCAAATAAAAAATCACAAAAGGCATTTCTTTTCTCAACATTTAGAAAAATATTTACCTTTAATCCCAATTGTAACATCTCGGAAATCGGGACCTAGGAAACATAAGAGAAGCCTTAGGTGGTAAACCTAAAAAAGAGAGGGGAGTTAGAAGTAGGAAGAGAATTCATAAGCTAAGTGTGATTTCAGACAAGGAATTATGGAATTCATTAGGAACCACGGGTTTTAAAAGAGTTTAGAAGAGGGGCCAAGAGCTAAGTCAATTAAGTTGCAGGATGAGTTAGAAGGAACTGCACCCGAAATCGGATAGAAATATAAAGGTTTAGGAGTGAGGAAATGAGTTTGGTTTAAGAAGAAATAAGTTGAAAGGAAGGATTAAGAGAAAGAGTTAAGGAGAAGAGCAACACCCTAGATCTTAGCCATTAATGTGGAAGAATAAGCTTTGTGGTCAAGGGAATGGATTTGTTAAGAATTAGAGTGGGGAAATGTTTGGATGAGAATAACTAAGTTAGAATAAGGTTTTCATGGAGAAGAATTAGGTTTGAGAAGGAGAAAAATGAATTGAAACCAAGAGGGGCACAAACCGAGGTTATTGCTTAATTTGGGAGTTAGGCCTAATGACCTTGGTGCACTAATTCGCAAATATCTAGAGACAAGGGTGTCCAATAAGGGTGATTCCACTCACATTAGAAAGCTTATTTCCGGGGCTTCAGTTTGATATATTATATGATAGTATTCTGAGCTCGTTTGCACCGCCAAACAGCACGTTTACGTGCTACAGCGTGCAGAGTGCGTTGGAGCGCGCTAATAGGTGCTAAACGTGCGCCCCAGCGCCTGGACGCGTGCTGTCTTCTTAAAAACGCGTGGGAGCTCGTTTTTCTTCCTTTTTCCTTGCTCTTTAGGGCTTTTTAGAGAGAGATGGAGCTGGTTTTAGAGAGAGAGAAAGCTAGAGGAAGGAGAAGGGCTTGAAGGTGGTGATTCAACACTCTTAGGGCTTGTCCTCTTCCATATTCTTCCACCTCCATCCTCCTTCTCCTCCATTAGAGCTTCCTTGAGGTGAGTATGGTCACACTCACTTTCTCTTGATTTTTCTCTTATGCATGCTCCCCATTCTTCCTCCCCTTTCTATTATTGATGATTATTTTAGATTATGCAAAGTTTAGTGTTGATTGTTAGATTTATATGAATGTATGATTTTTGGCTCAAACCCTAGGTTAGAGGATTTGGGGGTTTTATGAAATTGGAGGCTTGGGATGTTTATTGTGCCTATAATTGCTTATGTTCATGCTTATTATCATGTTTATGCATTGAATGAAAGTTTGTACATGTTCCTAACCCCCACCATGTTCATGGAAAATATTTTGGGTCCTTGACCTCATGAAAATGGGAAAGGAAATGTTTTGGGTCTTTGACCTCATGGAAATGGTTTTGGGTCTTTAGACCTCATGTAAATAATCATGTTTTGGTCCCTGGACTCATGTTTTTGAGACTCTGTCTCCGGTCCTTGGACTCATGTTAATTAAGCAAGATTTTGGTCCATGGACTCATGCTTCAAGACTTTGTCTTCGGTCCATGGAATCATGTGAAAAGAAATAAATTCTTGTTTGAATCTATCACAGTTAATGGGTTAAGGTCTTATGGCCTTCAGGGACGACGGTCTCTATTAGTCTGAGGTTAGTCTAGCCTCACATATAAGTGGAAAGACCCCTTGGGTGTTGGGTAAAACACTTCATGACTGACCCTGCATTTATGATTGTCCTTGGATGGCTAACCCTTCATGTCTTGACTTTCTATTATGAACACTTTTACAAATTGTTAAAGTTATGCATTACTGTTATATGTCATGTGTTCTGTTTCCACCCACACCGCACACACCGTTACCTCACTCACTGGGACGTAGTCTCATCACACGTTGTGGGAATTACTTTCAGTTGTGCAGGTTTTTGTACAGGATGATGGCGGAAGAGTGAAGAACTCAAATGAAATAAATGTCAGGGATTGTAATTGTGAATTTGAAGTTTATTGATGTAATAATGTATTGATTTTGGTTTGGCCATGGAGGCCTTATTGTAGTTTGTTACTATATGGTGATATTATAAACTGTACTGGTATTTTTCTGAGTTTCAGGCTAAGTTGCAAAATTGGAAAATGTCCAATTTTCAGGGGGAACTCTGTCGGATTTCCGGCAGGAGTTTTATGAGCCATACACTCAAAGTGTAGGTTCGTCCCCTAGGTTCTTAATTAGGAATTAATATGGAAAATAATGATGTATGATTTATGTGGAAGCCTAAGCAAACGTTGGATTGCTTAAGCGTTGCGTGATTTGTATGTCGATACACGAAATGCGCGAAATAATTTCAGAAATTCGGAATAATGTTTCCGACGGACATTATTCTTGAATTGAGAAATTAGGACGTTACACCAACACTAGGAAATATCAACATGCTTCCATTCCAAAGTTTCCATCATAGCACTCCAACAAGGATTGAATATCCACAAAGTTACATGCTCTCGATTGCAATCTCACTTCCTTTTGTGAGCATGCTATATCGAAGTTGTCAATTCCAACTCTTTTTTTGATACTGTTGTTATTGCAATGAGCTTCACTTATCACTTCCATCTATCTCCCTCCTTTGTAGTTTTATCTTCCAAGCACCTCAAAATTACCTACCATTTCCACTTCTAAATATTTTTTCCCCTTTTCCTGTATTAATATAAGTTTTATTGTGTTATTTTATTCAGCGACAATTCTATTGTGAAATTTGAATTTTTTTTTGAAATTTTGTAAAATCATAAACTTTTAACACGGTATCCTACCCCATTAACAATTTAATTTATATTGGTATCTTCAACTATATCGGATACTAAAAATATATGAGAAACAACATGTTGAGGAGGAGTGCAAAAAGAATAAGCGTTATGACTCTTTCTCCAATGATGATGACATACCTCTTGAATTTAAGGTTTTCTTTTCAAACCCTTCTTACCTGCCACAAATAAATCCGACCCACTATACGAGTATTGTTGGCCATAACTGAGTCCTTTTTTTCCACATTTCTCATATTAAAGTAGCAAAAAGTTATTTTTCTGAAACAGTAAGAATAAAAACACATAATATTTTTTGGAAGAGTGAGAAGATAATGAAAGAAGAGAATCAAAGAAAAATAGGATACATACATTTAACTTTTTAGCCTTTTTTTCGTTATTCAATTTTCACCATAATTTTAAAGAATTTTATTTATGATAATGTACGAAAAATTTTATTGGAATCATATCTTATATTTGGTGGTATGATCCATCGATGAACCGATTTTTTTGTCCACCATAAACGGATGCTTTCATTAATTATTTGTATTATTGCAAATTTAAAGCTTGAGTTATGCAATGACAATAAGAAAACATTCATTAAATTACATTTCTTTCTTTTTATGTTCCAATAATTGATTAGTCTTGATAACATTAATTTTAAGGAATGATGATAAGACTGATCATAAGACTATGATAATTTAAGAAAATCTTAAATCAAGTTTTTACAATGCAAAACTAAAAGCTAAAAACCTCTTCCGATGATTTTAAAAATGGACGTTTTCAATACCACAAAAAAAGGTTTTTTGTTTTTAGTTGTAAAACCTTGATGGAAATCTTTAAAACACCAAAAATTGATAACTCGCAACAACCCAAAACGAGACCTTAATGTATCGGTTTCTAGAAAGTAGTTTTGATAAAATCAATATTTTAGGGTTGAGTATAATCCAAAATGGAAATATTTTTATCTAAAATTTCTTAATAACACTTAAAATATAAAGGTGCAATATATACTTTAATTTTTTATTTTGGATGTTTTTATCATCAGCTTTGAGGGATGATGTTATCAAAATAAAACCGTTTAAGATTTATGTCTATATTTCTTTTTATTTGTCATAATTTTAATTAGACACAAGAATTAATGAATGAAATTAATTTTCTTATTTATATGAAAATTGTCATATAATTTTATTTTATAGCATATCTCTCCCATTAATTTATAACTTCTTCCATATTATTAATTATTTTTATTTGTTTTGATTTAAATGTATGGGTATAACTAAAAAAAAAATAACGATGTTTCAAACTTTTAAAGTGACAGATAGATAATCAATTAGTGGTTGATCGTAGTGGACTTTACTTGCAAGGTTAAGGGTTTGAATCCTGAAGTTGCCACTCTTGGGAGGGCTTTACCTAACCACTACCCTTGGTTAAGGGTTAAGATCCACTACTATGCGTGTGAGGGATTCCTGGTCAGAGACGAAAAAAGGTGATAGATAGATAACAACAAAAATTTTCTAAAATTGTACTAATGATTACACATATGAATGTCTTAGAAAAGAACATAAAGTACATATGGCCTTCCCGAATTAACGGTAAAAAAGGAACAAAATGATATTTGTATTCAAGATATAAGAAGGTTATTCTTCTAAGCAAGCTAAGACTGAGACAAAGTCAAGTCAAGCAAGATTGCATTATTGTTTACAATACAAAAAAATACCTCACTTACAAAAGCTTTAATCCATTTCCAGAAGAAGCATAAAACTGAAAGTCTAAAAGTTGTACATGATGATCATCAAATTTAATGTAAAGGAATGTTTGGAAAATAAGACTAAAATCATGACAATGAAACTATAATTGATAAATTTAATTTAATTTTCAGAAGGTTGGCATACTTCTAGATTATATCGGAAGAATGATAGAGTTTCAAGAAGGAATAAAATTTATTATAGAATAAATAAATTCTTGAAACAGTTGTGAAATAATGTCAAAATAGCCCACACTCCTCAAGGTTCACTCCAGAATGAAGGATGCTCAGAAAGAGTTAAGAAACAACCTTCAGAAGGTGTTTGTTGTGAAAATTCGTATATGTAATAAAAAATCTCACTTGATTGTCAAGGTACAATCTAGGACTAGAATCTGAATACTCTTAAAGGTTCTTTTAAGAAATAGGATTACTTAGAAGGAATCTAACGTTTCATAAGATCAATAGAATTTCGAAACTTTACTTTGTTTTAAAAATATTAAAATCTAATTTTGGGAAAGATCCATAAGAACAAGGAATTAATTAACAAGAAAAATTTAAAGGAATTTAAATATTGAAGAATAAAATTTCAAAGGATAAAGTAAACAAACAAGAAAAATAAAAGAAACCGAAGAATGAAAACAAACGAAAAGATTGAAATCAAAATTCTATATTAAATAAAGCGGTGGACTACATACTTCTTCTCTTAGATAACCAGAAGTATTTATATGAACAGACGTGTTTGGTATTTTTGAGAGGTTTCGGAAAAGAAATCCAACCCCAATTTCATCATTGATTCTCCTATTTATAGATTTCTATTCTAACAGTTAACTAACATGATTTTGACACGTTTATAACTTAACTGAAGTGTCATTCTATCTACATGACACGCTGTTGGGATTTGATTTTTAGTTATTTTAACTTCAACAAATGGTGAAGGTTTGGTATTGTTTCGAATTTACATAAGAAATTAAAGTTACTTTATCTCGAATTTTGATAATAAGTCTGTTAACTTAGAAAATTCTTGATTGAAGTTAACACAAAGAAGGCTTTGTAAATTCGAAAAGAGGATAAAAGTAAATTCGAGAAATAATACATTTCAGGTATTCAAAGAAGCAAATGATAGTTCTTTTATTCATAATCCAAATTCGAATTACATAAGTTCGAATATATTGGAAATACATTTAGAAAAGAAACTATCCTAAGTGCTCAATACATTAGAAAGGAAACTATCCTAAGTTATAATGAGTCCTTGACTCATGTCTTCCACGCCTCTTTCTCTTCTTCCTTCCCCACAAGCTTTAATAGAGCCAAGGCAAAAGGAATGTTTTCTCCAATCTGTTGAACCACCTTGGGACTTGGGGAAGAAATCAAGAAGTACTTGGGGAACTAACAAATAAATTCATTTACTTCTAAATGAATTTATGTTTGGCTGTTACGTTTAACCTAAGAGAAACCCTTCAAAAGGAAAGATTGAAAAAGCCTATAGCTTTGGCTATTGCGTTAACCTTACAAAAAATGAAGTCATTCCAGATTAGGTTAGACGCAACAGCTAAAGTAATATACTTCATATTCTTTGAAGAATTTCTTTTGAAGAATTTAGAAGAAAGAAGAAGAGAGAATGAGAAGTGGTGAAAAGAACATGTAAAGATACTCTTATTTATAGGAGTAAAAAGAGCTAATGTTCATTAATGAGCCTATTTTAACGTCCAATAAGAAAAACTCTCATAAAGGAGTTGAATGGACGGTCGCCGGTGGTCTTCATGACCTTTGAATTGGCCAAATGAAGTTACACACATGGCGTATGAAAGAATGAAGTCAAATCTCGAAATGAGAAAAGACTTAATAGGTTCAAGCATCAAGAAAAGGCTAAGTGTCAAGGATGAAGGAATTTCGAATGCATGAAGTCAGATTTCCAGAAAGAAGATTTCGAGAAATCAAAGAGCATAGTTCAAAATTCAGAAAGCAGAAAACTCGAAATCAGAATGCATAAAGAACTTAGAAGATTTCTGAATGAAGAAATGATGATTTCGAGAAGACAAAAGGAAGAAGAAAACAGTTATTGAAGATCAGAAGCAGTTTTCTGGTTAGCAGAAGACGTGGCAAGCATGCACGCTGCCAACACATAGGGCTAGATGATGTGTCAAATGTACATTAGTTAACCATTAGAATTAGGAATCTATAAATAGGTAAACTCTTAATGTAATAAGGGTTGGCAAATCACTTATATTGATTCTCTGAAACACCTTATACGTCCGAACTCACTGCGACAAACAGGTTACAAGGAGTTAAAGTATGTGATGAACCCATCCATTTCTTTTTAATGCAATTGTTCTTACAATTAAATTTTCTTTTCTTGGTTTACATTCTGCAATTTACTTTTAGCAATTTTTATTTGCACATTTTCTTTTGAACTTTCGTTGATTTCTATGAAAGTTTAATCTTTCGTTGATTTCTGAAAACCCAATTTGGAACTTTGATGAAATTCTGAATCAACTAGTTCTAAATATTTTTGAAAGATAAGTTCTTTGATAAAATTCTGAATCAAATAACTTGAAACATATCTTTTCTGGATTTCTGCTATGATTAGATAGAGTTGGTGAAATTCTATACCAATTAGTATAACTTTATCCAGAAAACTGAATTTTTTGAAAGTCTTTTATAAATCAGAAACACCATAAATCTACTTTTTTAAAACGAGTCCCGTAAGAGGATCTTATTCTAATCCCCAGATTATTCTTAGAATCAAAGTGATAAAGTTAATTTTCGAATTTACATTATATCACCATAAACACACGCATATTTAAATAACAATGGTAATTTTATCTTCTAAAACCACCTATCTTACATCTTGACACCTGTCTTCGAACATTAACTTCTAGTAACTATTGATTTGAAATTTTGGTAACTGTTCTTCGAATTCGCTTCTGATGTTTGTGTTAATAATTTCTTCAAATTTTTCTTGTCATAACATTCTTTTGAATTCTTCATCATCTTCGATCTCTTCCAAACTTTCTCGAACATATTTCCATACTTAGCAAAATCTGAAAGTTGTTGGGACTTGACTTTGATTTCGAATTCTTATGTCTTTATCCTGTTCTTTCCAGATGTCATGCTACTTTCTGGTCAATTTGCTTGTGTTTTTTTTACCACCGACCATTCAACTGTTTTAATATTGACCTTGTCAATTATTGGTCAAGTCCATAGGTGCATTAATTCCACCGCCCATCAACCTCTCTATAAATAGAGGCTCACTTCTCATTTTCTGTTCATTCCTATCTTCCAACAATGGAGAAGTTTTTGACATTGGTTACTTCATTCGACCTAATCACCACTAGCTTTACTAATGATCAGGTCGACGAAGTACCCAATGTTATAAGTTCCAACTTTTCTTAATGATCTTTTTAGGTCGAATGTTGTAACCAAAACACAAATTTATTAACCACTCATACCCTTGCCTATAATCTGGAAAGACATTCATGATTATCAATCTAGTCAAGCTTGGAAGAAAGAAGAGGAAGAGGTGGGAAGAAAAAGTAGAACAAGAAGAAGATTCACTGATATTTTCGAGGAAAAGAAGTCTTTTTATTTTATCTTTCTTTGTATTTTCCTTCTTTAAATTCCTTCGAATATCAATGCAATTCGAATGATCTCTGTATTCTTATAAATACAATGCTCTTCTCGATCTTCTTCTGTCCTTTTCAAATCATTTTGTATGATAGATTTTGATTTAAACATCGAATGGACTTGCCTCTAATCTCAAAATTGAGTAAACCATCACTTTAGTCCTTGACTTTTTCAAAGTCAGACACTTTAGTCCCTGACTTATGGAAATACACAATTTAGTCCCTGACTTTGTTCAACATCCATCAGTTTAGTCCAAAACGTTATATTCTGTTAAGTCATTGTTGATGTGGCAATCTGACTTGTCTCCAGGGTCCAACATTCATCAATTTAGGCCCTGACTTTCTTCAACATCCATCAATTTAGTCCCTGACTTTGTTCAACATCCCTCACTTATGTGTCATCCTTTTCCTTGCACTCACCCCTCTATATTATATGATTATTAGCCCACCTTCATGGTTGAAACATCACAACTCGTGGATTTATTTAATTAATCTAGAGTACATAGTTGCATGCTAGCTGCATCCATAGACAAAGTATGCATATTAATTGCATGGTAACATAAGATCATTTGTGCTTTTAGGAAGTTTTAAATTAAAAGTCACCACCAACTCCTCCAGAACCGCCACCATGCCCACCGCCAACTCCTCCTCCAAATCCACCACCTTTACCACTTCCATAGCCTCCACCAGCACCAATGCCACCTCCATGGCCCCCGCCAACACCACCTCCTATGCCACCACCATGTCCACCTCCAACTCCTCCACCTTTGCCACCTCCATAGCCTCCGCCAGCACCACCTCCGATTCCTCCTCCTATGCCTCCACCTTTGCCGCCTCTGGCTCTGCCTCCGATAGAATATATAGAATAAACTTGCATACTATTTTTCCTCAAAATTTTCAAACATTACTCTTGCATTTTTTATGACCTATTAATAATTGGATTCTTAGTCTACTGTCATTTTAAGTGATCAAATTTGTTGAGTGTATTGTTCTTTTTGTCTCATTATACTTGCTCTACTTGGATTTTTCACATCTATGTCATTTGAACCTCCTTCTCACTCTCTATATATCTCCTTATATTTCTGTTTCGGTGTTTCTAATTTCTAGGTATATGTATTATTGTATTTAAGCTTGTGCATTGTTGCTCAAATTAAGAAATTGAATTGGATTAGCTCAGATTTTGGGAGTAACAGGGTTGTTATATTATGCACAGAAGAGGTGGCTGTGAAAAAGAGAGGGGCGAGTGCAAGGAGAAGGATGACACATAAGTCAGGGATGTTGAACAAAGTCAGGGACTAAATTGATGATGTTGAACAAAGTCAGGGACTAAATTGATGGATGTTGAACCCTGGAGACAAGTCAGATTGCCACATTAACAGTGACTTGACGAAATATAACGTTTTGGACTAAACTGATGGATGTTGAACAAAGCCAGGGACTAAATTGTGTATTTTCATAAGTCAGGAACTAAAGTGTCTGACTATGAAAAAGTCAGGGACTAAAGTGAAAATTTACTCCTCAAAATTTTACTGAGTCTCCCCTTCCATATACTTTGAATTTAACAAACAATTATTATCGAAATATGAATTATGATTCTACCAACTTATTTTTAGAACTTCTCTCACTCTCTCTGATTTCGTATTCGAAGAAATCATACTTCTGTAACTTAGAAAAAAATACATTTTCTAACTAACAGAAGGATAGTTCAACAGAAGAAGCTTAGTCAACTTGAAGAAAGAGAAAAGTTATCCCATGATAGTGACACCTCTTACAAAGCCAATTAAGAACTTGATCGGACTTTGAACAATTCCAACGCTAGTTTGACTGCACTTTTCTATAAATAAGTGCTTCATTCAACACCAAACTGTAAGAGAGTCTAGAAGAAGCTTACTGAGCATAAGAATTACCATATTCTTACCCTCTAGAGAATCATTTTTTTTGCTTAATAGCTTTATTCTTATGCTGTAAATTTTCCAGAATTACAGAAGTTGTGTTGTTTGGCTCAAATTCACTAGATTGTGCTCATACATAGATAAATCTTGAGTCTTATCTTGTAATTTACATTCCTATTATTTGTTGTAACTCTCAAGACTAACTAGGTTGTGTTAGTACTTATTGAGAGAACTATTTAAGACCTAATAGGTTCAGTCTATGCACTATGTTGTGAGCCTGAAGAGGCTGCAGATGAATACTTACCGGTGGTCCCGAAGAGGATGTGAAGACAAAATAGTACATGTACTATCAAGCTTGATATAGTGGAAATCCTACTGAAAATAGGGACTAGACGTGGCCCTAACAATTAAAGGGTAAATCAATATAAATCATGTGAGAAAATCTCTCTTCCCTTATCTCATTCTTTTGTAGATTGTTATAACTGCATTATGGCATCTGCACAACATATCTTCCTCTCTTATTTAGTTTAAAAGTATTCATAAAAGAAATATAAACTCATATTCATTCATCCATAGAAGATAAATATATCTTCTATATAAAAGTCAGTTTTAAATCTGCGCAAACAATTTCTTAAATCTACCTAATACCTACGTATGTGTTTTCTTAAATCTATATATTTTTAAAGGAGATCTTTGAAATTATAAAGGAAATTATTTTAAATCATACATACTTGATTTAGATAATTGGGAAGCCTTAATATATGCCATAGTGAATACTTACACTGTAAAGAATTATCTAACCATTGCTACAAGCTTCTACCTTAGCCAAGAAGGTATTCTTGAGCAGAAATTCTTTTGGAAGCTTTGGTAGAACTTATTAATTTTTAACATGTCAAAATTCAACCCCCTTCTTGTGACTCCAATATCCATTTCATCTCTGGAGCAAACCTTCGAAGCACTTGTTTTACTATCCTTCTTCTAGGGAATATTGGAAACATATGTTCAACCATGCTTTGACCCAAACCAGAATTTTCATGGTAGTCCCAAGAAAAATAGTCTTTAAACTCTCGTAACAAGTATAACATTTTTTCTTTAAAATTTCCTTCGAGATGCTGACTTTTAAAAGTTGGTCTTTTTTCACCTTCTTCCCTTAAGTTAACTTCCTTTAAAGGATGCTGAGCTTCCATTTTCTTTTTGTCTCATGATAATGAAACATTAAAGCTGAGAGGAGAAACATTGTAGATATAATCCATTCTTTCGAAACCTTTTACCTCCTGACTTTGAATGTAAGTTCACCTTCTATACCATTTCATCAAGGCATTCCTAGTACGAGGAAGCTTCTTTCGTTTTAAACTTCTTATCTACTTACCTAACAACACATCCAGGAGTTAGAGAAGCTTCGTTCTTTTGGTATTCTAAAGGCTTTTTAACTTCAATTTCTTCTATGACCGACTTTCTTTCTTTCGACTCGGACAATAAAATCATCAACTCTTTTTTATTATTATCTTAATCAGATGCAACCTCGAAGGCCGCTTGTAACTTCTTTTCGGCCACGTAAGCCGAAGTTCCGGCGCAAAGCTCGAAATTACTGATTGTCTATCCATTCCAAAATTCTCATGGCCTCTTCAAGGCCAACATCACACTGAACCATAAACCCAAGATCTGGGTTTATCCTTATTGAATAAGGGACTTTCGATGCCATCAACATATATTTTCAGTCAGCTCATAAGGTCTCATCATCATTACTTTCTTTTCTAAACTTTTAATTTCGACAACATTCGTTTTGACATTAAAGTAATTCTTGTCCCCATTTACATATAGGAACTCCCTCTTTATTCCAAAGGCACAACTTCTGATGCACAGACGATGGTACAACTCCAACCCCATGAGTCCACTCTCTTCCTAACAAGAGGTTATAAATCGCTCTCGAATCCACCACCATGAACATGGTTGGCCTCATTATCGTACCTACAATCAACTCCAAGAATAATACCCCCTCAGACTTCGAGTCTTCCCACTAAAATCGATGATTACAATTTAATGAGGCATTAAATCCTTCTTGGTCTTTCCTAATCCTTTCACCATGAACTTAGGCATCAAATTAACAGTAGCACCACTATCAACTAATACTTTGAAAATACTAACTTCGTTGACAAAATCCTAACTGTAACATCCCAAAATTTGAAGCCATTTTCATAAATAAATTTAGGATTATAAAAGGTTTTCAAAAAAGGAAATAGGTAAAAAGGGGTTTAAAACTGAATTTTAAGGGGTGATTCTATAGCATTTTCGCTCAAGTGAGAAGGTCCTCACTTGAGCGAGAATATCAGTAAAAAGGATAATTTTGAGTACTGATATTTTCGCTTAGGCGAAAATGTTCCAGGTAGGGGGTGCTCTCTGGATGATTTTTGATTAAGCGAGGAGAGGCTCACTCAAGTGAAGATCAGTCCTCGCTTAAGCGAGAATATTTTAGAGAGGGGGTGCTCTATGGATTGTTTTCACTCAAGTGAGAAGGACTCACTTGAGCGAGAACGCGTCAGCAGAAACCAATTAAATTTCTCGCTTAAGCGAGAAAATTCTCGCTTGAGTGAAAACGAGCAAAATTTGTTTTTAAAAAGCCTTTAATTATGACTCATTTGACTCATAAATTCTTAAACACATCTTTCTCACCATTTGCTCTAGCAGACCCCAATTGAAGAGAAAAAGAGGCTTGATTATGGAACCCCCAAGGAGAAGGAAGTTCAAGATATCATTCCCTCATTCTCCTACACCTTTTTTGTACTCTAAAAGTGAGTGTGGTCCACCCCATCACTTCCATTTTGTGTATTACTCTTGAATGATCCCTTCCCTTTATTCCTATTTCCTTATGCTTGTGTTTTCTTCAATGATTATGTTTGATTGTTGATGAATGATTGGATGGATGGTATGTTAGGGTTTGGAACTGTTAGGGTTTGGGGGAGAAGATTATAACTTGTCATGCCTATGCCTATTTTATTACTCATATGATGGAACCCTTGAGGAAACACAAATGACTTTAGACTACTCTTACATCATTAATTTATTGCATACATTGGTATGAGAAGAAATTATGGGTCTTTGACCTAAGAGGAACTATGTAAGAGTAAAACGAATATTGATTGATAATTAAGACACGAGGAAACGGTAGGTCTAAATGGACCGCAAGGAAGACGTTCCTTGTACGGATATTGAGCTCAGGTCTGGCTAGAGGTTTAGTGATAATACCCCAGGGGTGCTAGGTAAAACACCAGATGTTGATTGTTATTTTGAGTACCTTGATGAATATCAATGATGTTAATTATTCCGCTGTGCATTTCATCCGTGTGAATACCTACATTGTTTGCATGATCACACTCACTGGGACTTTAGTCTCACTGTAACATCCTAATTTCTCAATTCAAGAATAATGTCCGTTGGAAACACTATTTCGAATTTCTGAAATTATTTCGCGCCATTTCAAGTATCGTTATACGAATCATACAATTTCTTAGGCAATCCAACGTTTGCTTAAGCCTCCACAAAACTCAAACATTATTCACAATCCATGAACTAAAAATTACATTTGAGTTAAAATGATTTACAACCCCCCTGTCGAAAATCCGGCAGAGTCTCTCCTATAAACTGGACATTTCCCAAAAATCCAGATCAACCTGAAAACTCAAAAAATCCAACCAGTCCAATATGTATACAGATATAACAATACATTATAGATACAACATGGTGTATTAAATATCATAACATTCATTCCCTAACATATATTCACTGGGCTTCCCCTTAAAGGAACAAGGCTTCCCCCTAACTTTGGCCCTAAGTCTCAACTGGAACTTAGGGTAATCTATGGTCGAACTACGCCTCTTGGTTTTCCTGGAAAATAAGGAACTTCTAAAGGTCTTTGGACTCCTACCTGGCCTATGATTCTAACGGTTCCATAAATCAACCTGACCCTCTAGTTGGGTCTAACTACCTATCCTTGAAACTAGCTCTTAGACTAGGTACATCTTAGATGTGCTAGCGTGTCGGGGTTCCCCCCTGTGGTTTCCTATACTATCTTCTATAGGGTTACCCCCCTTAAGGGCTCGACCCTTCCTAACAGTCCTCAAAGTTCAAGTCTATAACATGAAACCACACTGTGACTCCTAAGAGCTAGCTAGTCTAAAATGTCATCGTATAAACAACATCATCTCATCACTAGTTTCGGAAACAACAACACACAGGTCTCAAATAAAAGAATATAGAGTTGCAGCCACGTGGCGCTCCTCTAATGCACATATGGTAGAGAATGAACAAACTTATATAGTTCATCTAGAGAGAAACCAATCTCATCTAACAGAACATGACAGTGTGTAGGCCTGCTACCTATCACTCCATCATGTGTACAAAAGTAGAAAACAAAATTATCCATCATTTCAACTTAGAAGTCTGGGTACGAACACATGTTAGAACCACAGGCAACACTAGAAGGGGGGATGAATAGTGTTGTAAACATTGTAAGACAATTTTGGAAATCTTTATTATAAATCAATCACGTTAAGTGATCATTGTGCAAACCAATCTTAAGATCAGAGTTATTTTAAATACATGCGGAATATATGAAAGATTTAGGTTGAAAAACTTTCTCTTACACTTAAGATTGTTTTGATTTTAAAAACTTTTCTCAGTGTCTTCAGAAGAATATTACTAAGAGTACCTTCAGAACTATTTCTGAAATACTTTAGATGATCAGGGACCATCTATATCATGTGTCTGAACTGAGTTCCTGTTGGCCTCACTTCAGACAGATATTTCAGACATCCCTCTGAATATATTCTTCTATAATACTTCATTCTACACTAGAGACATTTTAATGTTATGTTTGTATGAAAACTTGTTTTATTGAAATCCTTGAGTTAAGCTTGTTATGAAAAGTACTTTTCAATCCCCAACGTAAATGTAAAGACTGTAAATAAAAGAGATTAAGGGATGAGAAAACTTAGGCACAGAATTTATCCTGGTTCACCCACCAACCCGTGAGCTACATCCAGTCCCAGAGGCAAACCACCACCGGATTTCCCACTATCTGAATCCACAGATACACATGTTAACCTCTCCAGGCCAACACAACAAGTATTCTTTTCTATCAAGCCTCTCCAGGCTCTACCACAAGTATTCTTTCTTTCACCAAGCCTCTTCAGGCTCTCAGACACTTAACTAAGTGTAGAGTATTACTACTCAATCTAAGCTAGATGTTCGCTAGAACCTCTCAAATCAGATTCTTCTTGTACATAGAGATTACTGAGTACATACTCAGGATACAGTCATTACAAACTAAATACAAGGATAGACAGTGATACAAGTGTTTGAATTAAGTACAATCCCTGTCTTTTCTATGAGGAATACATCCTCTGAGAGTAGGCTAACTAAGATATGAAATTAAGCTCCAGCCTTATTCTCCAACCATTGGTTTCCATGGGCTACATTCTCACCCGTATCATTGGAATACCAAGGTATCTTCAAAGCTTCAAACCGTACCCATTTTGATAGTCATTTGTACAACATGATTGCCTTCCCGACAACCAACTTACTTGATCAACATACCAACTGTACAATCTAACTAACTGACCACTGATCAATTGTTGTTGACATTTTCCTTATGTATTTAAGCTCGAGTCAACTCTTGTTAACTGTAAGACACTCAACCTAGTTAACAATTTTCATCCTGATTGATTTCAAGAACCTTCTTGAAAAACAATCCCAATTGATCCAACTTGGTTGATCATTCTGACCAACTTGGTTGCAACAGCAGCTGCATGGTTGTTTCCAACAACCTGATTGATTGTTGAGGACAACAACTATGGCTTGATTGATCTTCCAACCAACCAGCTTGGTTGTTCACCACAACAACTATGGCTTGATTGATCTTCCAACCAACCAGCTTGGTTGTTCACCACAACAACAACTTCAACTTCTTTCTTGAGGCTATTTATATGTTCTGCTTGAATATAGCCGTTGAAGATGTTTCATAATACCGTTGAGCTTTTGATGATGTGGCTCATATAGCCGTTGTGTAATAGCTTCTCAAACGGTTGCTTCTCCTTAAGCATATTGAGTGTTCAGAATACTCCCGTTCTGACACTTCTGTTGATGAGCTCTGTTTTGAGAGATGTGATGATTATGTGTATTCTCTCTCTTGAATTCTTTTTGCCTTCTTGCATCTGTTTTATCCAGCTTGCATCTGCTTGCTCCAGCTTGCATTATCTTGCATCTGCTTGTATCTGTCTTTATCTGTTTTGTCCGGCTTGCATCTGCTTGCTTTCTTCTGCTCTGTTCCTTTTAAGAGATTTTCTTGATATTCTTCTGCTAACTCTCTCTCTTGATTTTCTTCTGCTTTCTTCTGCGTTCAACTGCTTTCTTCAGATTTCCTCTTGTTTTCTTGGGAGTGTATATGAGTAGGTATTCATTGAATTTGTCTTTTTGCTTATTCTTCATATACTCCTTTTTCATTTGCTCCTGACACCATTACTTCTTTGAATGAGATGTCTTGACCAATAGTCGTTGTTTGCAGATTCCTCTTTTGATATTTAGATAAAGATGTTGAATTGAATATATTTTATTCAAACATCTTCCTTGTTGCTTTTGCTTAGTCTCCTGAGCTTTTCTTCTGCTTTCTTTCAGATTACACAAATGAAGAAATGTCTCGTTGAAATACTATCATTTAGAGATAGCAAATAGTCTTCTTTTAATCCGTTGTGAGACACGCTTCTTGAAAGTTCTGACATAGTACAACATTGGTGCTGCAGTAAAGCTGCCACCGTTGTTGCTGCGAATGCTGCGTTATTTCCTCAGTGGTGTATGAACTTTAAATGCACCAGGAAAGGCCTCTGTGTTTGTTGCCACAAATGTGTTCCAAAACGTACAAGCAGCAGAGACTCAGAAAAGTCTTCTCGCAAGGTTTCAGCGAAGATGCCACGTCATTACTAAAGCTTCAGACGGCTTCCAATCTTCAGACGGGTTCCAATCTTCAGACGGGCTCTAGTCTTCAGACGGGTTCGAGTCTTCTGACGGGCTTGGCTCTTCAGATAGCTTCAACACTTAAGACAGCTTCAATACTTCAGACATGTTGCGTACTTCAGACAGCTTCAATGCTTCAGACAACTTCAATACTTTAGACACCTTCAATACTTTAGACATGTTGCGTACTTCAGACAGCTTCAAGGCTTCAGTCCGCTTCATCTTGTATTCATTTCTTCAGTTCATTGTTGTTCTTCAGACAGGTGTATAGTTGAATCTGTACTTCTTCATATATCTTCTGCCTTCAGTTCTTCAGATAGTCTTCTTAGTCTTCAATTCTTCAGATAGTCTTCTAATCTTCAATTCTTCAGATAGTCCTCTAATCTTCAATTCTTCAGATAGTCTTCAAGTCTTCACTTCTTCAGACAGTCTTCAAGTCTTCACTTCTTCAGATAGTCTTCAAGTCTTTACTTTTATTCTTCAGTTGCTTCAACTCTGTTAAGGATTATTCTTCTTCAGATACTGCACTCTTGTTCTTCTGATTATGTTCTTCTGATTCTGATTCTGTTCACAAAATCTTCTTCTTCTTCTAAAGAGTATTCCATCCTGAAACATAATTAACAAACCAATACCTTTCTCAGTAGAACCTTTTTATATAATCTAATTGGTTCTTTATATAATCTTATTTGTTTTTTATATAATCTTATTTGTTCTTTATATAATCTTATTTGTTAATCATTAAAACTAAAGGATGTTAAGTCTTATAATCATGTTTAAATACTTAAACTGATTTATAGACTTCACAATCTCCCCCTTTTTAATGATGACAAATAAATTATATATTACTGACAAAATGGATATAAAAAGAAATGAGAGATGATAAAATAAGATAATAAATTTTATCACTCCCCCTATCTATATTACTCCCCCTGAGACAGACATTGATTCTTTTAGATATCTTCTGAAACAATTAAGTCTTTAATTAATCAATTCCAATTGTTAAATTTTTATTAACCAACTGTTACAAGTTTATTGTTAATATTTCAGATATTTTAGTTAAACGATTGTTAAAAAATTTCTTGTTAAGATTTCATATACCTATTGTTATTAGAACCCTTCAGATACCTATTGTTATGACTTATTGTTATTCTTACTTATTTTAGAACTCTTAGTTTGTTATCTTCTTTTATATTTCTTTGCTATTTATTTCTTCTTCCTATAATCTCCCTATATATTTCCCTTTTTATTACGTTCTTTTTAGTATTTTGTTAGTTTATATTTCTCCCTCTTTTGTCATTAATTAAAAAGGTTTATATTATAAGTTAATGTAACCCTATACCAAATGTTAAATAATGTATCGTTTTGACAGATATATTTCTCCTGTTAAGTTTGTTACACTTAAAGATCTACTTCTTAATACTGAGGTTTCTCCCCCTAAGTTGATTAGTTTTCTACAATCTTTTAAGAATTTCTCCCCCTATTTATCTTCCATTAAACAGAGAGAAGTTTTAGATTGCTTGTTATCTTTCTTCAGATACCACACAATAAAGATCAACTGTTAATAAATATAAAACAACTTCTTATACTAATTGTTATTAAATAATTCTTTAAACAAGAGAAACAGAGATACACAAGTTTAAATTTTCTCTAAACATTTGATATTTACAAAAGCAGGTTTTCACAAAAAGGAAAAGAGGTTACATTCCAAAAATAGAATGCATCCATCCATTGCTTCCTCCGGAGATTCCTTCGAAGGCTGAGGCATAGCCTTATAGACTTCATCTCTTTCAAAGCTATCCCCACTCCATTCGCTGCAAGAGCTTCAGGAGTTGCCTCAGAGCTCCAGACTTCATCCCAGCCGTGCTTTGCTGCACGCATTCTCCTTGTGACAACTGAAACTGTGGAGGTGCATCGTTTAGGACTGTGTTTCGACCAGCAGTCACCACCTTAATTCCAAGAACCACTTTGTCAGTAGTTCTCTTCATAAGATTGGCTATTCCGGGATCTCCCGGTGGTCTTCCAGTCCACCTGTGATGCAACAAGATCACCATGGTCCAAGTGTAGAGAAACGGGTTTTCAGATGAACCCTTTCCCTTACTCTTCATTCCATACATCATCCAAGATGACTTGATCTTTGCCTCAACATGTTCCAAGATTCTTTCTGCTATTTTCCTTTCCTTCTTTATCATCCTATTGAGAGCCACTAACTCAGAACCTTAGACAAAGCTATGGAAGAGCTTTGAAGATATGAGTTTGTGTGAAGAGCTCTTGTGAATTTATAGGACTTTAAAGCAGGGGTAAAACAGAGAAGTAAGGAGAATGAATCCATTGGATTGTTGTTCACGTGATGTATATGGGCTCAGGTAGCTTTTAATGATGACAGTTTCAGATCTTGAGAGTATCGAAACGTACATCAGTGTTTGGTCATAGATGAAGCACCATAGGAAACTGAGTCATTAGCATGGATAAGGTAAGTTTTGGAAAATGTTTTTGAAAGACAATTAAGAAGAAACATAAAAACATATTTGAAAATATTTTTGAAAATACATTTTCAGAAAAAAATAGAAGAGAAAATGTGAGAAAACATTCAAGAGGAAAACTTTTAAAAACAGACTTTTATGGTATCAGAGCAAAGGATATTATGATTATTATTATTATCTGAAAAGCCTTTAAAATTTTTGAGTCTTTTTAAAAAAAAAATATTTGTTGATTAAAGTTTTTACTAACGAACAAATTTTTACAGATATTTAAGTTTTAAGGTGAAGTGATGTTACCTTTGGATTTCCCTATTATCTTTTGGATGAGAGAATGCTTTTCTGTCCTTGAACCTTTCTTTGAAGACTATTTATCTTCTGAGGTCGCTAATGTCTGCACGTTCCAGTATGCTTGTCTTTTGTGCTCCCAGAGAATCATCTTAACCTATCCTCAAGGATTGAGTTAGGCTAGATGTATAGAGTGTTAATCATCTAAACATTGTTGACCCACAGTTTCAGTGAGTTCATTTTGAACTTTCTGAACAGGTTCAGACAATGGAGACGTTATCACACTACCCATCCTTTTAGATGATGTCACATTGATTTATCCGTTCAGACGGTATTTCATTCTGAAGGCCTTCTTGAGATTATCTTCAAAAACCTGTTTTCTGAAACATTCATAAACTAGAAATACCTTTCAGTAGCACCTGGTTGTAATTTGTTAATTATTAAATTAAGTATTTTTAAAATTACAGATAACATTTTATCAAATTTAGAAATTATCTTATTAAGAAATACAATTTGTTAATCGGTTAAGAAAGAATTATGTTCTTAATTATGCACAGATATTAATACAAAGGAATCAAAACAGAGAGACTTCAAACAGGATAGAATTTCAATATCATTAAAAATATAAACACAAAGACATAGAAACAAAGACTCCGAAACAGGACACACGTATATCATTGATCATTAGATTGGTTCTCATCAGCCTTTTCCTTTTCATCCCTAAGCTTTTGAAGCTCTTTTTCTGCAGCTCTCAAATTCTTTGCCAGCCGAATTACTCTATCATTCACCTTCTTCAGATTATATGCACCCAATGTCATCATTTTCCTTTTACGAGACTTCAAGTTGGTATCTTCAGTTCCTTCTTCAATGCGTGGAGCAAAAAGAGGAGGAATGACCACTTGATTCTCAGGAGCTTCTTCTCTTTCAATAAGAGTCCGGTCGAACTCAGCATATTCAGCCAGAGTGAAGAAGTCAGGAGACGGTTGGTCAAAGAGACTTTCCATAGGAAATCCCTTGTGCAATAGAATTTTCATAATCAAGGTGTTGTGAAGATAGAGGTCCTCATTTCCCATCTCATCTCTGAACATCATCTGATACAACAGTACCCATGGGAGATTGATTTTCTTCTTTGTCATCAAGAGTCCCAATACGAACCTCTCCATCATACTTAAAGTCAAATTATTTCTTCC
The DNA here is from genome assembly GCA_026901365.1 of Sesbania bispinosa. Taxonomy (NCBI): domain Eukaryota; kingdom Viridiplantae; phylum Streptophyta; class Magnoliopsida; order Fabales; family Fabaceae; genus Sesbania; species Sesbania bispinosa. The sequence goes on along the minus strand of QLOH01000165.1, from coordinate 1,459,094 downwards.
TCTGGGAAGAATGCAGCAGTTTAATACAGCAAGGAGGGCTCTGGGTGTGCTCAGAAGTTGAGAAGGTCTGAAAGGGGCAATCCTTCTTCTTCCAAATAGATGTTGGTCAAGAACGAATGTTCCACCATGAAGAGATTCCCATCCTTGGAAGTATTGTTCCCCGCTGTCAGGAACACTTATAACTTCAGCAATAAGTTTGGTGTCCACAGACAGTGATTTTCCCATCACCTTCGTCTCAATCCCGATTCTGTTGGGTTCAGATATGATCTTGATGTTGTCCCAAAAATCCATTACACTTTTCTTATGCCAGGATGAGGAAATGTTGTTGAAGTATGGAGTCCATCCAATGGCGTTGAAGTACTGAGATATCTTGTAGTCTGCTTCATCAAAGTCTGAAAGGTTAACCGCCTTACAGGGTATGATTCTTTCATCAAACACGGAAGGGTTTGAGTTGCCTGATGATGCAGACGCGTTTGCCATTGATTTCTATGAATCAAATGATCTTTCTGAGATGAAGATACTTGAGGAGATTTGACCTTTTTAGGGAAAGGATTGAGTAAAGTGTGATTTCCATGTTGATCATCCAATCCTTTTAAATAGATAGCCAAGCATGCTTCAAGCATTGATGAGAGACGGTTATGTGTACTGAACCGGCGTGGGGAGTAGTGCATCGTGTCAATTGAGAGAAACCGGTTGATGATTCAATGATTCACATCGTGCCGTTTCATATTTTCAAAAACACACACGACTCTTCATTTGCTTAATTTAAAAACACAGTTATTACTTTACTAAGCATGTGTGACTCTTCAACACATATATTTAAATAAGTAAAGCATACATAAAATGAATCATAAATTTCACATAGTAAACATAGTAAAACACATAGCATGCAGTGATTTATTTTAACACAATTTAAAAGCATGAAACAATTATATTATGTAATCATATTTTTCACAATTTCAATAAAACAAATCATGCAACAGATTAATAACTATATTTAAAATTATAACTTAAATATAGATAGGAAAGGTGTTACCCGTTTGTGATCTAGAGATAGATTCACTTTCCTTTTCATGTTCCGTCCTGTGCTTTAGCCTTATGAATAATGAGTATTGGAAAATGATTTTCCTATTCTCATTATCATTCTTCAGAGTTGCTTCAGCTTGGTGAGATTTCCATCTTCTGAGGATCTACTCCTTCTGCATTTGTTAGATGCTCAACCCGAAGGTGAGCTCTGATACCAATTGTTAGAACCACAGGCAACACTAGAAGAGGGGGTTGAATAGTGTTGTAAACATTGTAAGACAATTTTGGAAATCTTTATTATAAATCAATCACGTTAAGTGATCATTGTGCAAACCAATCTTAAGATCAGAGTTATTTTAAATACATGCGGAATATATGAAAGATTTAGGTTGAAAAACTTTCTCTTACACTTAAGATTGTTTTGATTTTAAAAACTTTTCTCAGTGTCTTCAGAAGAATATTACTAAGAGTACCTTCAGAACTATTTCTGAAATACTTTAGATGATCAGGGACCATCTATATCATGTGTCTGAACTGAGTTCCTGTTGGCCTCACTTCAGACAGATATTTCAGACATCCCTCTGAATATATTCTTCTATAATACTTCATTCTACACTAGAGACGTTTTAATGTTATGTTTGTATGAAAACTTGTTTTATTGAAATCCTTGAGTTAAGCTTGTTATGAAAAGTACTTTTCAATCCCCAACGTAAATGTAAAGACTGTAAATAAAAGAGATTAAGGGATGAGAAAACTTAGGCACAGAATTTATCCTGGTTCACCCACCAACCCGTGAGCTACGTACATCCAGTCCCAGAGGCAAACCACCACTGGATTTCCCACTATCTGAATCCACAAATACACATGTTAACCTCTCTAGGCCAACACAACAAGTATTCTTTTCTATCAAGCCTCTCCAGGCTCTACCACAAGTATTCTTTCTTTCACCAAGCCTCTTCAGGCTCTCAGACACTTAACTAAGTGTAGAGTATTACTACTCAATCTAAGCTAGATGTTCGCTAGAACCTCTCAAATCAGATTCTTCTTGTACATAGAGATTACTGAGTACATACTCAGGATACAGTCATTACAAACTAAATACAAGGATAGACAGTGATACAAGTGTTTGAATTAAGTACAATCCCTGTCTTTTCTATGAGGAATACATCCTCTGAGAGTAGGCTAACTAAGATATGAAATTAAGCTCCAGCCTTATTCTCCAACCATTGGTTTCCATGGGCTACATTCTCACCCGTATCATTGGAATACCAAGGTATCTTCAAACCTTCAAACCGTACCCAGTTTGATAGTCATTTATACAGCATGATTGCCTTCCCGACAACCAACTTACTTGATCAACAGACCAACTGTACAATCTAACTAACTGACCAGCTGATCAGTAGCCCGATTGAGAATTAACTCTCTGATCAATTGTTGTTGACATTTTCCTTATGTATTTAAGCTCGAGTCAACTCTTGTTAACTGTAAGACACTCAGCCTAGTTAACAATTTTCATCCTGATTGATTTCAAGAACCTTCTTGAAAAACAATCCCAATTGATCCAACTTGGTTGATCATTCTGACCAACTTGGTTGCAACAGCAGCTGCATGGTTGTTTCCAACAACCTGATTGATTGTTGAGGACAACAACTATGGCTTGATTGATCTTCCAACCAACCAGCTTGGTTGTTCACCACAACAACTATGGCTTGATTGATCTTCCAACCAACCAGCTTGGTTGTTCACCACAACAACAACTTCAACTTCTTTCTTGAGGCTATTTATATGTTCTGCTTGAATATAGCCGTTGAAGATGTTTCATAATACCGTTGAGCTTTTGATGATGTGGCTCATATAGCCGTTGTGTAATAGCTTCTCAAACGGTTGCTTCTCCTTAAGCATATTGAGTGTTCAGAATACTCCCGTTCTGACACTTCTGTTGATGAGCTCTGTTTTGAGAGATGTGATGATTATGTGTATTCTCTCTCTTGAATTCTTTTTGCCTTCTTGCATCTGTTTTATCCAGCTTGCATCTGCTTGCTTTCTTCTGCTCTGTTCCTTTTAAGAGATTTTCTTGATATTCTTCTGCTAACTCTCTCTCTTGATTTTCTTCTTCTTTCTTCTGCGTTCAACTCCTTTCTTCAGATTTCCTCTTATTTTATTGGGAGTGTATATGAGTAGGTATTCATTGAATTTGTCTTTTTGCTTATTCTTCATATACTCCTTTTTCATTTGCTCCTGACACCATTACTTCTTTGAATGAGATGTCTTGACCAATAGTTGTTGTTTGCAGATTCCTCCTTTGATATTTAGATAAAGATGTTGAATTGAATATATTTTATTCAAACATCTTCCTTGTTGCTTTTGCTTAGTCTCCTGAGCTTTTCTTCTGCTTTCTTTCAGATTACACAAATGAAGAAATGTCTCGTTGAAATACTATCGTTTAGAGATAGCAAATAGTCTTCTTTTAATCCGTTGTGAGACACGCTTCTTGAAAGTTCTGACATAGTACAACGTTGGTGCTGCAGTAAAGCTGCCACCGTTGTTGCTGCGAATGTTGCGTTGCAGAGATTTCCTCAGTGGTGTATGAACTTTAAATGCACCAGGAAAGGCCTCTGTGTTTGTTGCCACAAATGTGTTCCAAAACGTACAAGCAGCAGAGACTCAGAAAAGTCTTCTCGCAAGGTTTCAGCGAAGATGCCACGTCATTACTAAAGCTTCAGACGGCTTCCAATCTTCAGACGGGTTCCAATCTTCAGACGGGCTCCAGTCTTCAGACGGGTTCGAGTCTTCAGACGAGCTTGGCTCTTCAGACAGCTTCAACACTTAAGACAACTTCAATACTTCAGACATGTTGCGTACTTCAGACAGCTTCAATACTTTAGACACCTTCAATACTTTAGACATGTTGCGTACTTCAGACAGCTTCAAGGCTTCAGTCCGCTTCATCTTGTATTCATTTCTTCAGTTCATTGTTGTTCTTCAGACAGATGTATAGTTGAATCTGTACTTCTTCATATATCTTCTGCCTTCAGTTCTTCAGATAGTCTTCTTAATCTTCAATTCTTCATATAGTCTTCTAATCTTCAATTCTTCAGATAGTCTTCTAATCTTCAATTCTTCAGATAGTCTTCAAGTCTTCACTTCTTCAGACAGTCTTCAAGTCTTCACTTCTTCAGATAGTCTTCAAGTCTTTACTTTTATTCTTCAGTTGCTTCAACTCTGTTAAGGATTATTCTTCTTCAGATACTGCACTCTTGTTCTTCTGATTCTGTTCTTCTGATTCTGATTCTGTTCACAAAATCTTCTTCTTCTTCTAAAGAGTATTCCATCCTGAAACATAATTAACAAACCAATACCTTTCTCAGTAGAACCTGTTTATATAATCTAATTGGTTCTTTATATAATCTTATTTGTTTTTTATATAATCTTATTTGTTCTTTATATAATCTTATTTGTTAATCATTAAAACTAAAGGATGTTAAGTCTTATAATCATGTTTAAATACTTAAACTGATTTATAGACTTCACAACACATGCCCTGTACTAAGGCATCAGAAGCTATCGCCTAGAGCTGATCACCTAAGCAATTGAAGGAATATCTAATTGCCCTGGTGAGCCAAGGGACACACCCAAGCCTAGACTGATGGTGGAAACTTTAGAAACAAGAGGAATGGAAGGAGAATGTTCAGGACCTAACAATGAATTCAGCACACCAACCTTAGCACTAATCTTTAACAAAACCTTAATTAGATATTGGTCATTAACCCTCGTAGGAGTTATGCACTGAGTAACAATTCTAAATTCCGCAAGATTTTTCTTCTTCCACGAACTATAAGGGCCAGGGTTCTTCTGCTCAGGAAAAAACGGAAAAGAGACCGAGAAGCCCAAACAATAGAATTAGCTCCACCACTTGATAAATTAGAAAATAGGTGACTACCCGTGTAATGACAATATAATCCTAAACAAAGGTAACAAGAATGCCCACCCACGGGAAAACAGACAACAATGTACTAAGTATAAACCGATAATTGTGTGACCTCTACTCTGAAAACACTTTGACTAGAACCACAGGGAACCTTATTCCTTAAGTGTCAACAGCCAAGTAGACCTAGAACCGAAAGGAACTGACCATGATTGCAACCTACCAAGTACCTCTAACCATCCAAGTTTCTGATGTCACTCACTCCCTTTACATACTTGGGTTTACTCCCTAGCTTAACCAAAACTAATCATGATGTCCTCACCAAGTGATAGTGCCCAGCCATAAATTCAAACATGAGAAACAAGGTCGAAAGTAAAAGGCCGAAAGAATAAGGAAGCTCTAAAGTAGAACAAGATGGGTATTGAATCATGATCCTTAAACTTAAATCTATCCTATTGTTTCATTGTATCTAGACTCTTATCACGTTCCTATTAATTTTTTTTAAAGCATAACCTAAGTCCCTCTAATGTAGCCTTCACCCTTCATTCCTTAAGCAAGCCATTTACGCCTCTTGAGTCATCCTACCCCTAATCTTAAAACTCCAATTATAGGTTCCCCTAAAACCCACTCTGAAGGCTCTAAACTACTAATATCGTTTCCACACCTAGTGTGTAAATTCCCCTATCCTCTCATGAACTCCACCTGTCTTCTATAATCCATCAAAGCGAGAAATCCTCAATTTGAGAAATTCTAAATTCTAAGGCCGTTCAACCCATACCCTAAAAGTTTACCATTAACCCCTACTTACAATACCTTTCAAGCAACACAACCAGACATACCTGTCATGCAATCGTTCAAGCAGACAAACAATATCAAAACCAATCAATTAAACCACAACCAAGTACACAAGACATACAATTATTCAAACAAGCAAGCATCACATTCAGTCAGACAAATCTAACACTCCATTCAAATCAAGTAAATCACATCACCAAGGTGCAACTACCAACAATCAACACTCTCCTCCCCCACTAGGGAGCCTATTCCTTATGTTCCCTCTAAACCACCCTCTTGTTTTCACCTTCCAAAACCAATTACGCACTTTCTCTCAAAAACTTTTACTTTACCTTTCCTTCTAAGGGTGCCTTATGTCCACTAGGAACTAAAGATGAAATCCTATAGATTTTCTAAAGTGAAAGTCCTACTCTTGGAAATGGACTTATGTCACTTTCCCTCTGACTATCAAGTGGGTGGCTCTAACCTTGTTAAAGAAGTGTCCCAATTCCCTAACCAAGGCATTCTACTCACGTCACTAACCATAATCCCATGTACAATGCACCAAGTAGAGGGGTGATCAGTCCCTATACTGAGTATGGGGTACGGTGGAATCATAGTAAGTCACGAGCAACTAACCTAACCACAGTCCAATTAGATTAAACTTCTCTGATACCAAAATGTAACGTCCTAATTTCTCAATTCAAAAATAATGTCCGTTGGAAACACTATTTCAAATTTCTGAAATTATTTCGTGCCATTTCAAGTATCGTTATACGAATTATACAATTTCTTAGGAAATTCGTTTGCTTAAGCCTCCACAAAACTCATACATTATTCACAATCCATGAACTAAAAATTAAATTTGAGTTAAAATGATTTACAAACCCCCTGCGAAAATCCGGCAGTCTCCCCTATAAACTGGACATTTCCCAAAAATCCAGATCAACCTGAAACTCAGAAAATCCAACCAGTCCAATATGTATACAGATATAACAATACATTATAGATACAACATGGTGTATTAAATATCATAACATCCCTTCCCTAACATATATTCCCTGGGAACAACCCCACAACCCCTGAGACCAAAACCAGGACAAGGCCTTAACATCACACTTCAATTGAATCCTCAACTCTTCCGCCAAGACCCTGGACAACAACCTGCACAACTGAAAGTGATTCCCACAGCGTGGGATGAGACTAGGTCCCTGTGAGTGAGGTAACGATGTGTGCGGGCGGTGTGGGGAGGCAAAGCACAAGATATACAACAATATAGCATCACTTGATAATTTCAGAAAAAAGCATTCAGAGTGGCAATTCAAGACATGTAATGTTAGCCAACCAATGACAACCATATATGCAGTGTTAGTCATGAAGTGTTTCACCCAACACCAAAGGAGTCTTTCCACTTATCTGTGAGGCTAGACTGAGCTCAGACTAACAGGGACCGTCGTTCCTGAAGGCCATAAGACCTTACCCATTAACTGTAATAGATTCAAACAAGAATTTATTTATTTTAGCATGAGTCCATGGACCGAAGACAGAGTCTTGAAGCATGAGTCCATGAACCAAATCTTGATTATTTACCATGAGTCCAAGGAGCAAAGACAAAGTCTTGGAACATGAGTCTAGGGACATCTTCGTCATTGTTTTTCGGAAATTTCTAGATATGCATTTTTACCTTTTCGAATGATTCTATCAGGTCTCTTAAGCTTTTCTTTTTCTTTCTTAAGATGTTCTAATTTCCATACCTTGTTAGCCCATTGGGCCATATCCCTAAGTTGCTGATTTATCAATTTCTTACAAATTGAATAGTCGAGGCCTCTAGCAGCCATATGAACTAATTCATGTTTAGGGATATGAATAAAGCATCTTTCTTTCATCTGTCTAAATCTATTTAGATAATCATCAATAGAATCTGATTGAAAATTTTTAATGTTAACTAAATCGATAAAACTAACTTTTGTTTTCACGAACTATTTGTCAAAGTTCCTCTTTAATTGATTGTAAGTGTGAATCAAATTTGGAGGAAGGGTGGTGAACCAAGTAAAATCATTCTTCGTGACTGAACTTAGAAAGTACTTCATTTTTAGGTGTTCAATATTGGCTAACTCCCCTGCTTTGATTTGATATCGAGCAATATGTTCAACAGTGGATTCTCCTACTTTTCCAGCAAACTTAGTAAACATAAAGACGTTCCAACCCCTCGGAAATTTAGTTTGTAACAAAAATTTTGGGATCAGAGAGACAACATAAGGGTGCTTAGCATAGCCTACGTTCAACCCATGTCGATTGAGGACTTGTTCGACAATTCCAAATATTTTTATGCCCCCTGACATTATTTTGTTTTATTCTTTCTAAAACTTCTTCGGCGTTCTGATTTCGATTCATAATGATTCCGGGAACCATTATTTTGATTTGCATTACGAATAACTTGCTCATTCACTTGATTTGGCACATCACCAATCGCTTGATTTTGAGGTTGATTATTAGCACAAACATTGGCTACTTGCTAAATAATTGGGTCTGCAGAAGCCCCGAACACATCAACTATTCGAGCCATTTGTCTTGCCAAAGTGTTATAATATGTATTTGTTGTCTGAAACCAACGGATTAAATACAATGGCCATTTGTTGTGTTAATATATTCACCATCTCATGGTTACTTTTATCCATTTTCTACCTCATTGATTGTAAGGTTATGTTCATAATGCATGTCGATGAACCTCCTACGAAAGGATTCATAATTGGCCCATGGTTTGCGAAAGGAATCGTTGTTGGGCCAACACTTGAAATTGTCAATGGGGCAGTCCCTGTATTTGAGACAAAACCATAAGGTAGCCCATATGTAGGGTCTCCATTTTCTGGCTTGTGAAATATTAATTGACGCGGGAATGTCTGAAAACACTTGACTTACAATAAGATTTTCTTGCAATGTTATAGAAATCACTTGGTGTCTATTGACACTATATTGTTGCCATTATTATCATTGTTGTTTACTGATTCATTCGCCGGATTTCCTAGACTTCTAGAACTCCCATTCCCACTTTCATTCCTGTTTCTTGTTTTCCTTGAGTTATTAGCCATTTGAAAACAAATCGTTTTACCACTTCTCAAACGCATACAAGTTAGCTTTTTGGAAAAACACTAACACACATTATTTATGGAAGAGTCCCACTGGGTGTGCCAATTTGTTTATGTTAAAAATTCTCTCAAAAGGAAACTTCACTTTTAATTCTAAGATCAATTTGGGACTTAGAATTAAGTCATTAAAAGGGACTTTTAAGAAGAAGGATTATAGTATCTTTGATTTTAGAGTTTATTTATAAAATGGTTTATTTAAAACTTCACGATCAATTCAAAATAAAAGTAATCGAACTAGCAGATGTAGGAAACACAGTGAAACACTAGAATGGGGTTTAATAGTGTTTCTATAAAACTTTAGAGTTTTTAGGAAACCTTTTTCTCAAAACTGTGTTTTCTTAAAGATCTAAGATAATTTAGGTGTTATCTGAAGTTTTAATAACTGTCTGAAGTGGTTTCAGAAACTTAAAAAGATTTTCAGAAAGTTGTTTTTAAAGTTCAAACTTTTATAGCAACAGTTCAATTCCCTTCTCATTAGCGTAAAAACTTAATTGAATGAGTTAAGAGAACTTAGCCAAGTATTTATCCTGGTGGACTCACTATCACTGTGAGCTACGTCCAGTCCCAGTGCTAAACCTTGCACCTGTATTTTCCACTAATCTCAAAAGATTACAAGTATTCTTTTTTGTCAAGCCTCTTCAGGCTCTACTACAAAAGTATTATTTCCCAACAAGCCTCTTCAGGCTCAACAACCAAGTATTGTTTAACAACCAAGCCTCTCCAGGCTCAACACCCAAGTGTTTAAGAATAAAAGTTTGTTAGTTAAGGAACTGCAACCAGTTCAGAGCTTAAACTGAAATATGTACAAAGAACTGTGTATAACTCATGATATGAAAGTTTTTGTACAAGTATGAAATATATTATGGTGTTTTACAGCGTAAAAATTTGGCTGAGTATGGGCTCTTTCGTTCTTGATAGTTCTCTAATTTGCATGAGTCTTCATGAAGCTATTTATAGTAGTAGGTGAGAAGTCCGTTGAACACAACCATTAAGAGATAAAATTAAATGTTGCTAATCCCGTTGTGAGACATCTCCTAATAGCATCTGACACAGTAAAAGGTTGCAGTACTGCATTGACTTTGTGCTGACACGTACACTTGAAAAACTGCGTAGCAGAACCTTCCTTTCTAGTGCATGTAATTCAAACATGTTGAAAAGTCTTTGTTCTGCATGTCTCAAATGGTAAGTTAAATGTGTGTTGCAGAAGGCGTTGAATTAGACTTGAGTCTTCATCAGAAATTTTCAGAGGGCTTCACTCTTCAGATGGCTTCTGACTTTAGAGGCCTTGCCACGTCAGATGGCTTTAGACATTTTGGCACTTCAGAAGACTTTACTTCTTTAGACAGTAGGCCACTTCAGATGGCTTCACTTCTTCAGACAATATGCCATGTCAGGAAGCTTTTTGACTTAAGAAGGTCATCTTTGCTTAAATCAGAATACACATTTAATAGCATAGGCATATTTTCATAAGTGTCATTTAATCAAATTTGTTATTTATTAAAACTTGGAAAGTGAGACTTAATCATGATCAAATACTTAATTATATTTTTGAGACTCAACAGAAGAAATAAGAGAAAAAAAGAAATGAAAGAAGACAAAAAGGAAGAATAAAGAAGATGGAAAGAATGGGAAGAAAGAAAGCGGGACAAAAATGATAATGAACTAAGAAAATAAAGTAAAGAAATTAAACATAAGAACATATAAAATGAAAAATTGCATTAATTGAAATGGTGGAATTACATACTCAAGTCTCTTTGATGGGCGCGTCAGGTGTTTTCAGAGAAGTTTGAGAAAATGAAAATCCAGCCTCTTACATCGATCAACCCCTGTTTATAAGTTTCTATTCCAACGGATAATCAATACAAACAGGACAAGTCAAACAACTATATTCATTTGGCACAAAATGACAATGGCACATATCCTACTAATAAAAGACATTCTAACTTCTCGAAATTGCCTATAGCTTCCAACTTTATGAAGTCTAGTCCTCGAAAGATATTCTCAGAACCTCTTAAAATCTTCAAAAAATCCCTTAGTTATTATGACTTGTAACTGCTCCATGAAGCCAAGTCTTCGAGAAAAACATCTTTAATCCTTCATAAATTCGTTAGGTTACCTTGCTTGGTAATTTCTTTTTGATCCCTTATCGATTGTCTTGATTAAAATTGCCTTGAATTACATCAACATGGTATCATTCCAAAGTTTCCATCATAGCACGCCAACAAGGATTGAAGCTCCACAAAGTTACATGCTTTCGGTCGTAATCTCACTTCCTTTTGTGATCATGCTAAATTGAAGTTTTCAATTCCAACTCTTTCTTTGATGTTGTTGTTAATGCAATGGGCTTCACTGATCACTTCCAACTATATCCCCCCTTTGTAGTTTTATCCTTCAAGCACCTAACAATTACCTACCATTTTCACTTCTAAATTTTTTTCCCTTTTCCTATATTAATCTAAGTTTTATTGGGTTATTTTATTCAGCAAAATTCTAGTGTGAAATTTGAATTTTTTTTATTGAAATTTGGTTAAATCATAAACTTTTAACATGGTAGCTACCCCTTTAACAATTTAATTTGTATCGGTATCTTCAACTATATCGGAAACTAATGTTAAGACAAACTCACTCTTAAATTTTTTAATATGCCAAACCATTAAGTTAAGATATGTGTTGAACTATGAATGAGATGCATCTTGTTATTTTGCTAACTGTGTGCTTAAGTATATGGCAGAATTTCTAGAGTTTATTATGCAGAAATTGATCAAGTAAATGAAGTTCAAAGATCATCTTTGAGGATACAAAGCATAAAAGTCAGAATTAAGAAATGCCAAAATACAAGACTTAAAGCAAAAACAATGAGCAAGAAAGAGATTCAAGGTCAGCTTGAGACGCTGGCTCAAGATCAGATGCAGATTCAAGCACAAGATGTCATCTCATTCATAAGAAGCAGATTCAGAAACGGTTTGAATATCACTTGCTCAGAGACAAGACCAGTTGAAAGATGAGACTCAAACTTAATCAAGGAGAAGATCAGATCCAGTGAAATTAATCTAAAAAGAGTTTCCAGATCAGCTTGAGACGCAAGCTCAAGACCAGATGCAAGATTTAAGAGCCAGACTCAGACGCAAAAGTTGAGACTCAAGTTCAGCTTGAGAAGACATGACATAAGGTCAACACAGGGTCAAGACAAGTACATTGTACGCTAACACAATGACATTAGACCCAGAAAAGCAAGCATTCCTCTCAACAGAAAAAGTTCCTCTCACCTACAACGGCTCTTAACGACTATAAAAACGGCCATAAACGGCTAGTTGCATTTGAAATAAATGTTGAAGTCTACAGTGAAGAATTGAGAGAGACTACGATGTATATTGAACATCCTTGCATCTCATCATACATCTCAAGTCCACATCTCAAGTCTATCTTAAGATCTGATCTCAACTAGAGAACACTTGTAGTCTCAGTTTATTTTCTCTTCTCAGCTCTCAGTCTTTCTACCTGTATAGAAGAGATAAACTCTAGCTAAGCTCACTATCTATCCATACTTTGTATGATTGTAAGCTAGACCCATCTTATCCTACCAATCATTTGTAACCAGTCTCATCTGAGGTAGGAGGAAGCCTAGTCTCAGAGTGAGTGTGAGCGTCTTGAAGAGGATGTAAGAATACCTGTGGCTCAGCCAAGATAGGAGTGCCTAGGCTTGGTGTGAGAGACGTCCTGAAGAGGTTGTAAGAATACTTGTAATTGGCTGTGATTGACGTCAATAGTGGAAATCTCATGTGTTGTGAGGACTAGACGTAGCCCAAGGAGTAGGTGAATCAGGATAAGATGATTGTGCATCTCTCTTCCCTATCTCTTTATTTTACATTGCTCTTCACTTATCTCAAATTTGTGATTATTTGATTAATTAAATTAGATTAAACAAAACCAGAATTAAGAAACTAAAATAATTTATACTTGATCTCAAATATACAATAAGTTGAAAATTGAAACTGCATCTCATCTAACTTAATTGAGACTCCAAGTCATCAGACTTGAGATCACGTTTCAACTTGCAATTTAAGTGTGCAAATTTCAGGAACAAAATTTTAAAGTCTCTATTCAACCCCCTTCTAGAGATATCCAACCAACTTCAACTAAAAATATATGAGACACAACATGCTGAGGAGGAGTCCGAAAAGAATAAGTGTTACGACCCTTTCTCCCATGATGATGACGTGTCTCTTGAATTTGAGGCTTTCTTTTCAAACCTTTCTTACCTGCCATAAACAGATCCGACCCACTATAAGAGTCATCGTTGGCCATAAATGAGTCCTTTTTCTCCACATTTCTCGGATCAAAGTAGCGAAAAGTTATTTTTTTTTTTAAAGAATGAGAAGAAAAACACAGAAAGCACCAATTCTAACAACTCATAGAAGATAGAGAAGAAAATGAAGAAAAGAGAATTAAAGAAAAATAGGATACATACATCTACTGTTTTAGCCCTTTTTCGTTAGTTTTAGCCCTTTTCATTATTCAATTTTCACCATAAATTTAAATAATTTTATTTTTGATAATGTATAAAGAATTTTATTAGAATCTTATCTTATTTTTGCTCCACCGTAAATAAATGCTTAATTAAATGCTTTCATTAATTGATTGTATTATTTTAGATTTAAAACTCAAGTTATTCAATGACAATAATAAAACATTCATTAAATTACATTTCTTTCTTTTCATGTTGCATTATTGATTAGTCTTGATAACATTAAATTTAAGGACTAATGATAAGCTATGAATTTGGAAAATTTAAATAAAGTTTTTACAACACAAAATTAAAAACTAAAAACCTTTTTGGTCATTTTCAGAATGGACATTTTTAAAACCATAAAAAGAGGTATTTTTTGTTTTTTAGTTCTAAAAATTTTATTGAAATCTTTAAAAAAAATCAAAAATTGAAAACTCGCAATCATCCCAAACGGGGCCTTAATGTATCAGTTTCTAGAAAGTAGTTTTGATAACATCAAGTCATCAACGTTTAGGGTTGAGTATAATCCAAAATGAATGTTTTTTTATCTAAAAGATAGTATTTATAAAATTTGAAATATAAAAGTGCAATAACTATTTTCATTTTCGATAATTTTTTATTTTGGATGTTTATCATCTGCTTTTAGGGTTGATGTTATCAAAATTAAATCGTTTAAAATTACTGTCTATTTTTCTTTTTATTTGTCACAAAAATTTAATTAGGAACAAGAATTAATAAATGAAATTAATGTTCTCGTTTATATGAAAATTGTTATCTACTTTTCTATTATACCATTTATCTCTCCCATTAATTAACTTCTTCCTTATTATTAATTATTCTCATTTGTTTTGAAGTGAGTATAATGATATAATTAGAAAAAAATCAATGATATTTTAAACTTTCAAAGTGACGCATAGATAACCAATCAGTGGGTTATCATGGTGAATTTTACCTATAAGGTTAGAGGTTTGAATCCTGAAGTAGTCTCTCTTAGAAAGACTTTACCTAACCGCCACTCTCGGCCTGAGGGTTAAAACCCACAACTATGCATGTGAAGGATTTTCGGTCAAAGACAAAAAAAATGTGATAGCTAGATAGATCATAATTACAAGAATTTTCTTAAAATTGTGACAGATAAAAAGGAATGGATGGGAGTATCATAACATTCCAAATTTACTCCTATTTATAGTTAAATACTAGTTTAAGTTTTGTAATATTGAAAACTTCAAAGGCCATAAAATAAAAAGGTTTGATAGTCATCAAGGTCAATTATAAAATAATCTTTTTATAAAAAACATAGGACTAAATTACCATGATCAAGGAAATGCCTTGAAACTAGTTAGTTGTAATTAATAATGTCACAATTTTAAATTTTACTCCAGAAATGTCCTTAATATTAAATAATTAAAATACTGACAAAATTATCAAGTGATCATTAAAGTTGTAACACATGCTTCAATACTTAGTCATTGAAAATAGAATAGTATGTCCACTATTACGAAAAATTATGAGTAGTGGATAATAAATTAAGGATATAAAGGAACTTCATAATTAATACAAACAAAATCATCTTTTTATCTCTTATAAATAAGACCAAAGATGGTGATAAGTACTTGTAAAACTTTGTAAAGAGTATTATGTTAAGGAAAAAAATTAAAGGTGTTATAAATAATCCTCTTAATGGTTGTTTTAAAGACAATTATTGAACAATGAAGAGATGAAAAATGCTTCCTCCATACCTATTTATAAGACACATTTTAGAAGTTTTGTGTGATCCTTTTTATAAGTCACTTTACCATTTCAAAGAATTATTTATTACAATTTCCATATTTAACCTTGATATTAATATTAATGTCTTTTCAATTATCAAATGGTAGTGAAGTTAGTTATAAAATAATGATACTTCGTTCGGTTCTATTTATAAAATAATTCAGACAAAACACACACATATTAAGAAAAGTAATTAATGCAGTGATTTTTAAGAAATTACTCTACAAGATTACAAGTTTACCCCTAATTAAAATTAAACTCCGATCCACTACCATGTGGTAATTGTGTTACTTTAGAATCTTTAATGTTCAACAAGGACAAATATGAGAAAAAACAATAAATACTTCTAGATTTGTGTATTTTATCTTATAAATAAGATCATGTAAAAACTTTAAATGTTGTCTTATAAATAGGATCGAAAAGAGTATTAAATAAGAGTAATATTAGAAAGTTAAACTGTTTTTTAAAATCTCAATAAAAATAACTACATTTAACCACTTTTATTGTTACGTGTGATTTGGTCAAACTGTATCTAATAAAAAGGAACTGATGAGGAATATTTAATAAGATTTTATTATTGTTCATTAATGCAATTAATTGTGTCTTTAAATGAATTTCATCTGCATTAAGTACTGAATCATACTATGTACAAATCTATTTATTATGTGACGTGATCATTATAAGAAATAAATATAGTCTTTAATTTATAAACAAAATAATAACTGTCATTTATTATATGGCTTCAGCCTCTTTATGATTTATTCCATGTACAAAACAAATATTGAATTCAGGTTTTTTTCATTTACATCAAAATGGAAAACATATACACGATTTTTCAATCCCGTGTAATTAAGTAGCAAAACACTTTTTATTTTCTAAATCAAACCTTTCCTTCCTTTAATTTTTTTTTTTGGTTATCTCTATAGTAAGTTAATCTCATGTATGATGATATATCAGCTGTATGCAACTCTCTCTCTCTCTCCATTCAAAACCGAACATAGTAAAATATCTTAAGTACCCAAATTAAGGAAACTTGCATACAAGCATTCATGTCATTTTTACCATAACTCTTAGGCTAATTTTTTTTTAAAGAAAAGAAAGACAAAAGGCTGAGTCATTTTCAACAATGTTGTTGTGTGATTGAAAGAAACTGAGAAAAGGAAAGTTGGCGTCTTTTGCCCTCCACGCAGCTTAGAACTTGACACGTTTTTTTCTCTCTCTCTAATATATATATATATATATAAAATCTTTCTTCTTTTTGGGTCAGCAACAAAAACCTCTTTTAAGATAAACATCATCTCTACTCCAAATTAAAAGCTTCCTTCCAATACATAACTTGCACTCACATGATACAATACTAGAGAGATTGTCAATTATGAGTGTGTTTTGTAGAGAGAGAAAGTGAAAAAGGAGCATGCGTTTTTTGTTGAATAAATTCACGAGAGGAAGGAGGGACAAAAGAGGAAAAGAGAGAAGCAATTGAGGGGATAAATAGTAAGCAACTCTAGCTTATATCTCATGTTTTTCTTCACGCAAGAAGCTAAATGTGGATGTTAAGCCTTTGCTCCTTCGCGTGGCTTTAAAGACTTCTTCTTTCCTATTAATTCCTCATTAAACCACTCTCTATAGCCCCCCACCAAACGTATCCTCTTAATTCCTACAAACACACCACCATTAACTCCTCTTCTTCCTTTTATTCCTTCTCTCTTCCTCTTTCCTTCAAAGGCTATGAATTGAGAGTCTCACAAATTAAAACCCTAGTTTTTTTAACCTAATTATTGCATGTCCCTTCAACACCTTCCCTAAAGAGGTATATAATCATTAAAACCCCAAAAAATTATTAATTACCCATTAAAGATGAGTGGCAGTGGTAGCGGTAGCGGTAGCGGTGGTGGTGCCGGTGCCGGTGTTGGTACTAGTACCGGTGTCGGTGCTGGTAGCAATGGTGGTAGTGGTAACAGCAGCGGTAGCCCTTGTGGGGCTTGCAAGTTTTTGAGGAGAAAGTGTGTGCAAGGGTGCATCTTTGCTCCATACTTTGACTCAGAGCAAGGTGCAAGCCACTTTGCAGCTGTTCACAAGGTGTTTGGGGCCAGCAACGTGTCTAAGCTACTCCTCAGCATTCCAGTGAATAGGAGGCTTGATACTGTGATCACCGTTTGCTATGAAGCACAATCAAGGTTGAGAGATCCAGTCTATGGCTGTGTTGGACACATCTTTGCCCTTCAACAACAGGTACATAGATTAATTAATTCTTTTTTTTTAATTACAAATATTATTGTTAGAATTATGATTAAACTTGTCAATTTTTTTGTGATTGAGATAAATTAAGATGAAGATGTTCTTAATTAATTTCCTTGCATATATATCCATCATCACATTTCATTAATTGTTTGTTTGCTTCTTTATTGGATGTCTTAATTATATGAGTTTCTTTAACCTTCCCTAAACTTTGCCAGCTATGGTAAGGTACCCAGGTGAATCATAGAAAGTGATCAGCTTTTTAAAATCTTGACTCAAGAATGAGCATCTTAATAAGGAATTTTAGAAAGTGGTGAGATTGTGATGAGTGTAAAGGATGGTTTTTTTTTTTTTGCTATTTAATTAATTAAGATGCCAAGTTGCCAGAAACTGCAAAACCACCTATATATGAATCATGTAACGCCCCCAATTTACTTTGTTTTGTATTTTAGCCATTAAGTGAAAATTGGATTTAACCCCCAATATTTTCTCATGTTCACACATAAGATTTGGATATTTTTTGAAACTCATAACCGCAATATTATTTTTATTGAAGTTAATTTTTCTTTGAGCTTCTAAATGAAGTTATAATGAGGATATATATGGAAACGTACCCATCTATCTATATATATATATAAAAAAGTTTCTTTTTTTTCTTTTTCTTTAAAGACCATATATCCTCTCCATTTCCTTCAACAAATTAAAGCCTTTAATTTGCATACATTCTAGTATAGTACTTTTATTTTATTATGCCCTCTAAAAGAGGAACAAAAGTAAGGTTTGGGGAAAGAGGAAAACAAAGGTAGGACTTGCCAAGCCATGGAACTAAGTGGGGAGGGACAGTTTGTATGCATTTTAGTGAAATTCATGTACTCTTTTAATTGATTAACAAATGATGTGGTCGGCTGTTACACAAGTGGGTGGTCTTTGGCTTGGGGCATTAAGTCCTTAGTTCATGCTGGTTTTAGGGAGATGGTCGGTTAGTTTCCTGGGTTCAATTCAGCAGTTTTCATAGGCAACAATTAAAATTCATATTTCTGTCCCTATCTTCTCTGTGAAATGACATTGATAAATTAAAACAATTTCAAGAAACTCTCATATCCTTTAATTTCTCTTTGGTATAAAGATCTATACAGCCTGTAACTGTGAGGATAGTCCCAAATAGTAGTTAATAGTCTCCATTAAATGAGGGTAAAACTCCTTCCTTTTTTATTATTTTATATAATGTAATAATAATTAGATTTGAACTTATAATAACCTTATATACATTAAAAATTTCTTTTGTTTTCTTTTTAAATTTGGATTTGAACTTATAATAAACTTATAATAATTAGATTTGAACTTAAAATAACCTTATAATACAATCCAAGCTACATGACAAGATATATTTTAATTTTTTTCTTTTTAAATTTGGGGTGAAATGTGTAAGAAAAAGAATTAAAGTACCATAGACCCCTCGAAACCAAGCATTTTTCATTAAGTTGTGGAGTTTTTTTTCCTATTTAATTTGTTAGGGTTTTTCCCCTGAATTAATTGCTTAGGAAATTTAGCTAGTATGTGTCTTGTATACATTGCTTATAGTTGCAGGGATGATGAAAAAACTTGAAGGGGTAATTGATTATGAGAAATTGTTTTTGTACATGTTCTATATGTACAACATAGAGAGAGAAATGTGAGATGTAATAGGTGATATAATGGAGAGAGGTAGAGAGAAAAAGTGTGTTGTATGAGTTGTTGTATGTTTTTTGTTGTATAAAAAACTTATCTCATTGATTATATGCATGCATGGTTAATTAGTTTTACCTTGCTATGGGAATAAAATAGTTTAACTAGCCAAAGAAAGAAAGAAAGAAAAGCTACATGCACCTATATTGTCCAAAATTATTTCTCAAGTTCTGATAATTAAGACAAAATGAATTAAGCAAATAAAATAGTTTGAATAACTTGATCAACTCACTCTATAATGAGGAGCCTACATAACATATAATTGACTCTAGTATATTGTCATGTGACTATTTAGTACTACTTGATCTCTATTAATTTAGAAATAAAAGATTTAGGTGTACTGTAATTAGCTAATCCCTATGCTTTCATATATATTGGTCATTGTCAGAATCAGAAAAGTTGCTGAACAATGTTAGTCTTCAAATTATTTCATGAAGATTGCTGATCACGTTAATTTGTTTAATTTTTCCATGTGACATTGTTATTAATTTTATTTTTTATCAGTACTGTGTATTTTTTATGCGTGGAAAGAGTGTTGAAAAGAGAATATTTTAGTAGAAAAAATGATTTGTAGATAGCTAAAAAGATGGAAAGAGAAAATAGAGAAGTGATAGGTGTGATAAGTAAAGTGATGGAAAGAGAAAGATAGAGAGATATAAATAATAAGTAAATTTTAACATTATTTAAATGTCTAAATAAATATTGAGATTGTTTAATATAATATTGAGAGAGAAAAAAAGAAGTGGGCATATAAAATTTTAAGAATAAATGCATCTTTGACTTATGAAAAAACTAATGTTAGAGAAGTTATTGTAATTTTTAATTATATAATAACTTCTTTGACGTCACGATGGGAGTCAATAGTATCAGTTATTTTTTGGTCAAAAGTATAACTATGGATATAAGATTAGGATAGAAAAATATGAAACAAATTATTATAAATCCATTGATTTTTTTTTTTTTTAAATTGATTACTTAAGCTTTGAAGTTGGTATAATTTAAGTCTCCATGTTAATCTATCAAATATTTCTTTTGAATTACTCCCACAAAAATCTTAAAATTGGTACTAAATCTTGTTAAGGGTTTACTCTAATAAAAATCATTCACTAATGGATTTTTCTTTTCTTGTTCATGACATTTTTGTGACTTGTTTTCTATAGGTGATGAGTTTACAAGCAGAACTCTCCTACTTACAAGGTCACCTTAATGCAATGGAGCTACCCCAACCACCACCACCACCTCCTCCACCGCAAGCGCCGATGGCACCACCGTTTTTGTCATTTTCTGACTTACCACCCGCCGCCACCGCAGCTATGCCAATTCCCTATGACTTAGCTACACTTTTTGAGCCAATGGCCCAAACTTCATGGGCCATACAACAAAGGTCCATGGACCAACGTCAGTACCTGTCTGCAGGCCCATCATCAACAACCAGTGGATCTCTTCAAGCAGTGGCGCGTGAGCTTTCAAACAGACATGGGTCTTCATCTACACTTCCCATGCCATCCTCCAATGCTTCATCATCTCTTTCACTTTCTAAGTGATCAAAAACATCTTTTGACTTTAATCAACTAATCTTTTTATCTTTGGTTGATCATGGGAGACTATAGCAAAGGGATCTTAAATTTTAAATATATTTCAATATATGGGAAAGTATTTATTATAATAATTGTGATTATATATTATTATTATTTCTTAATTAATTACCTTTCTGTTTCTTTGTGTTTTTAAAATTAAGCACCGAATAACTTATTATGTAGAGACCTGCATTGTTAACTAGTCATATTTGAAATTTCTTTTGCAATCGCTTCATGTTGGTAGTATAATATGTGGCTGATTGATTAATGAGTCATGAATTTTGCAATTAGAAATATGAATGCACTTGTTACCTAATGGACGTCAATGTTTGTTATGTTTGAATGTTCTTTCATGGTTGCAATCTTATACCCCATATTTGAAAGATCTTGTTTGTAGATATTAGTTTAAGAACAACTTTGTGGATGAGATGTTGTATGCAACTAGGAGTAATTAAGGAAATTGCTTTGGGGGTGGTTGTTAAAAAGTGCAAAGACTTAGGATTGCCACACATATGGTTTTGTCCTTTTGACTTTTGAATCAGTCTTTTTGTCCTTCTAAATCAATATTTTTTCAATGAATCGATCTCCCAATCCAACATTTAAGACTTAGAAGAAAATCAAGAAAGACTTATAGTTGATGTCTAGAATTTTACATCCATAGCCACCAAATTTAGTGAGCACAAAAACCACCTTAAACTGTGTCTTGTTGCCAAAGGTATGTTTGAGAGTTTGAGATAGTGGGAAAGATTAGCTCATATTAATCGAATGAAATAAAATGATAAGGATTAATGGAATTAAATAAAACACACCACTCTATTATATGGTTGATTAATGAGTTTAAATAAAAAATTACCATGTCATTCCCTCTTTAGCTCCCAATTTAAGGGATACAAGTTCCATTGTCATCACACTCTTTCCATGCAAAACAACTTTGAGACACACTTTGTCACTTCCTCTCGTTCAACCCTTTCCAACATTGTTTAAGTTTAGAATTCACAATTGACTATTGACATAAGAAGAGACCATAAGCAAATGGACTTTCTAAAACATGCATGTGAACATCACCCATGATTTTGTACATCTTTGAGTTTGCATTGAAAATACAAATAATGCATGTTTTCCTTAACATATTGACTATAATTGCTTCAAGTAAAACTTGAATTTTGAATGTGGAAATATGCCCAATCAAACATACAATCTATCAGTTGTCTATTTTTTGGTATATTACTATATCAAATATAAAAAAAATCCAAAAATTAGTTGGAGATACAATTTTTTCCTCCTTACATGGATTGTGTTTTAAAAAATATCAAAATAGATTACTCATATAGTGCCAATTGACATGCTAGAAATTAATCCATCAGTATGTAAATAACATGATAGCATAACATCATGACGTGTTTGCATGTGCCTTATTCATTTTAGAGTTTAGAACCTCGATCTATGAAGCATGGTTACACAAAAAATGGCAGAGTATCCATGTTGTACATGTATCTAATACTGATATGCATATGATATATATAGATACATACCCCAAAAGTATCCCACAACTTTTTTAAGAATTGTTTTTTCAGATATATATAACTCATAGTAAATGGATACAACTCAAATGCACACAGATATAATATGACCATGCTTTTCTATGTAAAAAGTTGTGTTTAATATTTCATTTTTAAGCTTCCTAAACTACTACATTTTTTTATTTTAGTGGAAATTATTTAATAGCAATAATCTAATTGCCAACATTTCACCATCCAACTTAAAAATTTTGCCCTAATGAGCACTTGACCACTAAAAAATGAATTTATGATGACAATTCTTGTACATTGCACCAGTAAAAGTAGCAGTACTAATTGTTGAGTCCTAAATAAAGTATGTCAGTAAATGAATACTTTTCAAAGTCTCATACTCTCACTTGTTTTAATGGATAACAAATATAAAAGTTCAGAAGATCATTTAAAATGAACAAATAAACTGTCACATATCTTCTGTTCTATTTCAGACTGTCTGAAGAATATAGTTGCGACTAAAGGTTGCGCATCGTCTAAAGAATGCTTATTGCAGCTGAAGAGTTATGTATCATCTGAAGCTTTGCATTGGAGGCTGAACCGTTCGCTATCAAAGTTGACCATGCTAAGAGACGTTACTATGTTTAAAGGACATTCTTTGTCCAGTCTAAACAATTTCAGCATCTGCGTCAGAAAAGCTTTCCTACCTCGTTCAAATGATTTGCACATTTAAGGAAATGTTGCTACTCTGCTCACCTGACTCTGTCTACGCATGCTGCTGCAAAGTCGCTTGATACTACTTAAGGATAAAGGAGTCACAACGTCTTCTGGATGCATTTAATGCTGTGAGACAACGGATAAATCATCTCACTCTATAAATACCTCCATACGGAGCGAAGAAATAGAGAGCATAGAACGAAAAATATCAACGATATCATCTGAACTCTAACGCTGTCAAGAAATTCTATTTAAACTCTTTGTACACATCTCATTTCATATTCTGAGAGCTATCTCAGTTACTTGTACATTTGAGCGTTCATCCTATCGTGTGTGATAGTGAGTGAACAATTTCTGTTTTAGTTTTAAAACAGTTGGGTTGGTAGAGCTTGAAGAGGCTTGATAAAAAAGACTACTTGGGTAGAGCTTGAAGAGGCTTGATAGAAAAGACTACTTGGTTGGATCTGGGTGATCCTGTGTCTGGAGAGACTGTACTCGTGAGTGTCTGGAGAGACTGTACTCGTGAGTGTCTGGAGAGACTGTACTCGTGGTTGTCTGAAGAGACTGTACTTGTGTGTTGTTTAGTGGAAAATCCAGTGGTGGTTTGCCTCTGGGACTGGACGTAGCTCACGGGTAGTGGGTGAACCAGGATAAATCTTGGCTAAGTTTCTTCTATCCATTACTCTCCGTTATTTCAGTTTTAACTAACTACTTCGAAGGGATTGAAAAGTATTTCTGAAAAATAACCTTTTGTGAAAGATATATTTTTAGACTTCCGATGTATCTCTTTTACACTCAGACGAACGAAAACCTCAGATGATAACACTTGTTTGTTGATTTTAAAAGGAAAATTTACATCTATTTTCTAAAGTATTAAAGTTTCCATAGAAACACTATTCAACCCCCCTTCTAGTGTTTCTATGTGTTTCCTACACTAATTGCCAACATTTCACCATCCAACTTCAAAATTTTGCGGCTAATGAGCACTTGGCCACAAAAAAATGAATTTATGATTACAATTCTTGTACATTGCATCGGTAAAAGTAGTAGTACTCATTACCAAGTAAAAGCCCCAAAATTGCTGGTAATTTTATACAGTATTTTTTTAAAGTAAAATTAGGTCATTTGAAAAGTTGGACTTGGAAATTCCATTCTCGCGCTTCTCTTACCCTCTTCGTTATTAATTGCACGTTTTACCCTCTTACCATTCCTTTGAGCTTCTCTTCATTTCTCATGTATAGATTTTATTTTTCTATTTATATCTCTCACTATAGATCTAAATTTTTGGCACAAAACTCATTATCGTTCTCTTCTCTCTTTCTCTCTCTCAACTCTCAAAATAGCTTTTTCTTGCATAGTTATCACAATGGCTCATTGGAATCCTATGTCACAATGTCCACAATGAAATCCTCATATTGGTAATGTATCATGCAATTTTAACTTTGATACCATTCTTAGGGTTTATTTGTATGATTCAGTTTTTTGTTCCATTTCAATCTCATTTTGTTACATTTGTTTATGTTCACTGCTCTACTCTTAATTATATTCTACTTAATGTTAATGTAGCACCTACAAGTTGCCCCATCATTAAGTACTTTGTATTCTCTGTCTTTGTTGATCGCTACCAGTTGTCGAACCTGAACAAAATTATAATTATAATTATCCGATCTGCAAACTACTTGTAGTATAATGACACAAATCAGGTTGATCTATAAAGGTCCACTCAAATTAATCTTTGTTGGGGGTTTGTTTGATTGCAATAAACTGAACAAAATAAAGATTAAGTTAATAGCAAAGGTTGAATCAATTTAAGATAAGATCAATCCAAGGAGATCAGAGGCTATTTTCATGGTTAATCATTGGTTATTAAAAGTTGCATACAAGAGATTAAATCTATCAACTTAGGATCATATGGAACCCCTACAATGATCCCCAGATTCATTATTGAAATAACTTTTAGAATTCAATTGATTAAGATTAACAAGATCAAATAATCCTCAAATCTTATATTAGATCTAAATCAATTTTATAATCAGAACTCAGTTGAAGTAATTAATTAAATGAAAACCTTCAAATCAATTACTTACTCTATGCTTTTTATTTATTGCATGATGATTAACCAATCAAGAGTACAACATATATCAATAACAAATTTCACAACCAAAACATGTTAACCAATCAAGCTTTGATCAAAGAAATATGAAATTGAACCATGTGGAGTAGAAAAGCGAGGTAGAAATAATCCAATATGCATGTAAGTGAAGATCAAATCTCAGAACCAAGATGAAAATAATCTTGAATCATTGAATTGAATACAAACTTATCCTTCCATGAAGACTTTACAAAAAAGATAAAAGTGAAAGTGAATGAAAGACTTAATAATTCTACTACAACTTGGACAATTTTCTACCTAGCAAGCCCTCCTATTTATAAGAGGTAAAAAGATACCATTCCAAGGTTGACCATTCAGCCATGACTCGGCATGTTTTGTCCAAAAATGGAATTATTCATAAATTATCTAGCACTTTTGTTTATTACATTGAATTATTCATCCATTCTAGTTATCATTCACCAACTTGTCTCCCACTTGCACCAAGAACTGCATCATTTAGTTGGCCTAATCCAAGGAAGTTGTTGTTGTTGTTTCAAAGTTCTCACAAATACACTATTTCCACACTACAAAAAAACGGCATTTTCTGGCGGTTTATAGGTGGCAGTCAAGAGGAAACGCCAGTATTTGTGCATTTTCTGGCGCGGCTACCGACCGCTGGAAATATTCTATTTATTATTTTATTTTCTTTTCAATTTCTCCCCACATTACATATAAATAACTTTTAAGCGTTAATATTTTATACTTTTCATTACCTGCGTTACTTTTCGCAGTGGCGCTACTTTTCCATTACCTCGCAAAGTTACCTCCTCATTTGAGAATTCTTCATTCTCTATTTCTCCGAGATATTGGTGCATCGGTTAAATATTGGAAGAGACTATGAAATTATTTCTTACTGTTTTCATCATTGAAGAATAGGGTTCAAAGTTTCACCATTGTTTCTTGGCAAGCTTCTTTCTGTTTCATCTAGGGCTCGTCTTTCTCGCTCCAACTATGACATAAGGTTCATTATCTTTCTTCGCTGAGAACGCTAAGGGACTTTTCTTATTTTTTGTGTCTTGTTATTCATGATCTAGGCATGGCTATATTTTTCCATTTTTTCTACTGTTCATTTTTCTCGCTCCAACTATTGTGCAAATTTCTTGCCCTTTCGTTTTCTTTTTGGGCGTTTTGGGAGGGAAAGATGGTGGTTAAGGGAGGGAGGGCGTTTTCGTTTCGTTTTCTCCCTGTTGGTTTGGTTATTTCAAATTAGTTTTATATAATCAACTTCAAAATTCCTCTTTTGGTGGATTTTCTTGTCAGTAGTTTCCAGAGTGGAAGGGTTGGTTAAAAATGCTATGTCCTTGAATTAAAAATCTATTTAGTTTGTTTTATTGTTACTCTTTGCTTTTGATTGCTATAGGTTGCTTCGAGAATTGCAAGAGATGATCCGTGAACTGCATTGGGGATATATATGTTTTTAACTTGGAGATACTAATATATTGTCTCTATTTTGGTTAACCTTTTCTTTTTAATTCAGAAATCCATTATTGTAGTTGTTTTGCTCAAGGGTAGTCAAGAGTCCTAAGACATCTATTTGTGGCTTAAGAAGATTGAAAATTAGAAAACAAACTTCTAAAGTAGATAAATTATTGGGACTTGATGGTTGTGTCACTCCTCCACCCAAGTCTGGTAAGAGTTTCTCTAAAGTAGATAAATTTGATCTTAGTTTCACATGTTTTAAAACCATGAAATTGAATTAGTTCCAATAATTTGTGAATCCAACTACAAGAGAGACCAATTTATCAATGGATCATTTAATGTCAAAAATTGATGACAAAATCATTATACATTGCTATTCTTCAGGACTGTAAAAGGAATCAAAGAACTTGTGTTGCCAAGTGCTACATTTACATACTTCACTACTTCCTTCCATAGATGTGAAAACACATAATCATAATGACATGGAACACTCACAAAACTCCATGTGTAAACAGCAAGATTCAATAGGCCACAAAATCTAATGAATAATGCAATCAATGGGTAAGGACATGATGATGGAAAGATCGACAACTAAATTTTTACAATATTAGACTCATAAAACCAAAATATAAGACATATAAGCTTACCTTTTCAGCATCACAGTGAACATGCCCAGTTTAACTGTACTCCTTTGTGACATCCCCCAATAATTGCATGACCAAATTCCCTTTATTTTCGTGGCGTAAGACATGGCACCTATCCGGTTGCACTCTGTCTATCTATTTCCTTTCTCAAAAAATTAAGTCCCTTGTTATTTTTTTGGTGAGCAAACAAAAACATAAAACAATCTATACCATACTAAGAACAGAGGAATGTACACTACACAGATTGGGATTTGAAATTCAAATATCAATAAACCACAAAGATTACATATTGCCATTGCACAATAAAGAAGGTTATATATAATCTAGAACTGAAAATAAATCATGGAGAATAATGTCATGAACCATATTATCTGTTAGAAACCATTAATGTCATGAAAACACGTTCTCTGTAACTATTTCAGCATCATATATAACAAAAAATGAATAAAACAAAAAAGGGGGAAAATGCTCAAAATCTAAATAGAGTGAAAAAAATTAATGCACCACAAAGGAGACAAAGGATTAATCAAACCGAGATGATTCGTTCACATCTTGAATCTCCTATAGTTCCAATCTCAATCGCGAATGGAAGCTCTTTCTCTTCGCTCGATCATGTGGTTGTTTTGAGTGAACCAATAATCATCTGTGTTGCACTGATCCAGTGAACGATGAAGACAGCCTAGATTTTCCATCCCAACCAGGATCAACCATCACATACCTATAAACAATAACTGAGGCCTCCATCATCCACACACCAAACCACTAAACAGAAAAGAGAGATCAGAAAAAAAAAAAGAAAAAGCAAGAAAAAAAGCAGGAGTAGAAATTGAACAGAGGGCAATCTAAACCACAATCAATATATGCCAAGCAGTGAAAAAGGAGAGAGAAGGAGAGCCATCTCATAAAACCCCATCGGTCACGGCCACCATCGCTGCGACTCCTATTGTGACCGCAAGCTACCATCGCACAATGTGCCCGGTTACGTCGTATCAATCTTTGCCCTATCTCATCGTTTATACGCCACAATGCGTTCATCTCCCCCTCATCGTCAAGCTTCATGCGCTCGGCAGAGGTGGCATCGCATCCACCACACCACCTCCCCGCTCATCCACCAATCCTGCAACATAGCCTCAAGGTTTTGGACCCCATCGATCCGGCGTGAGCTTCCTCGTAGCACACCCTCCAGGCGGTACCTTGCTTCCCACCATCACGGCCTCAATCGCTAGCACACGGTGCCAACATTTTCATCAGCTCGGGTTCATCGCTAGCACTTTTCTCATTTTCTTCCTTTTCCCTCACCCTAGTCCATCTTATGGGGGACATCATTTTTACATGCACTTATCAAAATTCCCCAATTCAAAATTTGAATTTTAAATTGCACAGCTTGACGCAGCAGAGCAATAAATATCCATGTCAGAACATTAAAAGCTTATCTGAAAAAGGTTTCATCACGCACAATTCAAAACACAAATAAAAAATAAATTAACATTATGAACAGTAAAAAGTTCTGCAACAAAAAATGGTGGAATGAGAACGCTTAACCCCCACACAAGTTCCAGTGTTTAAAATCAAGCCACTGTTACACACAGAACGCTTAACTCCTCCCTCGCCCAAAATGCCATCAAACTAATTTTTCCACCGGGAATCAGAACCGAATTAATAACCCTTTTTCATCCAGCTGGAATGCAATTTAACATTTCTCAATGCAAGTGTCGGATTATTGCTTATTCCTAAAAGTCATAATACCACCGAAATGATTGCGAATTTCAAATAAAGGCAGAACCAAAGCAAAACAAAACATTATTCAGATGAATAAAATAATAATAATAAACACACGAATGAATAGTGAAAATAATACTTAAATACTAAGCGCATTGTAATAGATTAGATTAGATTAGATTAGATTAGATAACTTTTAAGCGTTAATATTTTATACTTTTCATTACCTGCGTTACTTTTCGCAGTGGTGCTACTTTTTCATTACCTCGCAAAGTCCTGTTTGGTTTGCATTTTCATTTCCTGTTTCCATTTCCTGTTTTCTGAAATTTTACAAAGGAAAAACTGGAAATGCTGGAAACAAAAATTTGCTGTTTTCAGCATTTCCAGTTTTTCCTTTATAAAATTTCAGAAAATATAAAACAGAATAAAAACAAAAAATGAAAACAGAAAACATTTCCTCAAACCAAATAGACCTCCTCATTTCAGAATTCTTCATTCTCTATTTCTCCGAGATATTGGTGCATTGGTTAAATATTGGAAGAGACTATGAAATTATTTCTTACTGTTTTCATCATTGAAGAATAGGGTTCAAAGTTTCACCATTGTTTCTTGGCAAGCTTCTTTCTGTTTCATCTAGGGCTCGTCTTTCTCGCTCCAACTATGACATAAGGTTCATTATCTTTCTTCGCTGAGAACGCTAAGGGACTTTTCTTATTTTTTGTGTCTTGTTATTCATGATCTAGGCATGGCTATATTTTTCCATTTTTTCTACTGTTCATTTTTCTCGCCCCAACTATTGTGCAAATTTCTTGCCCTTTCGTTTTCTTTTTGGGCGTTTTGGGAGGGAAAGATGGTGGTTAAGGGAGGGAGGGCGTTTTCGTTTCGTTTCGTTTTCTCCCTGCTGGTTTGGTTATTTCAAATTAGTTTTATATAATCAACTTCAAAATTTCTCTTTTGGTGGATTTTCTTGTCAGTAGTTTCCAGAGTGGAAGGGTTGGTTAAAAATGCTATATCCTTGAATTAAAAATCTATTTAGTTTGTTTTATTGTTACTCTTTGCTTTTGATTGCTATAGGTTGCTTCGAGAATTGCAAGAGATGATCCGTGAACTGCATTGGGGATATATATGTTTTTAACTTGGAGATACTAATATATTATCTCTATTTTGGTTAACCTTTTCTTTTTAATTCAGAAATCCATTATTGTAGTTGTTTTGCTCAAGGGTAGTCAAGAGTCCTAAGACATCTATTTGTGGCTTAAGAAGATTGAAAATTAGAAAACAAACTTCTAGTGAGATACAGATAAGCACATACGACAACCTTTAAAAAGTTTTGATTTTGTTGATAATTATTAGCTTAACTAGTAATGCCTAATGACCCCTGAATATCCTTTTTTTTTCTCCCCCTCTTTCTCATTCTCTTTGACTTTGGGAAGTTGAAGTGATAGCGTGAGTTATCTGATATTCATATTATGTAATTGTAATTTGTAAAATAAACCTATTTGTGGGCAATAGGCAGCACTGTTTCATTTCAAGATTAGTCTTGTTGTTATATTGGTTCCTTTTAATCATTGGTGTGGAGATAAGGTTAAGGGATTCTATGACTACTGACTAGTTAAAGTACTGGCATAGAAATGGCATTGCAAAACGTGCATAAGAAGGTTACTGCTAGCATGAGAAAATGAAGTTGTATTGTTTTGACAAATACTGTTGCTAACTAAAACCTCAGCAAATATTAGTACCCTTTAGTTTAATTTACCCAATTAACTAAATGTCATTATGTTGTGACTATTTTATGAGACTTGAGAGAAAAGTTATGAGTGAGTGACACATGTGTATCATATGTGATGCATGTCACCAATCTCCTCCATTAAACAGTTTGCTTCTGGCTCCACAAACAGGGCACTCTCCCCTGTGCAGACTATGAGTTGGTTCACTTAGCTACACACCAAGTTGGAAACCATTTTCATTAAACTTTTCCATATCAAGCACCTTAACCTATATAAAAAAACTATTGAAGCTTATTAAGTTAATTGAAACAGTTTAGAGGGTGCTTAATTTGTGCCACTTGGTTTCGTTCAACTTCTAATGTGTATTGGTATTGCACTTCTTTTTGTTTCCCTGGATGTTTTTAACTTGTTGGGTCTTTTCAAGTGGTTGCATTTGTTGTGACCAATGCCCTTTATCTCATTTTTTATGGGTTAAATATGTGTTTGGTCCCTAAACTTTTACTCGAATTTGGTTTGGGTCCCTAATTTTTTTTCGTTGTTTTTTGTCCCTAACGTTTTCAAATCATTGAAATTAGTCTCTGTCATCAACCCTATATTTAACAGAGTTGACGGCAGGGATTAATTTCAATGATTTGAAAATGTTAGGGACCAAAAACAACGAATATAAAAGATTAGGGACCAAAACCAAATTCAGGTGAAAATTTAGGGACCAAAAACATATTTAACCTTTTTTTTATTTTTATTTTATACTACATATATGAAATTATAACAAGACACATGTTCTTTCATTGTTTGACTTTTAAAAATATTATGACTTTGTACTGAACTGTTACATGCATACCTGCAGGAAGAACGAAGCTTGTCAAATATTTTTGGTTGCAGGACATCATTGAAGGAGAAACTTATTCAGCAAATCCAGGTTACTTGTGATTAGTTATTTTAGTCAAAAGCAACTTTCACCCTTTACTTCTTTAATATTGTACTTAGTTTTGTAATCCATTGATCCAACTTATTTCTTTTTCTTACACTCACGTGAGTCAAGCTACTTAATAAGTTCATAATTTATTTTATATGATTATTTTGAAAGATTTAATATATATATATATATATATATAAATAAGTGAAAAAAATATATAACGTCTAAGTAGAAAGAGTTTCAAATTGAAAACTTTTATTATCTAAAGAAAATGAATATTTTAATAGGCATAATAATATTAAAAATGGGACGTAGCATTTTAATGATGAATCTAAAAAAGATATACTTATATTATCTTTTTTTTTTGTTAATGCTTATATTATCTAATGAAATTAAATGTTTGGGTATGCATAAGAAATACTGTTACGTAAGATTATAAATAATGAATCTAAAAATGATTATATATATAATTTGTTTTATTAGAAATTAAATAATAAGGTTACTTTGCCGAATTCTAGCACAATAAGATTAACTACTTGACATTTTAACAAATTATGAAATGTTGTTTACTTTAAGATTTTGGCATAAAAATCAGCATTCTTGCGTGAAGACTTTCATCCTATTAAGGTATTGTTTTTGCCTCAATGATATGTACTTTATGAAATGTTTTTCTAGTATGTTTGTCAATACATACTGCTATAAATTTGATGTTACTCTTTATTTTATTTTTCATTTTTAAATATCCTATGTCTATGTATAGATGTACAAGGTTAAATTAATTTTGACCTTTTGACATTATGAAATGCAGTACACCTTTAATTACATGGTCACAATTATGGATAAGTCTTGGATTGATAGGCCACGAAACACTATTGAATATCTAGAAGGGTTAGATAAGTTCCTAGATTTTGCATTTGAGAAGCGATCCATCAATGGTGCAATAAGGTGTCCGTGTACTAAATGTCACCTTAAAAAATGGGAAGCTAGAGGTGTGGTGCGTGACCATTTTGCAAGCAATTTCCAAGAAATTATAAAGTTTGGATATGGCATGGTGAAACGTATGAGACAGAGACATCAACGAACACTGAAGTAATACCAGAGACATTGCAAGATTAAAACCCTGTATTAAACATGTTAAATGATGCATTTGGGATCAACAAAAATCCTGCTACGGAACCCACCACTTCATTTGAAGCAACAGAGTTTGTGGACACCATTCCCAATGAAGAACATAGGGACTTTGCTAATTTGGTTAGAGATGGTAACCGGGATTTGTATGAAGGGTGTCAGAAATACTCAAAGTTGTTCTTTTTGTTAAGATTGTATCATATAAAGTGCTTGTGTGGGGTCACTGACAAGGCAATGACATTAATTCTTGAATTGTTGAAAGATGCATTTGAATATGCAAAAATTCCTAATTCATTCTATGAGGCAAAGAAGGTCATTTGCAAACTTGGTCTCAATTATACCAAGATTGATGCTTGCCCAAATAATTGCATGTTGTATTGGGAAGAAGATGAAAGTTTGGAGAAATGAAAACATTGTGATACATCTAGATGAAAGCTAAAGGGTAAGGGAAAGGGAGACAACACACAAAATAATCGAAAGAAGCTACCAGCAAAGGTTTTATGTTACTTTCCATTGAAACCAAGGTTGCAAAGATTATTTATGTGTTCTAAAACAGCAAAGTCTATGGGATGGCATGCTTTGGAGAGCAACCCAAATGGATTATTGAGGCATCCAAGAGATGCTGAGGCGTGGAAGAGTTTTGATCAAATTCACCCTGAATTTGCTTCTGAATCTCGAAATGTTCGCCTTGGCCTAGCTACTGATGGTTTCAATCCTTATGGAACCATGAGTAATAGCTATAGCATATGGCCAGTTATTTTAATTCCATATAATCGCCCTCCTTGGGAGTGCATGAAGCAAACCTCTCTAATTCTATCTATGATCATCCCTGGTAAACGAATGCTAGGGAACAATATAGATGTGTATTTGCGGCCTCTAATTAAGGAGTTGAATGAGTTATGGACTATAGGTGTAGAAACCTATGATTCTTCAATGAGTGAAGTGTTTAGAATGCGAGCAGCTCTTCTATGGACAATTAGCAATTTTCCAGGACTTGGTACTTTAGCTGGGTGGAACACTTATACTGGCTATGCTTGCCCAACTTGTAATTTTGATACAATCCCTTGTCGCTTAAGATATAGTAAAAAATGGTGTTTTATGGGCCATCAACGATTTCTAGAGAGGGGTCATAAATTTACATTGATGAAGAAGCACTTTGATGGCACAATTGAAGAAAGGGATCCACCAAAATTATTATCCGGGTCTGAAATCTTCAAGCAACAAGATGGTATCAATGTAATCTTTGGAAGCAACCCTGAGTCAAGTAATAGAGGTAAACGACCTCGTGGAGATAATAGTCAAAAACAATAGGAAAAGCAAAGCATCTTTTTTTTATCTTCCTTATTGGAAGGATAATCTTCTACGTCACAATCTCGATGTAATGTACATTGAGAAGAATGTCTGTGACAATGTGTTGTATACTTTGATCAAAGATGATAAATCTAAAGATCACTATCAAGCTCGTCAAGATCTAAAACACATGGGCATAAAAAATATCTTTGGCCAAATGAAAATGGAAAATTTCTTCCTTTGTTATTTACAATGACAAAAGAACAAAGAAAGATATTTTTGACAACATTTAAGAATGTAAAGATGTCAGATGGTTATTCAAGTAACATATCTCGTTGCATTGATGATCAAAACTCTAGGATATTTGGGCTAAAGAGTCATGATTGTCACATTCTCATGCAACATTTGCTTCCATTAGCTATACGTAATGTTTTGCCTAATGACGTGACTACTGTGTTGGTAGAGTTTTGCTCGTTTTTAAAGAATTGTGTTCTAAAAGCTTGAATACCTCTGACCTTGAAAAGCTACAAGAAAGGATTGTGCTCATTCTTTGCCACTTGGAGATCATATTACCCCCATCATTCTTTACGGTGATGGTTCATTTAACTTGTCATCTTGTTCGGGAAGTGAAGTTAGGAGGGCCAGTGTATTACCGTTGGATGTATCCAATTGAGAGGTTAATACTTTCTCTTGTATTTTTGCTCATTTACTTTTGAAAATAGTTATTAAGTAAATAAAATAATTTATTATTGTTTTTTGGTCATAGGGAGTTAGGACATTTAAAGTCATTTGTACGAAATAGGGCACAACCAGAAAGTTTTATAAGTGAAGCCTACTTAGCTGAAGAGACCCTCAATTTGTATTCACAATATGAAGATGTTGAATCAAGGATGAATAGAGGTCGACGTGTTTATGACAATCCAAATGATAATGAAACATCTCAAACGTCCTCCATATATCCTCAATTAGGTAGACCAGTGGGAGGTTCATCAACCTCCACTTTGACCCCATTGGAAAAAATACAAGCACATCGATATTTTCTCTTGAATTGTCCAGAAGTCAAGCCATATATTGAGTCAGTGTCTTGACACATTTCATGTGTTTAGAATAAGATTCTTGCCATGCATTATAAACTTGGTAACTTTTGTAGTGAATTTAGAGCACTCACTAAGAGGAAGAATAGAGGTCGAAGACCTTCAACCACAGACATAGAAAAGATAGTTACTAAAGAGTTTGCAAATTGGTTTCTTGAGAAGGTGAGTTCAAAATAAGTTTATCATTTTAATTTACTTTGTGACTAAAATAATTGATTTGTTGTTTAGGTTAAGAATCCAGACATTACGAATTCATTGCCAGATGAAATAAAGTTTTTAGCTAGAGGTCCAATGCCACAGGCAAAAAAGATATACTACATATAACATCAATGGATTCAAGTTCAGAACAATGGATCGAGATGAAGGATTAAAAACTCAAAATAATGGAGTTTTTCTAACATCAAGCACATCATGTGTTGCAAGTAGTGTTGATGCAAACATGATCCGGGAAGATTTGTCATACTATGGAAAATTAGAAGACATAATTGAGCTTAACTATTATGGTTTTTTCAAAGTTGTCCTTTTTAAGTGTAAGTGGGCAGATACTACGCGTGATATAGGATTTAGAAAGAATGCTTGGCAATTTACTTCAGTGAACTTTTCTCGATGTATTCACACCGGTGAACGGGAAGAGCATGACCCCTATATTGAAGCTTCTCAAGCACAAATGGTATATTATGTTGATGATGAGGTTAATAAAGGTTGGAGTGTCGTTGTGCATATGATTCCAAGGGATTTATATGATATGGGAGAAGTTATGGAAGATGTGATATGTGAAAGTGAGCCATACGAAGAGCAAGACTTAAGCAATTTATTTTCAAATGAAGATGATACAATAACATTGGCTAGGGAGGATGTTGATAATGAATTCGCAACTATTGGCCATATTGAAAATAAACTTCAAGGAGATGAGAATATGTCTGAGTAATTGAAAGAAATATCATAACTCCATGTATTTTGCATGGTAACAATGTTGTAGTTATTAATGTTCATATTATATTTTTATAGCTTAAGTTGTACATTATTTCATATTATATTTGCATGACACTAACTTTTTTTTTAATTTTTAGACATGCCTCCTTAATTCAAACGTTTGAGAAAGGGTGTTACAACTAGTGCACCCATTGGAGTATCTCATGGCACATCAAATTCGATGCCTCAAGTTTCATCTCTAGGTTATTCCATGCCCATGGAGACACCATCACAGCCTGTGAGACCAACACAACCCCATTGTCCTACTATTACCCATGTTCCATCACCAAACTACTGGGAGAGTCTTTGCCTTGAGTGGTACTGAAGCTGCTCAATCCGAAGATTTGATCCAAGGTACTGGTTTCATTGCGGGTAATCCTTTAGTTGTTCTATTTGATACTGGTGCGACTCACTCTTTCATATCACATGCTTGCGTGTCTAAGTTAAAATTGTCTATTTCTTGTTTGCCTTTTGTATTGAGTGTGGAAACGCCAGCTAGTGGGTCAGTTTCTACTTCTGATGTGTGCCTAAATTGTTCTATTCATATTAATGATAGAGAATTCCTAGTTGATTTGATTTGTTTGCCTCTAAGTCAACTAGATATTATTCTTGGTATGGACTGGTTATCTTCCAATCATGTCTTTTTAAATTGTGCTGATAAATCTGTTGTGTTTGGTCACCCTGTTAAGAGTAAGAATAAGGACCTTTTGACCGCCAACCAAGTAAAGGCGTCTCTGAGGGAAGATGTCTAGGTTTACATGTTATTAGCTTCTTTGAAATCTGAGAGTAGTATTGTTGTTAGTGAGATGCCTGTAGTGTGTGAGTATCCTGAGGTGTTTGCAGATAATGTGTCTAGTCTACCACCCGAGAGAGAGATAGAGTTTTCTATAGACTTAGTACCGGGGACGAGACCGATTTCAACTGCACCTTATAGGATGTCACCCATAGAATTAGCAGAGCTTAAGAAACAATTAGAAGACTTGTTAGAGAAGAAGTTTGTGAGGCCTAGTGTATCACCCTGGGGAGCACCTGTGTTGTTAGTAAAAAAGAAGGATGGTAGCATGAGGTTATGTACAGATTACCGCCAGTTGAATAAGGTAACCATTAAGAATAGATATCCTTTTCCTAGGATTGATGACCTGATGGATCAATTAGTGGGGGCATGTGTGTTTAGAAAGATAGATCTTAGGTCGGGCTATCATCAGATTAGAGTTAAGGAAGAGGATATACCTAAGACTGCTTTTAGAACTAGGTATGAGCATTATGAGTATCTGGTAATGCCTTTTGGTGTGACTAATGCTCCTGCAATTTTTATGGATTACATGAACAAGATTTTTCACCCTTATTTGGATAAATTTGTAGTTGTCTTCATAGATGATATACTAATTTATTCCAAAACTAAGGAGGAGTATGAGGAACATTTAAAGGTAGTGCTTCAGATTCTTAAGGATAAACAACTATATGCTAAGATGTCCAAATGTGAGTTCTGGTTAGAGGAAGTGAGTTTCTTAGGTCATGTGATTTCTAAAGGGGGTATAGGTGTAGATCCTTCTAAGGTAGAGGCAGTGCTTAAGTGGGAGGCTCCTAAGTCAGTGAGTGAGATTAGAAGTTTCTTTGGGTTGGCTGGGTACTATAGAAGATTCATAGAGGGGTTTTCTAAGTTAGCCTTGCCTTTGACTGAGTTGACTAGGAAAGGAGTTGCCTTTGTGTGGAATAGTAAGTGCGAGTCTAGCTTCCAAACCCTTAAGGAAAAGTTGACTAGTGCACCAGTGTTAGTGTTGCATGATCTTAGTAAATCCTTTGTAGTGTACTGCGATGCCTCTAAGATGGGTTTAGGTGAAGTGTTAATGCAAAAGGGTAAAGTAGTAGCTTATGCTTCTAGGCAATTGAAAATCCATGAGAGAAACTACCCTACCCTTTAGTAAATCCTTTTGTGTTGAAGATGTGGAGGCAATACTTGTATGGTTCCAAATTTGAGGTTTTTAGTGACCATAAGAGCCTTAGATATTTGTTTGATCAAAAGGAGTTGAACATGAGACAAAGGAGGTGGTTAGAGTTTCTAAAGGACTATGAATTTGAGTTGAGTTACCATCCCGGTAAGGCTAATGTAGTGGCTGATGCTTTAAGTAGGAAATCCATTCATGTTAGTTCCCTGATGATTAAGGAAATGGATCTTTTAACCCAATTTAGGGATTTGAGTTTAGCTTGTGAGGTGACTTCTGAGAGTGTGAGGTTAGGGATAACTAGAGTAAGTAATGATCTGTTGAAGGATATTAGCAAAGCTCAATTAGAGGATCCATTTTTGGTGATTAGGCGAGAGGCCATAGAAGGGGGTAATGGTGGAAAGTTTATTCTAAGTACCGTTGGGGTAGTGAGGTTTGGAGACCGAGTGTGTATGCCTAGTGAACCTACCATTAAGTGTTTAGTGCTTGAAGAGGGGCATAGGAGTAAGCTTAGTTTTCACCCAGGATCGACTAAGATGTATCAAGACATGAAGAAAGTGTTTTGGTGGCCTAGGATGAAGAGGGACATAAAAGATTTTGTGAGTGCTTGTCTAGTTTGCCAAAAGTCTAAGGTAGAATCTCAAAAGCCTTCAGGATTGCTTCAACCCTTAAGTATACCTGAGTGGAAGTGGGATAGCATATCTATGGACTTTGTAGTTGCTTTGCCTAAGACTATAAGGGGGCATGACTCTATTTGGGTCATTGTGGATAGGTTAACTAAGAGCGTTCATTTTCTTCCCATTAATATTAAGTATTCCTTAGAGAAACTAGCTCAGATATACATCAGTGAGATTGTGAGGTTGCATGGCATACCATCTAGTATAGTTTCGGATAGAGATCCCATGTTTGCCTCTAGATTTTGGGAGAGTTTGCAACAGGCCTTGGGGACCCAACTTAGGCTTAGTTCAGCTTATCACCCTCAAACCGATGGTCAGACCGAGAGAACCATTCAATCCTTAGAGGATTTGCTTAGAGCTTGTGTGTTAGACCAAGGGGGTAGTTGGGATAGTTTCTTACCTTTGATAGAGTTTACTTATAATAATAGTTTTCACTCTAGCATAGGTATGGCGCCTTATGAGGCATTGTATGGTAGGAGGTGTAGTACACCCTTATGTTGGTGTGAGCCGGGAGAGAGCCTTGCGTTAGGACCAGAGATAGTGCAACAAACCACTGATAAGGTTAGGATAATCCAGGAGAGGATGAGGACAGCTCAGAGTAGGCAGAAGAGCTATGTTGATAAGAGGAGGAAGGAATTAAAATTCAAAGAAGGGGACCATGTATTCCTGAAAGTCACTCCGTGGACTGGGGTTGGTAGGGCATTAAAGTCTAGAAAGCTTACACCTCGATTCATTGGTCCTTACCAAATTCTCAAAAGAGTCGGCAATGTTGCCTACCAGATTGCTTTACCTCCACACTTGTCAAACCTTCATAATATTTTCCATGTTTCTCAACTCCGGAAATACATTCATGATCCTTCGCATGTGATTGAGTCGGATCATCTTGAGATTAAGGAAAACCTGACGGTGGAAACCATGCCGGTGAGAGTTGAGGATCGGAGGGTGAAACAACTTCGAGGTAAAGAAATTCCTTTAGTTAAGGTAATCTGGGGAGGACCTACACCCGAGAGTGCTACTTGGGAACTTGAAGAGAAGATGAAGGAGTCCTATCCAGAGTTATTTGCTTCAGGTAAAATTCGAGGACAAATTTTCTTTTAGGAGGAGAGAGTTGTAACATCCTGAATTTTATTAAGTAAAATTTAATTAAATTAAATTAATAGAGTAGAGGAATAAATAAATAAATAATAGAATTAATATTATGAGTAGTTTTATCCATAAAGCTATTTCAAATTTAAAAGAGGATAAGGGGGTTGAGAGTGGGCCCAAGTCCAATTAGGCATTTTAGTAAGGAGGGGTTATCAGTTCACCCTAATCCTTATTTTTCAAATCGTCAGAGAGCGAAACGCTAAGGGGGGAGAAACCTCTCAAGAAGAGGTTGCTGCAGAGTAATCATCAAGAACCAAGAAAGAGTCTTCCTTGGTGTTGTTCGATCTCCACTTAAGGTACGGTGGGGGAGAGGGTGTTGCTTGTATGTGCATGTGGGGGTGCTTGGGTAGTGATTTAAGATTTTAAAAGCGTATTGATATATGTTTATATTGAGTATGGATGATGAAAACTGTTGATTGACGATTGAGTTTATGAAACTTGATGAATTCTTGGGTGAAATTGAAGAGGATATTGAGAATAATAAAAAGGGGTAAATAAGGGTTTGATGATTTGGGGTTTTGATGGATTAACAGTATAATCTGTGAAAATATTGGTGTTTTTACTGAGTTTTGTTGATATAAACGTATGTGAATGATGTTTTAACAAAGAGGAATGGTTAGAGATTGAATATAGAGGTTTAGAAGTGGTAGAAGTCGCGAGAACTGTGATCTGCATCGCGGGTAATCGATTACAGAGGTCTGTAATCGATTACCAGGGCTTTCTGGGCAGCCTGGAGTGCTGTTTGCTTGCAGGTAATCGATTACAGAGATGCTGTAATCGATTGCCGGGGTGTCTGCTTGCAGGTAATCGATTACAGAGATGTTGTAATCGATTACCAGTGTGTTTACTTGCAGGTAATCGATTACAGAGGGGTTGTAATCGATTACCAGAGGCTTTGCTTGCAGGTAATCGATTACTGGAGGCTGGTAATCGATTACCAGTGTGGATTTTGAGATCTTAGTGCTTGATGATGATTGTTATACTTTGATTTTGGTGTGATTTTGATGATATGATTATACCTTGATGAATAGATGTTTATTATGATAATGGTGATGATGTGTATAACCTTATAGGGGGTGTGATTTGATGATTATATAATGATGCATTGCGCATACGATGAGTGTTAGGAGTATGATGATGATGATTAATGATGCTTATGGTGATTTATAATGATGATGATTAATGATGTTTATGATGATTTAAGATGAGGATGATTGATGATGATGTTATGATGATAATGATGATGATGATGATGATGTATTTAATCTTATAATGTTGATGATGCCTTGAGCATATGTGATGTTGTACTTGAGGTGCACTAGCCTAGTGTGGGGCGAAGTGTAACTCAGGGAGGTGTTGTACTTGAGATGCACAAGCCCAGAGAGGGGTGGAGTGCAACTCAGAGAGGTGTTGTACTTGAGATGCACAAGCCCAGAGAGGGGTGGAGTGCAACTCAGGGAGGTGTTGTACTCGAGATGCACAAGCCTAGAGAGGGGTGGAGTACAACTCGGGGAGGTGAACTGCGCGGACCCATTAGAGGGGGGTGCAGAGACCATGATGGGAGCCATCATTGGTGACAACTAAGGGATTGATGAGGGACGCCCATTGTGCGGAGTTCCAAGTCATGATCCTTGGGATGATGTTGATGATGTTTTGGTGTGCATGATGATAGATGAATATACATTGTATTTAATGATGATGATGAATTATATTATGACGTTATGAGAATTATTGATGATATGATAGTATGTGTTGAGTGAAAAGAATGTGCTTGATGATTTGTAAAGTGAGATTAATATAACTATGATGAGGAAAATAACTTGATGACAAAGGAATATAAGATGATATGAGTATGTGATTACTTGATGATAATGATGATTGTATGTGGGTGAGGATAGGGTAGCCTCCTATGTGTATGTATGAGTTGGTATTCTTTTCCTCACCGTTACACTGTGGTTAATTTTACAGGTGATGATTATGACACAACCGGTGTCGAGTATTGATTGAAGGGAGAGTCGCTCTGATACATGTGACATCAGGGCATATTATTGGGGGTTTTTACTTTATGTTTCTAGTTAGGAAGAGATTTTGTAAATTGTTTTAAATGCCTTACATGGCTAGTAGGATATTTTGGGTTGATACTTGTGATTCCGCTGCTTAAGTATTTTGAAAACCGTTGACTGCTATTTTTATCTTATATGAGTTTACTTATGGAATAAATGACGTTTATTACGATGAGAAATGTGAACCTTTTTACCCGTTGTGGGATACTATTCTTTCTATATTTCGAATTATTAATTGTATAAGAGTATGGGGTAGAAGGGTATCACATACAACACAAATCTACCAGGCAGTCAAGCAATGCATATGGCAATTTCTCCGGTGGAAACCACTCATGCAGTCAAACTAAACCTGAATCTGTGGTGTGTAACCCTCACCAAGGGTGTCTTTTCACTTAACCTTATTTGAGCGCTCTGCATTGTGACCAAGGATCGTCGCCCTTGGACACCCTGATTAAGTTTTATTATCATGAAAATGCAAATGTCTTTTTATTAACCTGATTGAGGATCCCTTGTCCTTCTTGGCCGAGAGGTCTAGGTGATTCCTCTCTTTGGTTCGAAGACCCCTGAAATTCCTTATTACTCTTTGGTACGAAGACCCCATGAAATTTCTCCATGAAAAT
The DNA here is from genome assembly GCA_026901365.1 of Sesbania bispinosa. NCBI lineage: Eukaryota > Viridiplantae > Streptophyta > Magnoliopsida > Fabales > Fabaceae > Sesbania > Sesbania bispinosa. Next base: position 1,416,671 of record QLOH01000165.1, on the reverse strand, counting down.
ATTTTGTACATGATTAGGGTTCAAAACGTGAGAACATGATTCATGTCATGTATACATGTTACATATGTCAAATGATGATTTTGTGGCATAAAAATCCTCATAACCAACAATCTCATGAAAACCCTAACCTCTACAACCTAGGGTTAAGCCAATAATCAAGTAATCAAAACAAATACACACATAAACCCTAGATTGACCTCAATTAATCACTAGCAAGTAAAGGAGGAAAGGGGAAGGATAAGATGGATCATTAGGGAACTTCAAACATGATGGAAAGTGAGTGGGTGAACCACACTCACCTCAAGAACAAAGATGGAAATGTTGGAGGGGTGGAGGATGGTGGTTCCAAGCTCCTCTCTAGGTTGGAAACCTCAAGCTAGGCTCCTTCTCCTTCTTTCTCTGCTAGGGCAAATGGGAGATGAGGGGAAATGTATTAGAAATGGGTCAAATAACCCTAGACTCTGATTTATAAAAATTGGATTCACGTCTTTTCGCTCAAGCGAGAAATTCTCGTTGGAGCGAGCCTCTAAAACCTTCTCTGTTCGCACGTTCTTGCTCAAGCGAGGATATGCTCGCTTGAGCGAGACAAAGTCAGAGAACAAACTCTGAAATTCTCCCCAATTGCGCTCAAGCGAGACCTTTCTCGCTTGAGTGAAAAAACCAGAAAACAACTCCTCTATTTTTACTGATATTCTCGCTTGAGCGAGAAAACCAGAAGTGGAATTCCCCCAGCTAACTGATATCCTTGCCCAAGCGAGAAGCCTCTCGCTTGAGCGAAAATACACCTGAATGGGAATTCCAAGTTCCCATTCCCAGCAATCCTTACCAACTTTCAACCCACATTTCCTAGTTCTTTTGTGATACCCTTTATATACCCCTAATTTCAATTATGACAATGACTTCCTCAAGTTTTAAACCCTCATTCACCCAATTTCCTTAACCAAAGCCTACCCCTCTTATTTTCTTCACCTCTTTAGTTTACATTTTTCACTTCTTAACTGGGCTTCCCTTAAGTCTCTTCAAAATAGGTATCCGGAGCTTAACTCTTGATTCCTCCCTTAAATTCCCTCTAACACTCTAAACTCTAAATAAATTCCCGATCTTCTTTCTTATTTTAACCCCAAACTCCTAACTTCTCATTCTACATCTAACTTCCTTCTCTTGATGGGATTCCCCACCTAAGACTTCCACTATATTTTTCTAAGTCCTAATTTTGGGATGTTACATTAGACATCAAATAATATAGTGCTAACTAAGACTTCTTTTGAATAGGACTGATGATTTTTTTTTTTGACATTCTGAAGGAAATTATGTCATATTTTGTGATATATTGATAAGAAAAAGAATATATTCCGATTTGGGTGAGGGAAAGACATGTGACTATTCTTCTTTGTTGTGATCGCAAGTATCTTTTTTGTAAATTGTGATCACTATATGCTAACATTATTATCTATTAATGAGAAATAGAACCGTTGTCTTTTCCCAAATTTAATGAGTAAATTAGAAAATCGGTCCCTGACTTTGCGGGAACTATACAATTTCGTCCCGACTTTGCTAAATTAGCACTTTAGTCCGTACTTGTCAAAAACACATGCATTTTAGTCCCTAAAGTGCATATTTTTTAATAAAGTAAAGGATTAAAGTGTATGTTTTTTTAGTGAAATAAGGACTAAAGTGCATGTGTTTTTAACAAAGTACGGACTAAAGTGTTATTTTAGCAAAATCAATGACGAAACTGCATGGTCCCTGCAAAGTCAGTTGCAGGGACTGATTTGCTAGTTAACTCAAATTTAATTCTTGATCCCTTCAGGATAGTGATGTTGCATATTTCCTGCGGTCTTGCTGCCTATATGGCGATGATGTATGAATAAGAGCAATTGGAAGAGTGATTGCATTTGATGATATGAGCATTTTGCTAATATTCATGTTTGAGTTCTGATTTTGCTAAGTGTCAGGAGTAGATTTATATTGTCTTTTTAACAATTTACAAATATTGTATATTTATGTCATAAATATATCTTTTTATAAATTTCTACTAACATATCTAGGCTCTATGGTATCTTGATTTCTTAAAATTGTTTCGTATCTCAGTATCCGTATAGTATCATACATGCCTAGTACTTGAGTATCTAGGCTTCAAAGACCTCCATCCAAAATCAATATCCAAAATTGTTTCGGTTAAAACTTTTAGAAGTAATTCCTATATAGAAAAAAATCCTAATATAAGTTCCACAATTTTTAGAACCGACTCTTACAGCTTACAAGAACATATGCAACTAACATAAATTCATTTTGAGGTAAGATCTAGTAGTTTAAAATAAAACTATATTAAACAAATTTATTTCAACAAGTGAGACCCAACGAATTGTCAAATATATCCCTACAATTATACTTAACTTCAAAAATTTTAAATCTACTCTTTCAATATATTAAAATGGCAATAGAGATTAGGAGTGCTTCCTTAGGGACATTCCTCTCACAAAGCTTCAAATAAATTATAGTGCAGCACTGCTGCATTAGCTTATCTGGTGACTGGTGGCAAAGTCTCTTAAAACAAGCTCCACCTCTTCCACCACCCCTAGTTTCCGGAACCACCCAGCCAGTATTCCAGAAGCTTCTCCCCCAACCATTATGCCATCTCTCTCCAAATCTATCAGAAATTCTAATGCTGTATTTAGCTTGTTTTCCTTCTCATAAGCAACCAGTACAGAAGCTATGCATCTATCAGTAGGTTTGATGCCTGCTTTTCTCATATTTTCAAATGCAATGCGAGCCTTTTGACTTTGTCCAGCCATACCATAGGCATTAATAACAAGACCACACATCTTATCATCTGGGATGATACCAGCTACTTGAATTGCATCAAACACCCTTTGGGCACCTTCAGCATTACCAATCCTAGAGTAGGCTCTAAGTAATGCTTTGTAAACCTCACTGCCTGCATATATTTCTTGTGCATCCATTTCTTCAAGTAACTTCTCTCCTTTTTCAGGCATTCCAGCTCTGATATAGGCCATGATCATTGAGCCATATGATCTTTTGTCCAAAGGTTCACCAAGCAATTTGATCTCTTCAAAATATTCCTTGGCCTGGTCAAGATGGCCAGCCTTGCTGTACATGTGAACCATGGTAGTCAGAATTATTTGATCACAGATGAAGCCCCTTTGCTTCATTGCAGCAAGAATATTTTCAGCATCTTCAAGTTGATTGTCCTTGCCATAATAATGGATTATCTTTGTATAGTCACGAAGATTGGCTTCAAAGGATTCTTCTACAAGAGCATGCTCTGCCACCTACGTATGTGTATAAATCCAGTTTTATTTCAGGCTGTAGAGAATAAAATAAATAAAATGTTTCACTCTTATGCGGTCAAAACAAGTTGCGCAGATTCAGGTAACAAAACGACCACCCACCATGAAAATTCTTTGAATTAATATCATTATGCTTAAATTTCTGTTTTTTTTTTAAGATAAGGTAAATTGCTTCCTTGCGTCAAAACTTACTAGGCAGATGTTTAATTATGTTGCCGGGATGTTTAGATGGCTAGAGGAATAAACTGCATAAACAATCACAGAGCCACATAATGGAGGACACCATAATTTTGATAATGCATATATATTAAACATTTTCTTCTATCTTTTATAGAGCAAGGTCACACTACTTTGTGGTAAATACATAAACTTCAAACTTGCATCTTACCCTGATGCAGATATGATGTTAAAATCATGTGGCAGAGCACAAAGAATGGTAATTAATAACTATCAGTCAAGGAAGCCATCAGAATTCAGAATAACCAATTTCATGAAAATATTATGATAGAACTTGTTCAGAATAAATAGGAAAAAGTGGAAAGTTTATTGAAAATAGACTTGTGACTCTAGCTCAATATCAGATTGATATATGAACTGAGATAGAAATGCTAAATACAGAAAACAGAAAATATCCCTCCAGGTATTCGAGAGACCTGGACTCTCCCACCACAATATTTTCCAAATACAAATCTGAAGTACCTCTCTAAATATCCCTCCTTCCTATTTATACCAACCACCCCTGCAATTTACTGTCCACTGGACAGTTACAATCTCCCTCTCTTCCCTAATGATTCCTGCCCCCCACTATCACAATTAATTGTCCACTAGACAATTACTATTATTAATAACTCCATGTGACTAATATTCTATTACTACTCTTCCTCTTCCTACTGTAAAACTTCTTTATGAGTGGTTTCTAACATATTATTGCTTCAAAGAGAAGTGAGCATGCAATAACTGAACCAATGTCTACCAGATATATCTTGAGAAAAACTATTAATTCCCCGCCCAACAGCTAAAAATTGAGAATATCATATTGAAAGTGCAATACTATATAAATGAAATAAGAAGATGCAAAATACCACTGTCATGCGATTAGTGACTAGTGGTGAGGGACTTAGATAATTTACATAAGGTCACAGGTTCAAACTTCATTGTCACTATTACCAAAAAGCATAGAAGATGTGAAATACCTTAAGGTAAAGAGGATGATCCATTTCTTTCAACTCTTTCAGAACTGAAAGCCAGTCTGCTCTGGTAGGCTTCATGATCTTCACCCAAGCCCCCAAAAGATCAGATATGCTGCCCTTTTCTGCAGAAAAACATATAATCTGTCTCATGACAGCTTTACATCGCTTGGCCATCTTGAAAGGAAGTTTAGATATGGCCTGCTTTTGTTCTTCTGTGATATTATGGCCTATCTCAATCCACCTAAACCTTCTGTGGTTTACTTCTTTCACCTCTTCTTTTACAATTTCCTCCATACCAACACCAACTACTATTGAATCAAATTGGTGTTTGCGGAAATCAAAATAACTGGGTTTTTGGTATAATGAGTTTCCTCTAGTCTGAACATGACGAAATTTGGTAATATTATTGGTTATTAAGTAGTTTGGGTAGTAAAAGTTGTATAGCAGGTTATAGCAATATGTCCCCATCATTAAAGTAAGATAAAATTAGAACCTACTATTTCCTAAGATATTCATCCCCAGCTAGCCAGCAGGAGGAACATAAGAATTTGAACTTTTGAAGTATAAGCATCCACCTGCTGCCACAAATGAACCATAGGAGCATATCTCCCTCCTTCCATTTCATAATAATAAATCTGATGTGCAAGACATCAAAAGACCACCAATATGAGCCTTTTTTATCTCAGTATTCCAAAGCACTTGCCTTATAGTAAGATCCTGAATATGTTCCTGAATGTCAATACAGAAGCAAATCAAATGTTACTAATTCGTTTACCGTCATACAGAAGTAACAAAAAATTGCTAATGCATTTTGAACAGCAATTTTTTTTCTCAAGCAAGATGCCAAATATTTATGAACAAAGTTTAACAGAGAAAGAGTGTGTGGAGATTTATAAGCACCAAACTCTAGAAAGTACTATACATGTGCAGACTACAATGACAACAGGTCATGTGATCCAACAAGCAAATTCAAGCCAATCAAAATAAAACTTTACGGAATACACAAAACTACTCCTCCTTCCAAAATAAAAAAAGTAAAGAACAACCCTCAAGTGCTCAAACATATGTTATTTTCCCATATCCAGTGAGCTAAAACTTGAAAAAGAGCATAATCCCACAAAAATGTTCAAATTAATAGAAATAAAAGATAATTAAGCAATAAAACTGGTCTAAAAAAGTTACTCGGAGTGTTACTAGATTGAATGCATTACTACACAAACCACAATTTCCCATTTGTGTTTCTGTCACAATGAAATGCAAAATCACAGAACTTCGAAAATCTACGACTACAGTTAGAAAGAACGATCGAAGACCAAAAGAAATCCATAAAAGGAAAACATTGTCACAGTCAACGTTAAATGCATTCGAAAGTTCAAACCTTTTCGTTCCCTCGTGTTTGATTTTGGGCTAGTTCTTCAATTTGGGAACTCGCGTGCCCTAATTCGTGGCTTCCAGAGTTGGAATTAGGCAATAGGCAGTGCTCCCTCGAAGCTTCAATACTCCTGTCTCCCTGGAAAGACTGCACACAGAATAGATAAAGATAACAAATGCTCAATCGATTAACGATTAAAAAAAATATAAAAACATTATATTAACATTAGTATTTTTAAAGATTTAATTGAAGAAGGATGAGTTGCCACATTTTATAAACGACACTTAGGTTATTAAATTTAATAAATAAGTTATTAGGCAACACATCATTGGACGCTTGTGTAAAACTTTTTTATACTGACAGGATATATATTTTACGGTTTCTCTAACATGTGCAACCTTGCACAGGATAATAAATCAAAAGAGGAAATATTTTATTGGAAATTGCAACTTTTAATATTACCAATGCATTGAATATTGCGTTAGTTACAATTTCCAATAAAACATTTCCTATTTTGATTTATTATTTTGTGCAAGGGTTATACATGTTAGAAAAACCCTATATATTAAACTCATTTTTAAATGATTAATGTACCATAGATTAAGCTTAGTAAACTCACAAATTGGTCCTTAATTTTTATTGTGTCACATAATTTAGTGTTTGTTTGATAGAATTGATTATAGGAATCAATGGTTGAGATGAGTGATGCACATTTTACAAACACATTGGACGAAAGTGATTTAAAATCAATTCCGCGAAACCATAGTTTTACATTGTTGAACGCCAAACCAAAAAGGCTATTAGTCCTGACATTTGAAAATGACATAGAATCCATAAAAAATTGCAAAATAGTTCCTAACTTTTTTAACATGAGGCAATTTAGTCTTTAACATTTAAAAATGACTTTGTTGGGGATTGAATGTTTCATAAACACACGACTCTCTTTTTAATTCTAAAAAAACCTCTCAAAATACATTTATGTTCATCCAAAAATATGACCAATTATTCTCTTAAGGATCAAATATGTTCAGATTAAATCTCTTTCTTTTAACTTTTGGTTCTATACATTCTTTTCATTGTATTGATTTGTGTTTTTATTTCAATTAGAATATTTATTAAAAGAAATGAACCCTCTTGAGGATGAGATTCTATCATCAGATTGTTCATTAAAATCCTATTTGCATTATAAATATAATGAACGAAGATCAACTTGGAGAACTTTTCTCATGAGAGGCCCCCAAAGCCCTCTCATTGGAAAAGCTTTTTAAGTAACGTTTGCACTTGTGTTTCTCCATATGAACATGATTAACACCAAAACAACAGAAGAAGAATAAGAATAAGAATGAATGAGAGGGTTCATTTCCTTTAATAAATGTGTTAATTGAAACAAAAACACAAATTAAAATAAGAAAGAGAAAGAATGAAGCCCAAATTTAAAAGGAAGAGATTTAATCTGAACATACTTGATCATTGAGAATATAATTGGTCACTTTTTGAATGGACATGAATTTATTTTGAGAGATATTTTAAAGTTCAGAAAAAAGTCACGCGTTTCTACAACATTCAATCTCTAACAAGGTGATCTTTAAAATGTCAAGGACTAAATTTCCTAATGTTGAAAAAGTCAGGGACTAATTTGCGATTTTATTGGGTCATGTGTGTCACTTAACATGACAACTCAACTCTTCATTAACGGAAAATGTGACGTTGGACTAAGTGCTTGTTTGGTTTGTAGTTAGACACAATGCAGAATCAATTCCACATAATTGATTTTAAATCACTTTCGTCCAATGTGCTTTGTAAAACGTGCATCACTCATTTTCAACTGTTGATTCTAGAGTCAATTCTACTTAATTGTAAACCAAACGGACACTTAAATGATGAGCGGTGAAGAATGTCAGGGACTAACAAGTCATTTTTAAATGTCAGGAACTAAATTGGTCGAAGCTAAAAAAGTCAGGGACCAATTTGTGTGTTTAGTCAACATTCTTTTATTTCTTAACTTATGTTTTTTTTTAAATACTCATTTGCCAAAAAATAAATACTTGAGTTGAATTTTTTATTCCATTATTATTACTCGTAGTATAATTTTTTAAGTGTGGCTGAATTATACGTAATTGCAGTTCATGGTTGATGTTTTTTTGCTCATTATTCCAAAGATTTTGAGCAAAACATTTGTATAGATCGAGGACCCATCATGAGGGATTGACTAAAGGGTTGTACTTTAGTTTGTAATACAAGACTCAGATTGTGAGAAGAGCTATCAAGTTCGTTCTCCAATAAATACATCATTAGAAGGAATGACAAATCTTAACTATGATTAAATCTTAAGCAAGGTTACGTAATTATATAGGGGATACATGTGGCTTAGTGAGAAAAAAAAGTCAAAAGGGGTTAAGCCCTAAAGAAAACATTAAACTAGCACGCTATAAAGAAATAAGGGTAAGTCTTGATAGAGAAAACGAGCACAACATATAGGAGGAAACTCCAAATAATGGATGTGAAAGAGAAAATATATTAAGCATGATTAGACAACTAATATATAGCTTGGTTTCCTTCTCCATACACATACATGAAATGCATATCTCATTCCTTATCTCTCCTTAAGCTTATAGGCTTTACAATAGGAGCATAAGAGTGAGACACACACCATGTGAACTATTGTGTGAGAGTCACTTTCAATCACAAGGTTTTTATAGCCCATTCTCCAAGTTTATATAGAGTATTTGACAATCATTTAAGTTAATTTATATTTTGTTTGATTAGCTTATAACTTTTCTTAGATTCAAATAGAAGTGTCCAATAAACAAACTTATCTCAGTGACTTATAGTTTACTTTGATAAGTCACTTGAAGTAGATTATAGTTTATATCTTTTTTTTCTTCCACTACTATACTTAATAATTTAATAAAAATCTTCATTACTTTTTACATAAAAAAAACCCTCAAAATATCAAATATTGCAACTCAAAAATAAAACATATGAGTAAATGTAAATTATTTTTTATTATTTTATTTTACTAATTTTAGTGTTATTTTTTATATTATAGTTATACCATTTATTTTAGTTTATAATAAATACTTAATCTACAAAAAATTAATAAAAATTAAAATTACCTAAAAACCTAAAACTATAATTACCTAAACATATATTTTTGTTTATAACATAAAAATATATAAAATCATATAAATGTGTCATCTCATGTCATTTTATTTTTACTAGCTTATTCAACAGCTAATTTTATCAAACACTACTAATTCAATTAGTTAGTTTAACGTTTCCAACTAGCTTATTAGATAATTTTACCAAATACTAGAAATAATAGTCATGTGTTGCACGGATTTGTTTATATTTTATAACTATAATATGTTATAAGAATAATCTTTTAATAAATGTGTTAAAGTTATTATATATTTAATATATTAAAACTATGTTGGGAAATAAAATTATATTATTTACTAAACATGATGAAATAGTGAAATGTATTTACGGTGGAAATGTTATTCATTAATTCATTTCAGATATATTATTTCATAGTTTCCTTATTTCTAATAATGTTCAACAATAATAATGTCAATATTTTTTTATAAAGTTATTATTGAAAATGTAATATAAAAAAAGGTTATTACATAAGTTTATTTATGTTTTATAATCATGTATTTTTTTAACAGTAAATTTTAAAGAAATGTATGAAAATAATTAAAATTTAAATGTAATAAGTAATAACACTGAAAAAGTTTACCAAACATACTTACTATATTTTTAGTGTATTTTGCATATTGCTCACCATTCTAATTAATAAATATTTTTCAACCTTTTAGTTAAGTTATTTTATAAATAACGTTTAATTTAAAAATACATTGAGAATTTATGTTATAATTATGATCTATTTTCTTCACAAATTTTATATCACAGAAATGTAACATATTGATATTGAATATGAAAAGATAAAAAGTTAAATTGTATATGTTTACCATTCTAAATTATAAAATATTTTAAACAATTTGGTTAAGTTATTTTTCAAATTACATGTAATTCAAAATTACTGTGAAAAATTATGTTATCATTATGGTCTATTTCCTTCCCAACTTTTGTAGCGTAGAAATGTAATAACATACTAATATTGAAGATGAAATTAAAAAGATAAATAGGATTTATTTTCCATGAAAAGATAAAAAAAAGTTTTGAATGAAAAATATAAAAATATAAGTATAATGTTAATAGATCCACCATTTTATCTCACCACTATCTTAGCTTCGAATAATATACAACAAAATATTATAAGTAGAGTGAATGACTTTGGGCGTGTTAAATGTATTATAAAATGGGAAGATGAAACACTTCATAATATAGTGGTTAATGTTCAAAGTATCAATCAATAAAATAAAATTAGAATTAAATAAAAGAAGTGTAACATATAGTGACAATCATTGTTTATTTAATAAATTAATGATAATAATAAAAACGTTTTATGTTTATAATAACATTATGCATAAAATCTGAAAAACCCGGGAATAATAAAGGATAAGATATCATATAAATGAGAAAAACACATAAGAGTATTGATTATTACTAACATAAAGAGAGTTATCTTCCACTCCAATTCTCAACACCTCATTTGGTAGCCTCAAATCCCTGCAAAGCATGTCACTCAAATAAGTTCAACAAAAATACCAAAACATCTAAAAAAAACTCCTAAACTGGTCATCCATGTCAATGGAGTTGCTTACTAGGCGAATCATTTTTCTTCGCTTCTTTGTTTTTCTTTGTTACTTTGTTTAGCTCAAATGGCTCTATCATAGTTAACAGAAAAACCGATTGATGTCTCACGAGCAAACAAAACCTTCAAACCATGGCTGAACACAACTTAAAAAAGGGGGGAGGTGGAAAAAATCCAAAAGAAGAGGGGTGGTAGAAAAGGAGGCATAAACGAAGGAGAATGAGGAAGAGATGAAAAAATGATGCTTGAAGGTGGAGGAAGGAGAAGATCGAGAGGGAAGGAGAGGGATTGGTTAAGATGGAAGGAGGAAGAAAAAAACAACTCTTACCATAGAAAAGAGGAAACCCACCTAAAATGGGAGAAAAACCATCTAAAATGGGCGAAAAAAGTCCCATATAGGGAGGAACCCCCATCCCCTCTGGGGAAGGGGGAGGTTGCGGCTGCTGCTCTAGGTTTTCTGCTGCTGAGTTGAAACGAGTAAATGGATGACTAGGATCATCTTGATTAAAACACTTGTTATTCCCCCAATTCTAAATGGACCAAAATGTTGCATATCTTACAAAAGTTTATGTTGTTTGCAATTCTAAAACTAAGTACATGCCTTGCTGAATAGAAAACAAATCAATGAAAGTTCGGGGTAAAATTGAAGAAATTCCTAACCAATTGAAACTAGATCTTAAAGGGATAAGGCATGCTCCAAAAATACAAGTTATATTTCCTCCTTAAAATTTCCACATAAAAGGTGTGACAATTTTGTTTCTTCACTCATAATGCCTCTACCATGTAAATTCTCTTTAGTTGGGATTCAATTTTCATAAAAGTCTAAAAACAAATGTGCATAATTTCCTCAAGATAAACCCATAATTTGTAGGGGAAAAAACTTTTCCCAACAAACAAAGGTATTATAAGCATTCCCGACAGAAAATCTATCAAATTTATTTGTCATAAATCTCCTCTATCTTGCAATAAAGACACATTAGCTAGAACAAAAAAAGATTTGTTGATCCTTAGGGAACATTATGACTTGGTTCTGATTCACCAATGACTGGATTAGTTCTTCTGCTACTTGTACCACTTCTTTTCTTCCTTTTCACCTGAGGTCCAGACATGTCATCCTCTTGACTAAGTGCATTCAGCTCCTTCATTTTTTCAGTTCTTCAATAAGTGCAGCTTCAGCAGCTCCCACATCAGATATGTTAAATCCATCATCACCCATGTCCCTTTCTTCCTCACTGTCGTCAAAATGAACACCCTCCACTGATTCATCACCAGAATAAATATCATCTTCACCAAGAGATACATCACCAGCTATACCATCACCTTCTTGATTCTCCCCCTGAACATTCAGAACTGATACATCAACCAAAGTAGCAACCCCTTCTTCCCTCTGCCCCTGAACCTCCATTGCAGAAATCTGAACCCCTTGAACCACATGTTCCCCCATTCCACTTTCACCACCAACTCCATTAATGTGTTCCACATACAAATTCACATCACATTTCTTACTTTCTAAGATTTTACACATCTCCATGGCATCTTCATCATCACACAACTCCTTCAAACCCTTTTCCATTCTACTTCCTACTTGCTTCCACCACAATTTGAACTTCCCTTTGTGACCTAGGTCCTCCTTCACAAGTCCAACCGCTTCAAAGTATGACCAAGTGTCCAAGTCAAGCCCATTCATTACATGAACTTCACCTCCCTTGTAACAAAGTTTCGGGTGTTTTTCAAAATAACCCTTATGGTGAAATGAAACAGAGAATCCCATGCCTACATAACGAAAATAAACATATTCAGTTTAACGAAAATAAACCCCATGCCTACAATACAAAATCGAACCCTATTAACAAACAATAATCCAAATCAGTTTAAACATTTTGAACCCTAACCTTACACACCGCAACGAAGAATGTCTTTTGCTTCCTCAGACGAACCAACGACGAAGAAATCTATCGTATCCTCTTTCAATGTTTTTCTGAACTGATAAACAAGCAACAATCAACAAAGACGAACGAGCGTTTTCACTCTTCTCCCTAATCGCCACTCTGCCTCTATTCGTCTAAGTGTTTTTTACCTCTTCGTCTTTCACAACTTGGGTTATGGGTTAGGGTTAATTTAGATTTTTATTAGAGTAATTATAATTTCAATTTCACCTGTGTATTTAAACAAATTAATAAATTAAATTAATTTACACATGGGAAGCTGAGCTGGCTCTCCGTTAGCCCGCTCATCACTTAACGGAAGCAGGTTAACGGTAGGGACCAATAGCACAACATTTCAGAAAAGCAGGGACTCAACCCAATGGTTTGAAAAATTAAGGATTTAATCTAAATTTCAAAAATTTTTGAGAGACCAAAAACATATTTAACCCTAATTTTTATTATTTACCTAAATTTCTATTGATTGGATAAAATATATTAAAATCAATTCTATAATCGAAATTAAACGAATCCGTAATTTTTATTACCTGTAATAAGAACTAAAAATATAATAAACATTTTGCACCTGACTCACTACTGCTGCTTGCTCAAATTTTCACATGTACACATGATTTGACTTTCATTCCCCGTACCCACTGCCCAGATCTGCATCACTGCATGTAATGAAATCCATTTCCAAAAGTCATAACTGCCCCCAATTAGGCAATAACTATCTCAATTAATGGGCACTTTATGTTTCATTCCAGAAGGAAATAAAGGGCATTTCGGTCAATCCGCTTTCAAACTTCAAGTTTCTCTCGAGCGAAAACTTGATCTCAAAATCCAATCCTGTCTGTCTCTGACTCGCTACGTTCAGATTCCCGAACATAACACGCTCTCTCACCGAGTCAACTCGCCGCCATTGTCGAACCACTTGCAAGCTCCACCAACTGGTTCCCCGCAGCTCATGGGAGTAAGATCTTAGGCGAATCAGCGTCGTCCTCTTCCCTCGGAGCAACTCACTGAGTCGCGACTCGTCCCCAACTCGGGAATGGCTTCTTCGGAAGCCGATTCCCGGCTTAGCCAGGTCATCGTCCCCGCCCTCGAGAAAATCATCAAAAACGCTTCGTGGAGAAAGCACGCGAAGCTCGCTCACGAGTGCAAATCTATCGTCGAAACCCTCACCTCGCCGCAGAAGCTCCATGAAGACGCCGCCGGCGAGCCCGAGGCATCCGTCCCTGGCCCGCTCCACGACGGAGGCCCCGTCGAGTACTCGCTTGCTGAGTCTGAATCGATTCTCTCCCCTCTCATCAACGCCGCCGGCTCTGGCGTCTTGAAGATCGCCGATCCCGCCGTCGACGCCATCCAGAAACTCATCGCTCTCGGCTACCTCCGCGGCGAGGCGGACGCCGCCGGAGGATGCCCCGAGTCCAAGCTTCTCGCGAGCCTGATCGAATCGGTATGCAAGTGCCACGACCTAGGCGACGAGGCCATGGAACTGCTGGTGCTGAAGACGCTCTTATCCGCAGTGACGTCGATTTCATTGCGAATTCACGGTGATTGTTTGCTTTTGATTGTGAGAACTTGTTATGATATATATCTTGGTAGCAAGAATGTGGTGAATCAAACGACTGCTAAGGCGTCGTTGATTCAGATGTTGGTGATTGTGTTTAGGAGGATGGAGGCGGATTCGTCCACGGTTCCGATTCAGCCCATTGTGGTGGCTGAATTGATGGAACCTGTGGAAAAATCTGATGTAGATAGTTCAATGACACAGTTTGTGCAGGGTTTTATCACTAAGATTATGCAGGACATTGATGGGGTTTTGAACCCGGCAGCAACACCAAGTTCGGCATTGAGTGGTCATGACGGCGCATTTCAGACCACCGCAACGGTGGAGACCACAAATCCGGCAGATTTGTTGGATTCCACTGACAAGGACATGTTGGATGCCAAGTATTGGGAGATCAGTATGTACAAGACAGCTTTGGAGGGAAGGAAAGGGGAGCTGGTGGATGGGGAGTTGGTAGAGAGGGATGATGATTTGGAGATTCAGATTGGGAATAAGCTGAGGAGGGATGCTTTTTTGGTGTTCAGGGCGCTTTGTAAATTGTCTATGAAGACGCCTCCTAAGGAGGCCTCCGTTGACCCACAGTTGATGAAGGGGAAGATTGTGGCTTTGGAGTTGTTGAAGATTTTGCTGGAGAATGCAGGAGCTGTCTTCAGGACTAGTGAAAGGTAGACCTTACATTTTGTGTTAATATGCTATTTCCCCCATCATTTTTCTCGTTTAGCTTTACTTTCCTTTTTTGGGGATTTAGTTTGACATTTTCTATAAGTTCGTGTAAAGATATGTCTTGGTTTAATTGTGATGATAGATATTTAGGAGATATACAGTTCTGTGTAAAACATGGTACTGGAAGCTGGTAAACATGACTACATTTATGCTTTCTCTTGTAAATTATCATTTGGATTATTATTATAACTACATGGTATTAACAACAACGAAGCCTTATTCCACTTGGTGGAATTGATTATGTGGATACATTAGGGGTTCTATTATGAAGATGAAATGGTGGAGGATCTTTAGGGAGAGTTATACTGTAAGATGGATAATTTAAAGAGAAGCATGTACATGTCATATTGCTAGATCAGGCTTTCTGAGGATATTCTGAACTATAAAACCCCTTTGGCCCCAGGAACTTTAAGGTTCAAGCAGCACATTTTATGGTTTCTACTAGAATAAAGCATCTCTATTGAGAGAATGTAGAGTTTTACTCTGCTAGGTATTCAACTTCTTATTATAAAGTTGATTGATATGGTCTGCAGTAAGGGTGGTAGGCAGGTCGTCATTTCCCGGTATGATTTTTGAATACAATATGGTGCTTATATGTGCAGTGTAAAGGTTGCCTTTGTTACTGTTGCCTTGTTGTCTCAATCTATTCCACACGCATTCCCTACTTCCTGTAGAGTTTTATAATCAAGATCCCAGTGCAAACTATATATAATCTTTGAGATCCTAATTTCCTTGGTGAATATTTTTCATTCCCCCCTAATATTATTACGATAAAAGAATAAATGTCACTGGAATTCACTCTAATTGAGATTGAAACTCAGAGCAAATTGTTGAATAAATCCAGCTACGTCTAGCCACAAGGAAGCCAAAGGAGAGAATGCGTTTGACAAATTCACATGCTTAAAATAGGATAAATAGCTAAATTTAATATATGGCTTTAATTCCTTTTAGAATAGTATAAATACGTAGCCTTTTGGAGTTATAAAATAATCAGAAAACACAACAGAGAATAACAATTACAAAGCAATAAAGAGAGTTTTTATGAGTTGTGTGTTATGTAATAAGGGTAGTGTGATCATAGGGAGTTTTGTAACAATCTTTTATTAATATGAAGTTGATTATTTCTCCCAATTTATCTTGTGTGATTATTCTATTTTCCCAACAAGTGGTATCAGAGCCTCGGTTGAGGTTCTGAGGAAGATGGAGTGTTGAGAGAAATCACACTACCCAAGTGAGAGACGACCACGTTAACTATCACGTAAGCGCAAAGCCAACAACGCGTTATCACCACGTGTCATCCCATCAGCTTATTGCCCCATTTTTTAATTTTGGCTCCATTATTATTATTTTCACAACGAAGAATGGACGATTCATCTGGTGTCATGATTAAACTTACTGCCAATAACTATACACTTTGGAAACCAATGATGGAGGATCTCCTTAATTGTAAAGACTATTATGATCCTATAGAGTATAAAGGTACAAACCCCGATCCTACTAAGGATGCAGAGTGGAAGAAAATGAATAGAAAAACAATTGGTTTTATTAGACAATGGATCGATCATAGTGTCTTTCATCATGTGTCTCAAGAAACTGATGCTTATGCCCTTTGGAAGAAGCTAGAGGATATGTATCAATCGAAGACAACACGTAATAAAGCCCTTCTTATGAGAAAGTTGGTGAATATGAAATTGCGAAGTGGAATGTCAGTGGCAGAGCACACCAGTGAATTTCAGAATCTAGTAAACCAAATGTCTGCAGTGGAGCTAAATCTTGATGATGAATTGCAAGCTCTCTTACTTCTTAGCTCTCTTCCTGATAATTGGGAGACTCTAGTAGTCACTCTCAGCAATTCGACTTCTGGCGGAAAACTCACTATGTCTATGGTGAAGGATGCCTTGTTCAATGAGGAAGCTAGGCGGAAGGACAATGGCGTAAATAGTGAAGAAGCCTTTGTCACAGAAGGTAGGGGGAGACAACTAAGGGAAAATCAAAGTAGATGGAGAGGTAGGAGCAAAAGTCGGGGCAAGTCAACAGATAGAAGAGGCAAGTCAGTAGAAGGGTGGAAGCCTAGGTGCTACCATTGTGGGATGAAAGGTCATCTCAAGAGAGACTGCAGAAGGTTACGAAGGGAGCAAGACCCAGAGAGCTCCCAAGCAAAGAAGGATGGAGAGACACAAGTCACAGTCGTTGAAGAGGTGGTTGCATATGCTGTTCAAGAAGAGTTATGCCTTGTAGAGTCGAGTGGAGAAATTGAGTGGACAATTGATACTGCAGCTTCTTGTCATGCCACTCCTCGAAGAGACATCTTCAAAACATATGAGGCCGGTGATTTTGGCAGTGTGAAGACGGGGAACACCAGTGTTGCTAAGATTGTGGGTATTGGCGATGTTCAAATAGTAACAGATGTTGGGTGTAGAGTTACTCTGAAGGATGTTCGACATGTGCCAGATCTTCGATTGAATCTACTTTCAGTACGAACTCTTGATCAACGAGGTTTCGAAAACCGCTTCCGCGATGGCACGTGGAAAATGTTGAAAGAAGTTATGGTTGTCGCTCATGGAAAACTTTGTGGTAGCTTATACAAAACTCGAGTACAGATCGACTTCGAAAACATAAATGTAGTTGAGCAAGAGTCTCAAAATTTGTGGCACCAAAGACTTGGTCACATGAGTGAGAAGGGTTTGTCAACCTTAATGAAGAAGAAGTTGATCACTGTTAAGGATACAACAAGTCATCCTTGTAATCATTGTTTATATGGTAAACAACGAAGAATTTGTTTCAGCTCATCATCAGTACGAAGATCGGAGCTGTTAAGTCTGGTTCACTCTGATGTTTGTGGTCCCTTGGATGTGGAATCATTAGGTGGTAACAAGTATTTTCTAACTTTTATTGATGATGCTTCTAGAAAGGTTTGGGTGTATTTTCTAAGGACGAAGGATCAGGTACTGGAAATTTTCAAGCAGTTTCATGCAATGGTAGAACGTGAGACAGGGAAGAAATTAAAGTGTCTTCGTTCAGATAATGGAGGAGAATATACTTCTAGGGACTTCTATGCATATTGCAAGAAATATGGCATTCAGCATGAGAAGACAGTACCACGTACACCTCAACACAATGGTGTAGCAGAAAGGTTGAACCGAACCATTATGGAGAGAGCTAGAAGTATGCTCAGTATGGCAAAGTTGCCCAAGACATTATGGGGAGAAGCTGTCCGTAGTGCTTGTTATTTGTTAAATAGATCACTATCAGCTCCTTTGAACTTTGAGATTCCAGAGAAGGTATGGTATGGAAAAGACCCCTCGTACTCACATTTAAAAGTGTTTGGGTGTTTGACATTTGCACATGTATCCAAAGAACGAAGGCAAAAGCTTGATGCGAGAACCACGCCATGTATCTTCATTGGATATGGAGATGAAGAATTTGGATACAGGTTATGGGACCCAAAGGAGAGGAAGGTGTTCAAAAGTAGAGATGTGATATTCCAAGAGAACCAGACGTATGAAGACATAGAAAAACCTGTGGTGACTGAAAGTCTACTCATTAAAGATATTATTCCAGATCCAGCACCTACTATTGTGGAGAATGTAGAGGTATACGAGGATATGCCTGAAGCTCTACAAGAGTATGTAGAGGAGGTTGTTGAACAAGAAGAGTTTCACCAACCTGACCGACAAGGACTAGAAAATGAAGCTCCACTAGAATCAAATGAGCCTCAATTACGGAGGTCAGATAGAGGTAGGATTCCATTGAAAAAGTATCCGGAATCACAATAAATTCTTCTCACTGAAGAGGGGGAGCCAGAAGGATTCAAAGAAGTATTATCTCATCCAGACAAGGAGAAATGGCTACGAGCTATGCATGATGAGATGGATTCTTTACAAAAAAATCAGACATATGACTTAGTTGAGATCCCCAAAGGAAAGAAGGCACTGGGGAATAAATGGGTGTTCAAGATCAAGAAAGATAGCAGTGGAAAGGTCATGAAGCACAAGGCACGGTTGGTGGTTAAAGGATTCCTCCAAAAGAAAGGAATTGACTTTGATGAAAATATGAAATCTTCTCGCCTGTGGTAAAGATGGCATCTGTACGTGTCATTCTTGGATTGACTGCTAGTCTAGACTTAGAACTTGAACAAATGGATGTGAAAACTGCATTTCTTCATGGTGACTTGCATGAAGAAATATACATGACCCAACCTGAAGGTTTTGAGGTTCCAGGAAAAGAGAACCTTGTGTGTAAACTAAGGAAAAGTTTGTATGGTCTTAAGCAAGCACCCCGACAATGGTATATGAAATTTGACACTTTCATGGTAAGTCAAGGTTATAGAAGAACATCTGCAGATCAATGTGTTTATTTCAAAAAGTTCCCAGGAGGAGACTTTGTTGCACTACTATTGTATGTGGACGACATGTTGATAGTTGGGAAGGATGCATCAAAGATAAAACATTTGAAAGAGGAACTTTTCAAGTCTTTTGATATGAAAGACTTAGGACCAGCTCAACAGATTCTTGGCATGCACATTTACAGGGATAGAAAAGTACGAAAGTTGTGGCTGTCTCAAGAGAAGTATGTTGAACGGGTGATTCAGCGGTTCAATATGGAGAATGCCAAGCCAATAAACCAACCATTAGCTAATCACTTCAAGTTGAGCAAGAAGTCATGTCCCTATTCCAAAGAGGAAATGGGGGAAATGTTAACAGTTCCTTATTCTTCAGCGGTTGGAAGCTTGATGTATGCTATGGTGTACACGAGGCTAGATATAGCTCATGCTGTTGGAGTAGTAAGCAGATACTTGTCAAATCCCGGAAAGGATCATTGGGATGCAGTTAAATGGATTTTTAGGTATCTTAAGGGCACATCTAAGATGTGTTTGTGTTATGGGGGAGTTGATCCAATCTTGGAAGGTTATATGGATGCTGACATGGCTGGAGATCTTGATGGTAGGAAATCTACATCAGGATACATATACACTTTTGCAGGGGGAGCCGTATCTTGGCAATCAAGGTTGCAGAAGTGTGTTGCTTTATCCACAACAGAGGCAGAGTATATAGCAGCAACTGAAGCTGGGAAAGAAATATTGTGGTTGAAGCGTTTTCTCCAAGACCTTGGGATCAAGCAAAATGAGTACATGATATATAGTGATAGCCAAAGTGCTTTGGACTTGAGTAAGAATTCAATGTATCATTCCCGCACAAAACACATTGATGTTCGCTATCATTGGATACGCGATATGATAGACCAACAAGTGTTGAGTTTGGTGAAGATCCACACTGATAAGAATGCAGCAGATATGTTTACCAAGGTGGTTTACTTTGGAAAAGCTTGAACTATGTAGAGACATTGTTGGAATGGATGTAAGATGATGAATTCCAAGATGTAGCTGGAGGGGGAGAATTGTTGAATAAATCCAGCTACGTCTAGCCACAAGGAAGCCAAAGGAGAGAATGTGTTTGACAAATTCACATGCTTAAAATAGGATAAATAGCTAAATTTAATATATGGCTTTAATTCCTTTTAGAATAGTATAAATACGTAGCCTTTTGGAGTTATAAAATAATCAGAAAACACAACAGAGAATAACAATTACAAAGCAATAAAGAGAGTTTTTGTGAGTTGTGTGTTATGTAATAAGGGTAGTGTGATCATAGGGAGTTTTGTAACAATCATTTATTAATATGAAGTTGATTGTTTCTCCCAATTTATCTTGTGTGATTATTCTATTTTCCTTTTTAATGCTTTCACTTAGAGTATCTTTAACTGTTTAGTTGCTTAGCTGAAGCTTCTTATAGGGAAGTACAAATTATACTCATTTGTGGTGCACGGCACTATGTTGTGAAAAGGGTTCATGTTGCTGTAGTGCCCTGTGATGGGCAATATATGGCTCACATTATTTTCCAAGATAGTAATACTAATGAAACAAACCAGACAACTAGGTAAATGAAAACTTCAGTAATACTTCAAAAATAACTCATAATAAAAATTCACAAAGCTAATTAAAATTAAAACAAACTCACTATTAGACTGTTGCTGTGCATACGAGAAAACAGAGCATCCTTCTTAGTGAAAAAACTATCTGCCACTGATGCATGGCAGGCAAGAATGACTGGCCTTTCCATGCAAAAAAAAGTTAAAAACAGCGAGACCGAGAACATAGGATAATCACAGTGGAAGGATAGAGGCAGAGTACTTACTACTTAGACGGATTTTGTGTGTGCTTTTACAGGTGCAACATGAAGCATGCAATGCAATCAAACTTGAGTCTTGTTGCCCTGTTTTACTGTTGATAACCATGGCATAAGCATCACTTAAGTAGTACATTTATAGGAGTTATTAGCCAATTTATCCAAACTCATGCAAGAAATTTTAATTGTAATAGATGTATTTTTTTTTTTTGCCTTGTGCAATGATTAATGAAGTTTTAATTTCCGATTCTATGGGATCACAAACATAGTGAGGCATTAGCTTAGCTATGCAAGGCAAGTGCAATAGCAAGGTTTTCCTATTTGAAGCTATTAGTAATTAGTAAAAATAAATTAATTAGTGGAAGGAATGAAAACTTAAAAGGAGAAATTCAATCTTGCATCCTATCACATTGTTAAGATCCCACATCACTAGGTATATGGACAAAGTACTCCTTATAATGAATTTCTCCTTATTAGTGGAGGGGATGAATACATAAATGGAGAAATTCAATCTTGCATTCTATCAGGCATCAGAATTGTTAAGATCTCACATCGCTAGGTATATGGACAAAGTACACCTTATAATGACTAGGGCAATCCTCTACCCGTGAGCTAGCATCTGTGTTTAAGTTAGGCCTAGCCCTTTCTCAATTCTAGTATGGTATCTGAACTTATCCCTATTCCCTAACCTAATGTTGGCGACTTGTATATGTTTGGTCTTACAAACTTTAAGCTCCAGCTGCCCAGTCCTAGGCACGAGGGGTGTTTTAGATTGCACATTGGCTAGGATGACCAAAGTACTTCTTAAAATTACTTGGGCAATCATATCCCCAGTCCGTTCTTAATTCTAATAAGTGAGAATTACGTTTTAGTTGTTTCATAAGCTACTTCAAAACCCCCTTTTGTCCCCATAATTGATGATTTGTTAGGACTTGGCTCGAGTAACTGATCAGATCATGTAAACATGCTGTCCATGAATTGCATATGATTCATGCTGTGCTATTACATTTTTTTTGGGTCTCTTGGAATTTTGTTATTGTATCTTTCTTTTTTTTTAGTTTGAACTTCTTTTAAGTTTTCACTAATGAAAAGTGACAATATTTTTTCTGTTTTCTAGTCACTACTTGACACTTTTTTCTTCTATCTTTTCTGGATGGAACAAAGCACCACTGATGATTGCATTGACTGTGGTAAATCAGGTTTTTGGGTGCCATCAAACAGTACTTATGCTTATCATTGTTGAAGAACAGTGCTTCAACTCTTATGATCGTATTCCAGCTATCATGCTCCATCTTCATCAGTCTGGTATCAAGATTTAGAGCTGGATTGAAAGCAGAAATTGGAGTGTTTTTCCCCATGATTGTTCTCAGGGTTCTAGAAAATGTTGCTCAACCTAATTTTCAGCAAAAGATGATAGTGCTTCGTTTTCTAGAGAAACTTTGTGTTGATTCACAGATATTGGTAGACATTTTTCTCAACTATGACTGTGATGTCAATTCATCAAACATATTTGAGAGGTGTGCTATGTTTTATTTTATTTGATATACCTTATGAATTATTTGTACTATTTTACATTTATAATATAGATATTAAGATATCCAATTTATTAGAATTTCATGTCCTTAACTTGATTTTGTACGCTATTCATGCTGGTATTGGTGTGGTTGTCTTGATTGTCACGTAATATACTTCAAACTTACTTAAATTCAATTGTTATGTTTTTCCTAGGATGGTCAATGGACTTCTTAAAACTGCCCAAGGCATCCCTCCTGGTGTAACAACCACACTTTTACCACCTCAAGAGGCAACTATGAAACTTGAAGCCATGAAATGCTTGGTTGCTGTTTTAAAATCAATGGGAGACTGGGTGAACAGACAATTGCGGATTCCAGATCCTCAATCAGGCAAGAAAATTGAAGCAGTTGACAATGGCCATGAAGCTGGAGGTCTTCCCATGGTAAATGGGAATGGAGAAGAGCCAGTTGAAGGATCAGACACTCATTCTGAAATGTCCAATGAGGCATCTGATGTTTCAACTATTGAGCAACGCAGGGCTTACAAATTAGAACTTCAGGTGAGCAAATGCTTAAGTTTTGGAGTAGCAAGAAGATCTCTGTTACTGCTTCAACTGTTCATTTATGAAGCTAATGCTATGTTTGTGGCAGGAAGGTATATCGCTTTTTAATAGGAAGCCAAAGAAAGGAATCGAGTTCCTCATCAATGCCAATAAAGTGGGTAGTTCACCAGAGGATATAGCTGCTTTTCTTAAAGATGCATCTGGGTTGAACAAGACTTTGATTGGTGATTATCTGGGAGAAAGGGAAGAATTATCCTTGAAAGTAATGCATGCCTATGTGGATTCTTTTGACTTCCAAGGGATGGAGTTTGATGAGGCAATCAGGGTCTTCCTTCAAGGCTTTAGACTTCCTGGTGAGGCACAAAAAATTGATCGAATCATGGAAAAGTTTGCTGAACGTTATTGCAAATGTAATCCAAAAGTCTTCTCTAGTGCTGATACAGCATATGTCCTTGCCTATTCTGTGATAATGCTGAATACTGATGCTCATAATCCTATGGTGAAGAGCAAGGTGTGCTTAGTTAATTCTATAAATTGGTGTACACATGATCATGATAGATGTGATGATGAGTTATTTTCTTTTGTTTATTGAGTTATGCAGATGTCTGCTGATGATTTCATAAGAAATAATCGTGGCATAGATGATGGAAAAGATATACCAGAGGAATATTTGAGGTCATTGTTTGAGAGAATATCTAGAAATGAGATCAAAATGAAAGAAAATGATTTTGAACCCCAACAGAGACAGGCTGTGAACCCTAACAGACTTTTAGGCTTGGATAGTATATTGAATATCGTGATTCGTAAGCGCGGCGAAGACAGTCATATGGAGACCAGTGATGATCTAATTCGGCGTATGCAGGAACAATTCAAAGAGAAAGCTCGGAAAACTGAGTATGTTCTCCAGTATCTTCCGATTATGTTAAAAGGATTATTTTTTGTCTAAATTTTTTTCTCAGATAATAAATTAACCTCATTCTATTTTTGGCATGAAGAACCTTCTGTTGCCACTGTTCATTCACCTTCAAGCTGTTTATGGATCCTACCAGTTTTACTAGTATTTATCTGTTATTTTTCCATCTCAGTTTGAATTGTGGTTTATCAATCTGAAATGTTCATAGTATTTTTTAGAGTAAATTCTCATTTTGATCCCTGAAAGATTAGGGGTCAATCATATTGGTCCTTGAAAGATGGAAATTGCATTTTTTGTCCATGGAAGATGAAAAGTCATTCAATTTAGTTTTTTCAAGGACTAAATTGATGTTAAAAGGGGCAGAAAAAGACAAAATTGAACGACTTTTTATCTTTTAGGGACAAAAATGCAATTTCCACCTTTCAGAGGCTAAACCGACTCCAAATTTTTTAGGGATCAAAATGAGGGTTTGGTCATTTTTTGTTTTCTTTTTTGTAACTTTTATGTCAATGTCAATTAAATCACTTGTTTGGAATTTTGAAGTTGATTTATTCTTCTTTTATTGACATTTATTCTTTTTATTACTGTTTCTTTCACAATATTTTGGGGGAAAAAGTTCCTATATATATATATATATTATTGATATTTATTTGCTTACAATTTGTAGGTCAGTCTATTATGCAGCAACTGATGTCGTAATCCTTAGATTCATGATTGAGGTGTGTTGGGCTCCAATGTTAGCTGCTTTCAGTGTTCCTCTTGACCAAAGTGATGATGAATTTGTAATAGCTCTGTGTCTTGAAGGCTTCCGCTATGCTATTCATGTTACTTCTGTGATGTCCATGAAGACACATAGAGATGCTTTTGTGACTTCATTAGCAAAGTTTACCTCCCTGCATTCTCCTGCTGATATTAAGCAAAAAAATGTTGATGCAATCAAGGTTGGTAAATTTTAAATTCATCACTAGCTGGTTATGAACATATAATTAGCTGAAGTCATTATCAATTAGCAATTCTTATTGTGATTTCTGTTACTTTCTACCATACTGACAGTGTTAGTGACTTAGTGTCCCCCTTTCATAATGTGCAATTGTTTTAAGTGTGCTCATTGTGTTCGTTGACATCTTTCATGATTTGAGCCCGTTTTTAATCTTGTTCTTCAATGGATATTTTCCATTCTTTTTTATTGTTATCCTTGTTCGAAAGAGTATCATTTAATAATACATGATTAAAGGTATGTGTCAGAAACCAGCAAATTAAATTGGGAAGAACTGTATTAAAGAAGAAGAAGAATGTATTACAGACTCAAATCTTGCAATACCCACAGAGCTAGGCTCCTATTCCACTACTAACAGAAATGTCAGAAAAACTACCTTCCCCCACTACCCACTCTCCTATAAAAGTAAATATGCGTGGAATAACAAATCACCACTTCCCATTTCTATTTCCCATTATGCCCCCCTGTTGCAGCCCCTTTTTTTATTCTTTCTACTGTAAGTCTTCCAAACCAAAGGCCCATGACTAAGTTGGATTGGCTTCACTAACTCCTGAGGCCTTACAGTATGTTACATGATTGGATTTTGTGACATTAAAAACCTAAAGTTTCCATTTGCTTGGGTGTTTAAAACTTTATGTAGAGGAAGGAAATGTGAGGGGAACCACATTTCACCCCAAATCCTCACTTCCTGCTCCGCTCCAAATTGAGGGGTGATCTGATCAGGAGTTTTAGTTTTGCTTTTATTTTAGAAATGTCTCCTTTACTATTTTATCTTATAAATTTAGTTACTTGGAAAAATTTTAGAAAGGTAATATTTAAAATTTACACTGACAGTGACAACATATTACCTTCCCTTTTTCTCCTCTTTAACAGTGTAAACATGGGGGAAGGAGACTCTGTTCTGCTCGCTTCTCCTTTCATGTCCTCCCATTGTTTCCTTATCATTCCACTCTCTTGAAAACTTCCAAACACAGTCAAGTGATATTTCTTATATAATTCTGTTTGTGGGTTTGCACAACTCCACCTGGACACAGAATAATCATCGTTACCCTTGATTTGATATGCAGTCTGACTTTTTGGTGCTGTAAGGTCATGTTGAAAAACTCTTCAGAAAAAGTTTTCTTTAAAGTTTAAACTCTCAACTCAGTCTTAGAACTGGGTTTTGAAACACTTGTTAGCTTTCACATTGCTGTACAGTTTGCACAAAGTGCTTTATAAGCAAGTTTTTGTGAATCGCTTTTACAGTTTGAACAAATTTTAGTTCTAAAATGGATTCTGCTTGATGATTCACTCCTGTCTGAAGCTGAAGTCCTTGCAACTTGCAAGTGCTTTCATTGCTTCATAGTACCTATGAAAAATGGTCATCATTTTTATCAGAGTGAGATCATGAAATGGTTTTGCTGCAATTGTATTAGTTGCCAAATTAATGGATATGTATTTGTGGAAGTTTTCCTGCCTTTGCTGAAAGACATTCTGGGAAGACCAATATCTGAAGACGCATTATACTTAATTGTAATGTATACTTAGGATGCATTCTACTCTATCTGAAAGCCATTGTTAAACTCTTGTGGTTGTGGATCTGACTTTGGATTTTCCATATTTGATAGGTGATAGTTACTATTGCTGATGAGGATGGGAATTACTTACAAGAAGCTTGGGAGCATATCTTGACCTGTGTTTCCCGATTTGAGCATCTACATCTTCTTGGAGAGGGTGCTCCCCCAGATGCTACCTTCTTTGCTTTTCCTCAGAATGATTCTGAAAAAACAAAGCAAACAAAATCAACTATTCTTCCGGTTTTGAAGAAGAAGGGAGCTGGGAGGATGCAGTATGCAGCTGCCACAGTGATGCGGGGTTCATATGATAGTGCTGGAATTGGCAGTAATGCTTCTGGAGCAGTCACATCAGAACAGGTAAACAATCTAGTTTCCAATTTGAACCTGTTGGAACAAGTTGGAAGCTCGGAAATGAATCGCATATTCACTCGGAGTCAAAAGTTGAACAGTGAGGCCATAATAGATTTTGTTAAGGCTTTATGCAAGGTCTCCATGGAAGAACTGAGATCTCCATCCGATCCACGGGTTTTCAGCCTTACAAAGATAGTTGAGATTGCGTATGTATTACCTTTCTGCTACTTAATGCATCCTACCTCCTTGCTCTCTCTCTCTGGACTTTATTTTCTCTCATTGCTCTTGGTGTTTATGGGTTGGGGGTTAGTATTATAAATAAAAAACAAAGTTAATGACATTTTTGGAACCTTGATCTTCTGGGCAGTTGCTTTGTCGTCTTGGTTGCTTGCTCTCATTTGACACATTTCCCCTTTTAAATTCCCAAATCTCATGCAAAATCCTTTATAGGTTGGAAAAAATTGGTCATTTGAACTGATTTCCTGTCCAGTTCTTGCAAATAACGTACAGGGACCAGTATTTGGATTGTTAAACAATTTGCAAGATTTTAAATTTTATTGATGAGGGAAACTTCCAAGTTCCCTCAGATGAAGTTGGGAAGGTGCAATTGATCTTAAAAAAATCGGGGCAGAGGATTAGGCTTTCTGCTTATGATTTTGTGATTCATGATTGATGTTTGATTGGTGTTTATTAACTGCTGTCTAGATTATATGGTTTGACTTTGACACGATTATTCTGTAACAGGCACTATAATATGAATCGCATCAGGCTTGTGTGGTCAAGCATCTGGCATGTTCTTTCAGATTTCTTTGTAACCATTGGATGTTCAGGAAACCTTTCAATTGCAATTTTCGCAATGGATTCCTTGCGTCAGTTGTCAATGAAATTTCTTGAGCGGGAAGAGTTGGCTAATTATAATTTTCAAAATGAATTTATGAAGCCTTTCGTCATTGTCATGCGAAAGAGTAGAGCGGTTGAAATTAGAGAACTTATTATCAGATGCGTCTCTCAAATGGTTTTATCTCGTGTCAACAATGTCAAATCAGGATGGAAGAGCATGTTCATGGTAGGGTGGTTCAACTTCTGTTCTCTGCAGCAGAGAGCTTCGATTTGTAGAGAAAATATTTGTTTTGATTTTATCAGGTGAAGAATATATATATTTTTTCTTCTGCTAATTGCTTGTGAACTTGATTTCAGGTATTCACAACAGCAGCATATGATGACCACAAAAACATTGTACTATTGGCTTTTGAAATTATTGAGAAGATTATTCGAGATTACTTCCCATACATCACTGAGACTGAAACTACCACCTTTACAGATTGTGTGAATTGTCTAATTGCATTCACCAATAGTAGATTTAACAAAGAGATTAGCCTAAATGCCATTGCTTTTCTTCGATTCTGTGCAACAAAACTAGCGGAAGGAGACCTTGGCTCTTCGTCAAGGAATAAGGACAAGGAAACTCTTGGAAAGATTTCCACCCCTTCACCTCGAACAGGAAAAGAGGGGAAACAAGACAATGGAGAGGTGACAGACAAGGATGATCATCTCTATTTCTGGTTTCCATTATTGGCTGGTAAGGGCTTTGTATTAACTTTGTCTAGGCATGAATTAGGGGAAAAAATAGCCTATGTTTCATAACTCGCCAAAATGATCAGTACTTATTGGTATCCAGTATCCGCCACCCTTGTTTCAAGATGCAAGAGCTTAGCTGGTTAGTGGTTACATTTTTTTCTAATTCACTGTCTATTTTGTGCAGGTTTGTCTGAGCTTAGCTTTGACCCAAGGTCTGAGATAAGGCAGAGTGCTTTGCAAGTCCTATTTGAAACCTTACGCAACCATGGCCACCTCTTTTCACTTCCATTATGGGAGAGAGTATTTGAATCAGTCCTATTTCCAATATTTGATTATGTTCGTCATGCTATTGATCCTTCAGGGAGTAGCTCCCAGGTCAATGAAGTTGAGACTGATGGTGAGCTTGATCAAGATGCATGGCTTTATGAGACATGCACATTAGCCCTCCAATTAGTGGTAGATCTTTTTGTCAACTTCTATACCACTGTTAATCCACTTCTAAGAAAGGTGTTGATGCTCCTTGTAAGCTTTATAAAGCGCCCTCATCAAAGCCTGGCTGGCATTGGTATTGCTGCATTTGTTCGTTTGATGAGTAATGCTGGGGAGCTGTTTTCTGAGGAGAAGTGGTTAGAAGTGGTTTTGTCACTAAAAGATGCAGCAAATGCAACACTCCCTAACTTCTCATTTCTTGACAGTGAAGACTTCGTGACTGGAAATCAACATGCTTTAACAACTGAAGATGACAGGGATCCTTCTGAGTCTGGCTCACCTGATAATTTAGAAAGCCAGAGGAGTCGACGTCTTCATGCATATTTATCTGATGCAAAATGCCGTGCTGCCGTTCAGCTCTTATTGATTCAGGTATATTTTTATTCTGTTTATCCAAACATTGTTAAATTCCGTATAGCAAGAATGTACCAAAAAAGTTTGCCCAATAGAAAAAATAGAGGAAGAATCCATAACAGATGTTTTACTTAAGATGTTTTTCTTAGTATGTTCATGGAAATTTGGTCAGAAGATCTTATAGTCTTTATATCACCATTTTAGTTTTCTATTTTAATACTACTAAAATTGTGTAGTCTTGTTGGGAATATGCACTAACAGGGAGCAAAATTATATTTCCGTTTCAATACCTCATGTCCATATATAATGTGCACCCGCAACCACTGTTATTTGTGCCGTAAAAAACACATGTATGTAGTTTTCAAGAATAATGTTAACTCACTGAAATTGGCAGGCGGTGATGGAGATCTATAACATGTACCGGTCTCATCTTTCAGCAAAAGCCATGCTAGTCCTGTTTGATGCTTTGCATGATGTGGCATTACATGCTCACAGGATTAACAGAAATACTATTTTACGTTCGAAGTTACAAGAATTTGGCTCTATGACCCAAATGCAGGACCCTCCACTGTTACGCCTTGAGAATGAGTCCTACCAAATATGCCTCACATTTTTACAGAACCTTGTTGTGGATAGGCCTCCTAGTTATGAGGAGGCTGAGGTTGAGACTCACCTTGTTCGGCTTTGTCAGGAGGTCTTGGAGTTTTATATTGAAGTTGCAAGTTCTGGACAGGTATCTGAATCTTCTCATGGTAGACAGCAACATTGGTTAATTCCTCTAGGCTCTGGGAAGCGAAGAGAATTGGCTGCACGAGCACCACTTGTTGTGGCTACTCTTCAGGCTATTAGTAATTTGGGAGATATTTCTTTTGAGAAGAACCTGGCCCATTTTTTCCCTCTTCTCTCAAGGTTGATAAGTTGTGAGCATGGGTCAACTGAGGTCCAGGTAGCTCTCAGTGATATGCTTAGTTTATCAGTTGGTCCGCTTTTGCTACGGTCATGTTGATTGCTTGGGTAAGATTGACCCTGCATTTTGAGATGCACGATATTTTTGTCTTAATCTTTTTGTTCATATTTTTCTGCTCTCCTTTTCCTTGGATTACTTAACAGAAATATAGTTTGATAGTGTATGAAAAGTTAGCAGTGATTTTGTGTTTAGATATACGTTCCAAGTTCTACATTTTAGAAGCCTAGATCTTCCAATCAGAATTGATATGTATTACCAGGAGGTTTAATGTTGTATGCTTATTTTTTCCCCATTTTTGAAAATAATGAGTTTAAAATTTAGTTGGTCAAGTTTGATAATTTTCTTGTTATATGGATTAATTTCCGCAAAGCGCGAGTTCTATTGCGGAAGTTGCTAGTTATGAGTGCTTTATTTTGATTCAAGAAAATTGGGATTTTACTAGTGATTATGACAATACTATTCTGAAGGTTAGTGAAGAGATATCTGGCTTGTGAAACAATACTTTTGTCCAATGTGTCGTATAAATCTGGATACTTGTACTTCGGCCGATTATTTTAATTAAATTGATAGTTTGTTTCATTGCGGAAATTGCGTGGTCCAGGTGTCTGATTATACACGAGTCTAAATGAATACTTCTCTTAATCACAACAATAACACTATGGGAGGGGAGGGGAGGGAAAATGACCTCTTACATGTTTGGTTCAAAGAGGGGAGGGGAGGAGAAGGAAAATAAAGCTAGTTTACTTATATTATACCTCTTTACTTTTATAACACAGTTTTATTAATGAGTGTAGGGTATTTAAGTCATTTTAATTATTTAATTTAAACTCTCCCTCCCCTCCAAATCTCCCCAATATTAGAGGGGAACAAAAATATCCTTACGAGGGATTTTGGCCCCCTCCCCTCCTAAAAGTTGAACCAAACATTAAAACTCATTTAAAATCCCTCTCCTCCCCTCTAAATCCTTTCAACCAAACATATGCTTAAGTCTTTTTTCACTTGGTGGAGTTTGTTTCAAGGTATAAATTTATTTAATCAAAAATAAAAATTCAAAAATAGAAAAAGAATAGTAAAATAAAGGGGAAATGAAAAGTTGTTTTTTGAAAATAACACTAAAATTATCACCCCTTTAGCATGAGAATACAAAGTAAATAAAATGTGTAAATTACTTTTTCAGGAGTCATTAGTATGCAAGAATGTGTTTTTGAAACTTAAACCAAACATTAGATTATTAAGTTCATTTTTCCACGAATACTACCTACCATGAAATAAACACACTTTAAGTGAGACCAGATATATATTATGGACCAAATGATGCCATGATATATTGATAGATCATTTGGGTCACTTAGGGTGGACTTTTTTCAGTTTTAGTCCACCATAAACCTCCAATTTTATTACTATAAAAATTAATTTGATTTTATAATGTATATTATCAAAAATTTTAATATTAAATTATACTTACTATGGTACAGGTTCACCGTGTACCATTTTGTTTAGGGTCCATGCTAAACTTTCATTAGACCATTTAAATCTAAATATCTCTTAAAGATTTGTTTTATAGTTTATCTCGGTCTTTATTTATCTCTGACTAATAGATTATTATCTCCCTGGTGTACCCTCTACCAATTCTTCTATGAATCTTCTCCACAAATGTCCAACCTATCAAGATGAGACTATACCATTTTTTTACAATGAGTTATTAACTTTTTTTTTCTAATAATTGTATTATTTATTTTCTTCTATAACTATTTTTAGCATTCTTATCTCTACGGTTGAGCTTTTATTTGTTGATTCTTTACCGCTTAACATTAATTTTTACATAAAATTACAAATCTTAGGTCCTTATAGAGCTGACCCTTGGCCTTTTACGTTTGGATGCATCAGACTCTCAATTTTATTACTATAAAAATAAATTTAATTTTATAATATATAATATATTAATAAAATATATAATATTAAATTTATATTATTTATTATAAAATTTTCCTTTAATAATAAGTTGCACTTTTTGACGTTTGATATGTCACACCACAAACATCTCAATTTCATACAGTTTGCTTAGATGCTATGATTCCCTCTAAGCCTCTAATATTTCTCATAAATAAGTTATAATTTAATTAATGCAGTTAGATTAGATGCTCTGTAAAAACACCCATTAGCTATCCAACCCAACATTAAAAAAAGTATATACTCCACAAAGATGGCCGTCTACTTTTGTAGCCACAAAAAGCTCCAAAGCTAAATCAATGATCCAGTTGCTGCCCTGCGGATACCACAACAGGCAGAGAACAATTAAAATAATTGTGTCAGCCTACATATATGAAAGTGAAATTTGCCGGCGTTTTAATTAGCGCGATTTCAACGACTTTTCAACCACACGCCAAACAAGACCTAATCAAACTCTTTTATAGAAGGAATAGTATAAAGCTTATCCATTTAAATTTCCGAAAATAATTTCACACTTAAATTTTGAGTGTAAAAACCAAATAGTGGTTGGTCGCAGTGGGAGTGAACGGTGACCCCAAGAAAACTTTACTTGCAAGGTTAGGGTTTTAATCTTGGAGTCGCCACTGTTGGAAGGACTTTACTTAACCACCATCCCCGATTCGAGGGTTAAACGGCTATGCCTGTGGGGATTCTTAAAAAAATGAAAGATAATGAAAAATGTAATAATTGATATAATAAGAAAATAAGAAAAAGATAAAAAAATAAGTGTACATGAAAGTGTATAAAAAGTTAGTGTAGAAAAATATCTTATAAAGAACAAAAAAAAGATCCCATGTACTCTTAAAGAAAGGGTTCAATTCAACCACATATATATTGAGTGCACACTAGACCCAACTTCATCACACTCCTCTTTACATCCCCCAGTTATGTTGAAATCTTTCTTCACCTTTCTTCACTACAAGGCCAGATTCTTCTTCACTCAGCTAAGAAATGGCTGCTACAGAACAGGACAACCAAACAAATCCTCTCCTCCCAATTTAGTAGTCTCTTCTTTTGTTGATATGGGGATGTCTAGCCAATTCAAACAAGTTTTCAAGCTCATTGACACTAATGGGGATGGCAAGATATCAGCCACTGAGCTCAGTGAATTACTCTCATGCTTGGGATACAGAAATAGCATAGCAGCTAAAGAAGCTGAAGGTATGGTAAGTTTGTTGGACTCTAATGGAGATGGGTTTGTGGACTTGGATGAATTCATGGTTGCTGTGAATGACAAAGAAGGCAAGTTTGGCAGTGACAATAATGAGGAAGATGAGTATCTTATGGATGCTTTTCTTATCTTTGATATTGATAAGAATGGCCTAATCTCAGCTAAGGAACTGAAGAGAGTTCTGGTCAATCTAGGATTTGGTCATTGTAGTATCAAAGAGTGCAAGCTTATGATCAAAACAGTTGACAAAAATGGAGATGGGTTTGTAGATTTTGAAGAATTTCGGTCCATGATGAAATCAGGAATTGCCAATTGAAGCATGGTTCAAAAATCAAAATGGGATAGTGTAATATTTTTGCTATTTTTTTTCTCCTTTTTTGTGCTCACATTAGCTAGTGTTGTCCATAGGATCTTCAACACACAATGAGAGAAGAGACCAAACAGCACAATATAATGCATGAATGAGTTAGTAGTTAGCATATCATTATTATTGTTTGCATATTAATTTGTATTGGACTTGATTCCTATAATCTGATAAAGTGAGAAATTAAAAGTTAGAACTTAAAACTATTAACTTTTCAATTTTAATAACTTTATAATGACTTAAATATGTTTTAAGTTGTGGATTATGATTTTAATTTGGTTTTAGTTGTTAAACTTTAAAACTATTGGTTTGTTTTGAAATCATGTAACTTTGGTCCCTCCCTTTAACACTGTTATCTTTGACGTTGACGTGACAAACCAAATTTTGTGTTAGCTTGTCCAGTAATTTTTAATTAACATGATGTGACAATTGAATAACACCTCAACTCATCCAGTCAGATTTCATTTTTGGTTTTATTGAATATAACATGTGCGGGTGATTCTGTTTTAATTTAATAAAACCCTAAATAAAATTTGTATGGATTAGCTAAGGTGTTATTAATTTGTCACATCATATTCATTAAAATTATCTGGACAAGCTGACACATAAATATGTTTGTCACATCAGTGTAAAAGTTAACGGTGTTAAGGGAGGGACTAAAGTTACGTGATTTCAGAACATGAGAGACACAAACCAACAATTTTAAAGTTTAGGGACTAAAACCAAATTCGGGTAGAACTTAGGGACTAAAAACATATTTAATCCATTTATAATTTATGATATATTTGAGAGAGAGTGTGTGTTTTAGTATGATCTTAAATTAACGATTAGAACCCAAATTTTATTATCTAAAATTGCATCTCTTGTTTGAGACTCAACCCTATTTTGACATATCGAACTCTAAATGCATAGGTTTAGTTTTTATCCTTTTCTCTCTCATCCATATCTTTTTTCCCTACGTTAAATATCATATTATGTGTTATTAGTGTAAAAATATTTTAACTGATATCCAATAAAATATTGTCACATAATTTAATAAATATGATACCTCATGTATTTTAAACTCATTAAATGATATATCAACACATCATTAGATGACAGCTTAAAATATTTTTATAAATAATGCATAATTATTAAATTTAATATATAATTGCTATATTCTAGCGCTGAAGTTGCTACTGCATGCTTTTAGAAAAGGATGAGTTTTTTTTGGGATTATGTTTTAATCAAGAAAGTAAGTGCAAAGGGAGTTGGATTTGGATTCGGTGCACTCAACTTGAAGAGATGTGATTTAAATTTAATTTGATCATGTTGTATGATGAGGATTTGGTGACTCAAGTCTCCAGCAAATCCGGGTCCAAGAGATTTTGAGAGAAATTTAAATGAAATGTTATTTCTTAAATATTTTAATTATAAAAAATTCTAAGACAATACAAATTATTTCAAACAAGCACCTAAACTTTATGAAATCAATTCATTATAGGTATTATTAATGTAATGATAAGCTGCTTAAACTATCGTATTTATATAAATAAGTGTTAACTAAGATGACAGATTATTACTAATAAAATGACATAAGGAACATTAGAATTTATTTTTGAGAAAAATATTATTTTTTAAAAAAATTTATGTTTTATAAACAAATGTAATATTTAACTATTGTAACTTGCACGGTGTGAAATATTATTATAAAGCTTGGGTGTAATAAATTTTCCTCTAATTTTATTCTGAATTGTAAGAGACTAAATATATTATATTTTTAAGGCATTTGTAAATGTTATCGGTAAGTTAAGTCATTAAGATTGGATTTATTTTTTTTCAAAATCATTCGAGCTGCGTGGAAACATTATGGACGACAAAACTCTATTTAATGTATGTTGTATACATCGCTCGAAATCGAGACCATTAATTAAATTTAAACAATTCTTTATCCCGCTGATCTATTCGCTGCGTGGTCATTAAGATTGGATATTAGTGATAAGAGATTTAAATAGTTTGCATGATATCAAATCGCATTGCCACAATTGTATAAAAAATTGTTAGATATTGTTTATCCTAATTTTTTTGGTAAACAAATGTATCTCAGAGCAATCTAGGATAAGATACGGATCCTTCTTTGTTTAAGGTGGGCTCTACCTAGTGTCAAATACTTAGGGGAATCGAACAGTAACTACCGTAAGAACAATGAAAGGACACAGGAGTTGGAATTGAAATAACAGCCTCTGATAAGGCCTTTACTTGCATTAAAAGAAAATGGTAACCTACAAGAACAAGTAACTGACGAATCAGTCACTGGGTGATGAATTCCTAGCCTATAAAAGTGTAGAAGAACGCACAACAAAATACATAGAACAACTTAAAAACATAAAGGTAGCAAGAAAAATAAAGAGGTTTTGGTCTGCCATGTCCCTACTTTCTCTAAGCTTGCCGGTATTGTGCCTTGATCGCGACGGTGAATGCTACGGCTTTTTCAGGGTGCTTTTGAGTGTTCAGGTTGCGGACCTTTGATCTGTGGAGGATTCTCCTATTTATAGTTCTCACCCTTGTAATCGTCTTCAACCTATGGGCTTGCATCAACCGCTCCTGGAGTTGGTGCCTTGTCCCACGTTCTCTCATGTAAACGCTGGTTTTCCTTTAAGTAACTGCTCCCAGTGACGTGGCTGCCAATAACTGCTAAATAATATCTTAGAGTAACTTCTCTTTCGAACGTATTGGTCCTTACTTCACTCTTCTCAAACGCATCCATGCAACTTCGAACCCCTTAGCCTTCCATGCCTTTGAACTGGGGTTCTCTTCAGACCTCCTCACTCGAAGCAAAAGAAACCTTCCCTGTAAGAGCCTCCTTTCGAGCGTGATTTTCTTTCTTTCTCTTTCGAACCACTGGCCATTCAAACCTTCTTGACCACCAACCACCTTGGTCATTGTGCTTGAGAATGTTTCCCATTGGCTCACAGAAGTGACCTCATCAGAGTTATCGAAACTCGTCTCTTATAAAAATCATAGTCCCAGGGAAGGTGCAACATTACCTTCTATTCTAATGGAGGGACTCTTGATATTGGCTGTCCTGTACGGCCTGAAACTTCCAACTCTTTTGGATCTCAGGCCGTCAGGATGTCCAACATTAAAAGTCACTTCGAAGGAACTTAGAACTTCAGGTCGAATAGCACAGCCAAACTACCAGGCCTTAACCTCTTGTAAGGTCTGGTACTACTTCCACCTCTTTGGTTCCAGCTACAATGATGGGGCAGGAAATCACATGCTTGCTCTGCGCCCAATCTTTTGATCCTTGGGGGTGGAGGAAGGAACGGAAGAGGAAGATACTGAAGAGGGAAAAGTCAAAGAAGAGGATGATGAAGATGAAAAGCTGAAACGACTGGATTATTTGGAAGATCCAAGCTTCGAGCCTTTTCTCCTTAACTCCAGAACTTATGGCGTCTTCCCCTTTCGATGACATGATACTGGCAGGGTGCATCGAATATCAATGCCTACTTCAATTCGAGGCAAATACCTGCCAAAATAATCTAGGGCATGGGCATGTAGTTCGAATAGGAAAAACTTATTTCTTCAGGAAATCAATTCATTGTACTCATTTTATATCAATAAACTTTTCCTTTCGATTGGCAAATGATTGTGCCACCTTCGACCTTGTTTACTTGATTTCCAAGTCTTCCTATTTCGAGCTTAATACAACTTATCCATTCGAATTACCTCGTTTCGAATTTACTTTTACGCCTAACAGATATTAATTATTATTTTACATATTTTTATAATTGCATTAAATATGCTATTTGTGTGTGTCTATATTTGTGAGTGTGGATATTAATATGAAATAATATAATATTTATCTTTCGAAAAAAAACATTTAATTTTGAGTGTATATAATCACAGTTTAAATATACGAAAGGCTATTGCCTTTAGTCTTTCCTCAAAATTGTCCTAAAAGTTTTCAAACCAAAATGCTGGAGAATAAATGCCATATTTTCCATGTGGTTGACAGCATGAACTTTTAGTTAGTAATGAACGGAAAAACATTTATAACTGTTAATTATATTAGCCTAATAAAATCTCAAAGAGATAACGGATATGAGATTAAAAAAATCACAAAAGTCTATTGGCTTTCTGTGAATATTTTCTCATCAAACATTAGCCTAATGAAATGCCAAAGTGATAATGGATGAGATTAAAAAATAACAGAAGTCTATTATTGGCTTTCTTTTTTAAAAAAAAATCATCAAGCATTTCACTTGAACTAAGAGGTAGGGAAACAAACATTTATCTTCTATATTTAAAAGTATTGATCAAGTAAGTTCTATTTTCAAAAACATTTGTCTTCTATGAATTTCACATATTTATTTATATATTATATTTCAATGTTTTTATAAGAGTGATTTTTTAAGAGTGAATATAATTTTAATATGTAAAGAATATATTGAGAAATAAATTAAATAAATTTTAAATATAAAATATAATAAAATAAATCAAAAGTATATTAAAGGAGTTTATTAAATAACTTACTTTGAGCAACAATTTTAATATAGTTTGTGTAACAAATCCTTTTGGTGGGTTTAATGAAATACAAGAGATAATTATGTTAAGATAGTTCAGCAAATACTTCATTTTCCTTTAATGTATAAAAAAAATTATCAAATGTATAAAAAAAATACTTCATTTTCCTTTAAGAGTTGACTCCATTACTTTATTTAAAGTTTATGTATATTAGCAATTAACAATGTTTGTAAGTGACCCATCAAAGGTTTCAAAAGTGAATATCTTAATCATTGTTTCCAAATATCTAGATTTATTTTGAAATATTGAATAAGTGTGTTTCTTAATTGAGTATGTTCTATTTAAAAAAATGTAATATAAACTTATAATTAATTGAATAAGTTGAATGATATATTTTTTTTAACCACGCACTACAAAAATGCGTTGATTTAGACGCGGGAACGTATCATGGCCATCTCTAACTTATCGCTACGGCATTAAATGCGCAACTCAGTGTAATTAATACTTAGAGTGTGTTTGGTAAAACTAGCTGAAAAACTAGCTGAAAGCTTAAAGCTAGCTTAAAGTTGAAAAACTATTGAATGTGTTTGGTAAAACTAGCTGAAAATGGTAATGACAACATTAATTATTAAATAATGATAAGTAGGGGTGGTTGAGGGTTAAACATGTAATTAATTTTCAACTAGTAGCTGAAAATTGGAGCTTTTTTAGAAAAGCTACCCCAAGTAGCTTTTTAAGAAAAGCTTGTAGCTACCCAAAAAAGCTACCTTTCCAAACACTGCTGAAATAGTTTCAGCTACTGTTTTCAACTTTCAGCTAGCTGAAATGGCAAGTCAAATACACTTTAACGGCCCAGCCGTCGCTACACTTAAAAAATAATTATTTTTTCTGAAAATATTAAAATTAAGCGTAGCTACTAGCGACGAAGTTATAATTAAAATTTAAATTTGGCGCGGCTGAACAATTTTTAACGTAGCAACAACCATAGCGACAGCCTACGTTAAATTCTGATACACAAAAAATCTTTCCCCCTCCCC
Organism: Sesbania bispinosa; assembly: GCA_026901365.1. Taxonomy (NCBI): domain Eukaryota; kingdom Viridiplantae; phylum Streptophyta; class Magnoliopsida; order Fabales; family Fabaceae; genus Sesbania; species Sesbania bispinosa. The sequence continues at coordinate 1,377,326 of QLOH01000165.1, read as the reverse complement.
TCTTCTTCCTTCTTTCCTCCACATTCCTCCTCTCCTCCTCCCTCTTCCCCTCCTTTCCTCCTCTCCGTTCAATCTGTGTTTCTCTCCCTCTCTCTTTCATTTTTAAAATCTCACCGATTAAACACTCCCCCTCCTTCAGAGGTTCGTTTTGAACCGATCAGAATTTGAAATAGTTGTCCGTAGGTCCCCTTGCACCTCCTTCTCTCTTTCTTCTCTGGCATCGCAACCAGTAAATTTTACAATTTTAATTAGTTTATTAGTAATCAATAGTTTATTAGTTTATTAATGTGATATAGGTATTAGTTTATTAGTTTTATTAGTTTATTAATGTGATATAGGTATTAGTTTATTAGTTTTAATTTAAACATTGCTTTAGTAGGTATGTTGTTTATTAGTTTTATTAGTTTATTAGTTTATTAATAATCAATAGTTTAGTAGTTTTATTAGATTAGAAGTAATTAGTAATTATTTAATTTATATAATTAGTAATTAGTAATTATAATTTATATAATTATTTAATTAAAATAATGTATATAGTTATTTAATATTATTTGTATGAGGAGGGTTTAAATTACACCAGTGCGAGTTACAAAAAGTATTACATCGTTGGATAACTCTAAAATAGATCACTATATAAAGTAATTCGCCGTTGGATTGAAAGTTACTATCATATAGATCATATATATAAAATTTTATATTAATCCAAAATTATTTGATATGTCATTGAGATGTCTCAAGATTAACATTGTATATACATTTGAAATATATGAAAAAAAAACAACCATTTGATTATCAAGTTATTGGTGTTCAAATTTTATGAAATTTTACACAAATAATCAAGATAATGAATAAATATAATTCAACGGTTGGATTATTAATTAAAAAACACATTAAATCTAAAGTTATCAACGGTGTAATACTTGGTGTAACTTACACTGGTGTAACTTGAACCCTCCTCAATTTATATATAGTTTATAAGTGCTAACAACACACTCTCTAACACACTATTTCCAACACACTCCTTGTGATTGGTTAAAATTCACATGGGTCCCACCACATTGCTAGTGGGATCCACATAATTTGGTGGGACCCATGTGAATTTTAACCAATCACATGAAGTGTGTTAGAAAGAGTGTGTTAGAGAGTGTGTTCCTAGCACTCCTCATATTTTAAATATATATTTTTCCTCTATCAGTGTGTTCATATAGTATTTTGTATTTTTCTTTATAATTTTAAAATTAACAAATATTAAAATAAAATAAATAATAATAAATTTATTTTAAAAAAATTATCATTAGCGATGACCATGGTCGTCACTAGATAAAAAATTAAAAAAAATAACAATAATACGTAACGACGGCCATGACGTTAGCGACGGCCTATTTTGCTCGTCGCTACTGCATTAACGACGACATCCATCAGGCCGTCGCTAAGCCATCGCTACATAGGTTGTAGCGACAGTTTTTTCACTTTTAGCAACGACTTTTGGCCGTTGCAAAAGGCAAATTTCTTGTAGTGACGGACGGGTATCCTCCATAGGAGGCAATCCTGCTCGAGCCGGGAACATGTCCTGGTGGGGCTAACTCTCCTAACGGGGATTAATTTTTTTTCCGTTCACAAGATTTGAACCTGAGATCTTACTTAAGGGGAATCAAACATATACGATATATCACTTGAAGAAACCCTTTTAGGTAAACAAGTTGAATGTTATGTACATATTAATTTAATTAAATAATTGAAAAATTGAAATAAATTAAGAAATAGAGTAAATTAGGTCAACCTCCTTTTTATATTGTATTTCTTACACAGTTAAATCCTCCTACTTTATAAAACCTACATAAAACCCCTCCTACTTTATAAATATACTACAGATAAATCCTCAACCTTTATTTTTGTGTGAAATTGACATAAGTTCCCTTATTATAATTTTTTATTTATTACATAAAACCTCATCTATTTCATAAAAAATTATAAAAACCTCATTTTATTTTATTAATATATTATATATTAAATTCCTATACTATAGTAAAAATTTAAATTATTAAATAATATAAAAAATTTAAAATAACGTTAGAGTAACATAAGAGAATAAACAACGAAATAAATCATAATTTCTTATGTTAAAAATAACAAAAATTGTTATAAAATTATTGCAATAAAAATTTAATAAAATTTAATCACATGAATTTTTCTATTGATTAAATTAATCTCTAAAATTATTTAAAACTAACAATTTTATATGCTTCTATTCTCATAATTTAATTTGTTTTTTTTATTATTATAATATTTTATTCTTTAAATTATTTATAAATATTTTAATGACATTTTTATAATATAAACATCACATGGAAAAATAAAAGCACATATTTAAGTGAGGACTTATAAACTTGATTTTAAATAAATTTAATTATGTAAAATTAATTTTACTTAAAAATAAGTTTATGTCTTGTTGAAATTTTTTCTATTAATTAAAAAATAAATTTATAATAAAATATAATATAAACTTAATAAAATAAATGTGATTATGCATTATTTGAATGTAAATCCAAATATCAAGCCCCAAATCTCAAAATATTTCCCTATAAACACCATTAACATTAGAGATTAGGTATGTATAAATTACCTCATTTATTATTATTTTGCTGGGATTCAGTATGACTTCAGCATCGAAATGTCTTTATAGGTACTCCCTCATAGGAGATCAAGTCCGAAATATATACCTGGAGCATTCGAGTCTCAATTCCATACTCAAACTTACAGACTCATAAGAGATCAGAACACAGTCTCAGACTCAGATATTTGGAGAACCTGAGTCCGAGTTCGATATATATACTTGAACGGAACCCATCGTTCACATATTTTTGAAAGCCGTGTTGATTTGTTCTCTAATCTAAATGGAAGGAGTAGGTTGCGTTTGTCGAATAAATTCCCAAAATAACAAATTACCACTACCAACCATCTTCACAATCATTTAACTCAACCAAAACTAATCAAGTTTAAGAACTCATTAAAGAATGACTTTTCGCAAGGAAAAAAATGCCTTCAATTTAAAGCATGAATGAATACCGCACCCCATTTTCCCAATTTTCCGTTTAAGCAATTTTGTTTTTCTTATTCACAAAAACATTATATAACCTACTATTTAAAGAGCTAACTAAGTTTGTCGCCATCAACCCAAACCACATGTCAAAATAGAGTATTTCCTACTGCCAAGTCTTCTTTTCAAAACTGATTTAATTTAGCCTATGGGGGACATTACTACACATCTCAATTATACATAAATCCTTCCACTAATAAGATGGGTTATTGGGAAAGTTCTGGTTATTTCCAATTGTTGAATTCACTCCAAATTCCCTATATCTAAAAGACAATACTGTGACACTCATAAAACATTTTTTTTCTATTAATTTTTCCACTTCCACTTTCCTAGCAAACTAAGATTACATTTATGTTCCAAATTTTTAACACTAATATGATACTTTTTTTTTACTTACAAGCATGTTCCCATTTTTACCCACACGATTTTCTCTGAATCTTCCCATTCTCCAAATAATAAACTTCTTTGAATTTGAGTTGGAAAATCTTTAACAACTTCTTTTTGGAACCTTTAAATTTTCAAAATAATAAACTAGAAAATTGGAATGGACAAAATTTAACAAAAGAACAATTTTTTCACTAAATGGAAAATACCCACTTCACCAAGAACTTAAACTGTTATTGAGCAATTCTCAATAATAGGAATCCATGTGCTAAACCTTCTAATTTCCACCAATATATAGGTAGATTTGAGTATTTGATAAACACATTCTCAATCAATCTAATGATCTTATTTCAAAATAAAATTGAAAATAAGATCATTTAGAGTGCATATTTAATTGGGAACAATTAATTTATTGAATTAATTTTAGAATGTTTGTCTAGTCATTTAGTCAACTAATTAATATTATAATGAAATAACTTTATAAATAAATAATATTTTTTTTGGATTAATGTAGGCTAAAAAAACTAGAGAAAGAAAACAAAAGAAATCACCTAGGCCTAATGCTGCCTATAAAATCATAGAAAACATGTAAGGACACCCAAACAGGAGGGTGAATTATTCTTATATAAAATTAGTTTGTTCACAAAATTTTGACCTACAAAAGATTCAATAACTCCAATAATATACCAACAGGGGTTGGTTTAAGTGGTACACATGTTTGTTTCCCCTTAAGCAAGGTCTCAGGAGAGCTAACCCTACCGTGATGTGGATGTTCCCAGCTCGAACAGGATTGCCTCGGTGAAAGATACCTGTGATTAAACAAAAAAATAACTCCAATAATAATGGTTGGAAAAGTAAAAATTAAATAATTTTAATTTATTGACTAATTAATTACATCTAATAATATATGCAATTTACTAAAACTCTCTTAATTTTAAAATATAAAGATTCAAATGCTATTAAAAGAGTTGTGTATGAATTTCTATTCAAGCTCATGAAACTATATATATATATATATTACTGCTAAATAATTATTAAACATATTTATTTAGGATTTATTTAATATTATAGAAAGCTAGCCACAAACAGTTACATCTTTATTAGTTTGACTTTAAGTATGTGGCTCATTGTCAACATTATTGCATATACAATTGCATGCATTTCTTATATCACAATAGGGAATATCACATGATGGAGTAGTGCATAAAGGTTTGCAGTCAGAATCGCTTTGACATTGTTGTTTTGAGCTTGCTTTATTTTGTAGGCACAACCAAACGCCATTAGCACATATAGTGCTTCCTTGACACTGTGATAAAATCAAATTGCGTGCATCATTATCATGACAATCACCTTGAGCCTTTATTCTCCGTATGCTTTGGAAACCATGCACCGGCAAAGATATACTCCCTCCGGTTTCAAATATAAGCAAAAAAAATTAACTCACGCTAATTAAGAAATGTTAGTTAACTTCATTAAAATTTCTTGATATCATCTAAAAATGAATTGTATTCTCTAAATCGCCAAACTCCAATTTTATTGAAACTTGTTGCGAGTGGAAACACTATCTCTACACGGTTCATTAAATAGGGTCATTGGATAGAACAATTTGAATTTAAGTAAAGGATATTTTAGTTCGAGATCATTAAACAAGGCAAAGTTAGTTGAAATTTGCTTATATTTTAGACCAACACAAATGAATTGTTTGTTGCTTATATTTGAGACCGGAGGGAGTACAAACTCAACATAATTAGTTCATCACTAGAAATATAATTACTGCGGCCCTCCATTCTTTTTAGGAAAATGCTAATGGGTGTCCAAAGAGCACTTGTTAAGGAACCAAAAGTAGAAAGTTTTTATTGGAGTATGTGATATGTAATGTCACAGATGTAATAAATACTGTGATTTCCAATAAAAACCTTCCCCTTATAGATCCTTAACTAGTGCCCTTTAGAGCAAGGACACTCATTAGCATGACCCTTCTTTTTATACTATGTCGTTTAGGATTTTTCACAAGAATTAAGAAATATAATAATTATGTCTTTTAAGCCCCATTTTTTTTTCCAAAAATACCCTTTCCATTTCTTTCATTAATGCAATTAATATTTCTCTTTTCTCAATAACTATGCATAAACACCATGTGTTTATATTCACATGGTTTACCTCTTACCATAAATTTTTTTGTTGGAAACATAAAAAATACATTTATTAAAACTTTGAACTTTTAAAACATTTATGATATAGCTTTATAATAAATATTTAAAATAAAAAAATCAGATTATGATAGGGGTAAAATTGAAAAGATGGCATTTATTATTGTATTAGTATTTGAAAATGACACTTATTTATAAATAAATTTGAGACTCTAAAACTACAATTAAAAAGAAATGGAGGGAGTAATAAATTACTAAATATATGTGTATGATTTCATGCACTCAAAAACAAAGATATGAAAAAAAATTACCATTACAAGCTATTGAAGTAAGAAAGACCATCACAAGAATAATGTGAATTGAAGCCATCTTCATTTCTTCTTTTGATATGATGCTTCTTAGGTTGCCTCAAACTATATATGTTCTTTTCTACGGTTTCAATCGAGACCTTCTACTACATACTTATATAATAGTAAAATTCACAAGAAGGCACATTAATGATAATTTTAAATTTTATTTGAGTAAAAAAACTTTAAATATAATGCATTCAATAATATTTTATATTATTAAATATAAAACTAATTATATATATACCCATATCTAACATATACTATATTTAACATAAAATACTATATATATATAGTAAAATTGACCTCAACAACCATATTAAATACTATATTTAACATAATAGTATAATACATAAAATACAATAAGAAATCCTACATTTCATGATACTATAATTTTATTTATTTGTGGGTAATAAAATTAGGAAAATTAAAAAATAAAAATTTAAAAATAAAAAATAATATCAAATAAAAACATATAAAAAGACATAAATAAAAATTGAAAAAGGAGAAGGTGATGGAAGATATTGCATTAATGTCAGGATCCTCTTAAGAGAGCATATTTTTATCAAGAATACCTAAGGGATCAAATATCGATTAATAAATTTTCTCATCAATGTGATGGTTTCTGTTTAATAATTTCCCTATCAATGGATTGCGGACTTGATTTTATGAGGATGATTCTATTCATGAATATGATTCATAAAGATTCTAATCAAGTAACTAATGCAATTAATGATTAATTTTAAAAAAAAATGGGAAGAAATCATGGATTTAATTGAAAGTGATTAAGTGCGATTTTAGAGAAAATAAAGAAAAAAAAATTAATTACAAGGATTGGATGTGAGAATTATAAGAATAAAAATCATTTAGGATTATCATAGAAAATAAAACACTCAATCTTCCAAGTCTCACCTTTCCTTCTCCTATAAAAAGAATGAACTACCAAGTGTTTGGGTGGGAAAAAGAAGCGAACATTTGGACCCGTGCAAGATATAGAAATTGCTCAAGTTATTTTTTTGTGGGACATCAAGAGAGGTTTCTTCAAGGTAAATTTGTCTATCTCTTTCCTTCTTTATTTAAATATTTTTTATATATTTTGTATAATTCTCATAAACTTTTAAGAAGTTTGTTTTAGGATTTATAATAAAAAAAACAAAAAAATAGTTTAATTTCAAGAAATGTAAAAAAAATTAAAAAATTAAAATCCACCAACCCACAATTATTTTCTAGAAGAATGTGACTTTTAAGTTCCCCATTGCACCAGGGGATACGTAGGAGCTGGTTCTATTTGTCAAGTCAAAATATTTAGTTTTAAAAAAACATTTGTTTTGTTTCTTTTTGTTTAATTTATTTATTTTCTTTATTTATGGAAAAAGGGGGTAAAATAAATAAATTTAACTTGCACAGTCAATTTAGGGTAACCGTTTCAAGACAGGCGCGTAGGGGGTGCTATGGGGTATAGTCCCCACCTTTCCCCAACCATAATGGATTCCCGAACCCAATTTATTTTTTAAGATTAAACTTTTTTAGGGTTTTCAATTTTTCCTAATTGAATAAAATTGGTGGCGGCTCCCACTTTAAATCCTCTTTAATTGTTGGGTCGCTACAACTACACTGCATAAAATTTTAAATTTCAAAATCTATAACTTATCTATATTTACACTTCCTTGTTTCTTTTTTATTTACTGGATTTTTATAATTCTTACAATTAATTGTTTATATTAAAAAATTCATGAATCACATTTGTAGCTTTTTTATTCAATAGGCATTAAACATGAAAATAAAACTAAATAGATTAACTCAATAAAACATTATATAAGACAATAAGGGATGTCAAAACGGGTCGATCTGTCCTAGTCCACTACTAGAAAGTTGGTTCGTATGTGTAACCCACCTTGTTTTTAGGCGGGCTAGCAGGTTAGCGGGTTGGCCCGCCAACCCAGCTAAAAAATACTTAATAATAAATATAACACATAATAGATTTAAATTGTAATAAAGTGAAAATTAGTATTTTTGTTTTATTTAATACTTTTTTCAATCCTTATTAAATAATTACTATTAGAGACTAAATACAAAGAATAATAACTAATAAATTTTATTAAAAAGGATAAACCCGCCAGTTTGGTAGGTTGGCGAGTTAGTGGGACCTAACCCACCCCGTCAATTTTGGCAAGTTAGGCGGGTTGGCCCGTCGGGCCCAACCCACTTTGACGCCCCTAAAGATGATCGAGATTATTGAAACTTTAAGACTGCCTTTTTAGATTTGAGTGTTTTTCTTTATTTCATTATAGGTAAAACAAGTTTTTTTTAAATAGATGGGTTGGACTATATTTTGGCCAGGTAAATCCACTTAACTTATTGGTTTTGGTGAAAATTAGTTGAGTCAAACTAGTTCACATAATTCTTAAATATAAATAGATTAATGATATTCATATCTCAATTATCTAGTTGGTCAATCGATGTTTGGAAAGAACACCAAATCGTCGCAAGTAATCAAATGATGAGTAAAGTATCATCCCACAAAGATTGAAAAATCCAAGCACCAAGTTGTAGAGAAATTTCCTAGTTGAACAATGAAATAACAAGTGTGTCAAGTAACCCAAAAGAAATTTAGAGTCTAAAATGATTAACCTTGAATTAAAATGCTAGAACGAAAGACAAGAGACAAAAGCGGTGACAAACAATAACAACAAAGGTGGTTAGGGTTGATTTCTCTCAATCCTAACTTTATGCTAGTGTTTGTAACATCCAATCCAATTATTGTAATGCAATTAGTGATCCAATTCACTTTTGTAGTAAAAACCCGATCCCTTATTGAATTAACCCTAAATCGTCAATTAAGAACCCTAATCCCTTATATGAATTCAATGGAGAAATACATTAATATCAAGAATTAGTAAAGATCACACAAATTACCAATCTATATCCCTAGGTAATTAACTACTTATGTTACTTACTATAGAATGAAGCTTTCTCCCAATCTTTCAAATGTGAGAATCATTCCAGCTTCATGCATTTAAGTGGCCAATTCAAATGAAGCAATAAGAGTAGAACAAAACAATCTAACTGAATCACAATTATTGAATTGAATTAACAAATTCATTTACATAAAGTTCAAATCATGATCCATCAGCACCTAACCTAAAGGATCTAGAGATTCTTTATAAATGATGAAGAATTCAAGAGAAAAAAGAAATAGTGAAAGAATCCATGGATGTACCCCCATAAACTTGTTTCCACAAGCTTGATTCAAAGAAATGCTCTTAATTCCCGCTCCTGAAAATGACAAAAAGCTTTTAAAATTCATTAAAATATATAGCTTATTTATATTTGTTTTCAACTCGTGTGAAGGCATTGCATTTTTTAAATGTCCTCACACGAGCACTCAAAAGCTACAAAGACATTGCCCACTTGTGTCCCCACGCATATAAGCTTGCATGTCCCCACATGAAGTGGCAGATCACAATTGTCTTCTAATTACCTGTGTCCTTACATATAAAAATTCTCTAGTTAGACCACAAATGCATAATTGATTTTTGTATGTATTTTAGCTAGTATTGTGACATTCCAAACTTTGTGTTTTCCCATAAAACACTATGAACCTAAAACACTTACACAATGAGCAAAATAACATCACATATTCACTCATTACTACTAAACTTTAAATCAAACACTAAGTTTCCTAAATCTAAGCACTTTAAACCATTTTATACATAAAACATCCTAATCATTACCGTTTTATTATTAACTAACTATATAAATTCACTGATATCTATTATAATATATTAAAACGGAATCACAAGCTGTGACACTTTGATTTGTACACTATTTTTGACACATCAAGATTTTATTCCACTTGTCACTATTCCAATCTTCCAACTTTTCACTTTTGTCAATCTTAAAACATATCCACTCACTCTTCCCATGTAGTAATTAAAATTCCCAATATTTTCCATTTAATTCCCTTTGTAAGTTATAATACTAAGAAGTTGAAGTAATGATTCTCAAATTCGACATTTTATATGTGAAATCAATTTCACATGATTTTAACAAAAAAAGGCATTATGTTTTATCACTGTGTTGGCCTTCTATCAAAATCACGTTATAAATGTGGATCCAGATCAACACTACTGAAAGTAATGTTAGCATATGTTTGGATTGACGTTTTACATGGTTAAACTCACGTTTTGGCTTGTAAACGTGAGTTTGTAAAATATGCATCTTGTTTGGCTCTGCACGTGAAACGCACGTTTGGGTTCTGAAACTTGAGTTTGCAAAACGCAGGTTTTTGTAGCTTCTGCGTGTGAAACTTGAGTTTCCTTAATATTCACTTTCTAAAACTCATGTTTGCAGCAAAATATCCAAACATGAAATCATCTTTACTCATACTCAAGTTTATCATAAATCACGTTCTCTAAATCCACGTTCATTTAAACTCAAGTTTGTAAACACTAATCCAAACACACACTTGGTATAGATTTACATTTGAAATGTAATTTTGATAAAAACTAAATACATAACATTTGATATACTTAATATTAGAAGTTTTAATTCAAAATATTATTTATTCATCCGCACAATGCGCAAGTCCAAATCTAGTCGTGGATTTATCATTGGTTCATCCATCAGACTAACTAGCTAAGTCGAGTTTTATTATAATTATGCTAAGAAATTTTAAGAGAAAAGTTTTCTAATTACAAGATCATAGGCTCATGGCATACAAAAGGTTTCAACTAAAACTTATAATGATACTTGCTTAAAATATAAAGAAAATAATTACTACCTCTAATCCTTTATATAAAAAAAAGGTGATTTTTTTTGTTCTAAATATAAGAAACATAGCACCATTTAATTGTATTAATTACTAAATATGCTATATACCCTTAATTTATAAAAAATGATTAACGAGGTTCTCATTCAATCATTTAATACTAATAGTATTACTAGAACAAAACTTAAATTAATGATATTACTAATTACCATTAACAATTCCAATATATTTCCTTAATTTTGATGGTTTTAGTAATATGTTTCTTATATTCAGTACCAAATATAATATTTTTAAAAATTAGGCAAAAGTTATTGTAAAGGGAAAGAACCACCAATCACTTCATTTGTATATGATAAAAAAGAGATAAAAATAATTTCCTCTCACTGGATTTAGATCCTCTCATTAAAATTTCACATGACTAATAGCGTGTTTGATTTACACCAGAACCACATTTTAAACGTGGATCATCCGAGCCAACGCTACTCTTTGTAGCGTTGACCCGAACCCACATTTGAAACGTGATGTTTTAGTAAACTAAACATACACTATCATATTGAAATTGTGTCTATCTCTCTCCTTATAAATAATCACAATTTTATACATGGCACCACCACTTATTTAATATTAAAGAAAAGAGAAAAATTTAACATGACAATGATATGTGAAATTTCAACCTGAGAAAATTTAATATAATTACACTCGTCAAAGTGTGAAGTAGTGAAAGACTTAAAAGTTTACATAATAAAGTCATATATTCAAACTTTATCACAATTGTGCCAAAAATATTGTTCTTAGAAAACACTAAATTCAAGGAAAACCCAAATAACAAGAAAACACTTATTGACAAGCAAAGGTTTCATTCTTTGAAAAATCAGTACGATTATTCTCACATCGGCAACAAAGAAAAAAAATGATGATTTTCATTACTTACACAAATCAATAATAAATACAATATTAGGCAGTTCCGTGTAATTTGGGTTAATCAAAATTTGACTAACCCATCCATGTTTAACATTTCTTCGTTCTTCCCCCGACCCAAAAACCTCATTTCTCTTCATCTATTTTCCCCCTCTATCAATGTACATACATTCTAGGTCAGTAATGGCTACATATCACAAGTACATGCTAAACCCCTGCTTCTCTGAACACAAAAATAGCAAGGTATGCAACAACCAGCGCCCAAATGCCACTAAGAGGAATTCTGAAGTACCAGTGACCAGTCTCACGCTGTGGAACAATAATAAATGTGTAGTCCCAGGAAGATTTGTAATCAATAATCTATACGTAATCGCCGCAATTCAGATTTGAATGTTGGGATAGAACTGAGAGTTCGACGAGCAAGACTCCGTATGTCCTCTCGTGAACAATCCCGTGAAATCCTGACAAGCTCCCAAAGAGCACCTCCGCTAATCATGTCTTTTGCATTCACTTCTGCAATGTTATGACCTTGGTTGCTTAAAGTTTTACAAGAATGTATTAAAAAAAATTGAAAAACATCATGAGAGATGACATTACCATGCTGTGCCAAGTGGCATAGTGCAAGCTCGATGTGACGCCTGATAGGTGCAGCTTCATTATTAGCATTTTGTACTATCCACGGAAGTGCACCATCTTCTATCAAAATAGATCTACCACTTTTTATCCCTGAGAATGCAAAACAGAATTATAAGTCTTCAAAGTCCAAACTAGAACTTTATCTCGTTAGTTTCTCTTTGATGATAGTAATATTTTCAGTGGAGTGGGGAAATTGACTGCAATGGCTCGCTTCGAAACATGAAATTCACCTTTAAGTTTATTGATGCACTTTTAACATAATTATGGTACAGTTTCTGGGTAACAATTTTGTCCATTTTCTGTCTAATTTTACAGACGTACACTTTTAACATTTTCACCGATTAGAATAAAATAGTAAGGAGGAGGAAAATAGACCTTGATTAGAAGCCCGAGACTCGCATTTTGCAAAGTTAGCAATTCCTCGTGCAACTTGGGAAAGAACATCTGGATGCCCACATCTTACAATTCCCAGTAAAGCCTTGATACCTCCTTGAGATCTTAGAGTCATCAATATTTTATCTGGATGAAGAACATGAGGACAAAACTATGAATAAACTTAAAAAAAAAAAATCTAGGAATGGAATGTGAAGATAATGATGGTTTTAAATGTAAAATCTTCAAGTAATAGAACCATCTTCAAATGCAATTTAATAGAGTAGAAATATCTAGTAATGGAATGTGAAGATAATGATGGTTTTAAATGTAAAATTTTCAAGTAATAGAACCATTTTCAAATACAATTTAAGAGAGTAGAAATAGAACTCTTGCAATCTCTAAAATAGAGATAGATATACATTTCAGCTTTACATGATTATTTTGTAAAATTATGCAAATTAAATCCCTCTGAAAAGACAGATTATATGAAGGCATGAAGCAGCATCTGCTTGAGGTTGATTCATGGCATCAAATTCAGACTAGTTATCAGTACATCACCAACTTGATGTGTCTTCAAGTAAATATCTTATTTTCAGACATTTAGCAACATGGATGACTAGAAAACAAGGAAAAATATACCATTTCCACATAGGTTAGCAATTGCTCCAGCAACCATTCGAAGAGTTTGTGGATCTTCAGCATCAGATGAAGTCATTGATAACAGAGTAATTCCTCCTTCAGCCATTATAAGTTCTTGATTCGCTTCTGAATTGCCACAAAAGAAAGCAACACATATCAATACTGGCATTAGCTAAATGCACAACCACAAATGAACTGTACTGGTACCAAACTCTGAAGCTAGGTCCTGGTATATAAAACAATAAAAAAAAAAAACTATAGACATCACCATTCATAGCAAGGTTGGCAATTGCCCCAGCAGCTACTCTGCGAACAGTTTCATCCTCATATCTTCGAAGAAGCATCAGCAAGGAAGTAAGCCCACCAGATTCAACAATTCTCTTTTGATTAGCCTCTGCATATTAGATTGAGATAAATTACTAAACAAATTCTACACATAACAAGACACATGAGCTTGTACTATGGAAGACTATAGTCTAAAATTTTATGGAATACTTCAGTATGAATGCAATGAAAATCTGGAAAAAAAAAAGAATTAGTCTGGTGGACTGGGACCAAGAGGGGGGGGGGGGGGGGACTGCAAGTCCACTTAAACAACATTCCCCCATGAGAGGCAATTTTTTATGGAAAATTAACAAGTGATAGGAATTTTTTCACCAAATATAGAATTTGCGAGATGACGCACTAATAATCCAAATAGTAGATCAAAGGCCAATATCTACCATGATTGAAATAAAAATTTATGCAGCAAGATACACAACAATCTCAAGACAGTCAATATAAAACAGGGATTTTTAGCTCAACAAGAAGATCCTAATAATATTAAACATATGGCAATCTTATGCTAGTAAAGAAACATGACAAAAACATACCTTAATAATGTTTGAGGCCTATGAATGGTTTTGATTTAAGAAAAGGGCAACCTAGTACTATAAAGCTCCAGCCATGGTAGGGTGCAGGAAAGGGCACTATTGTGGGTCTATTGTAGGCAGCCATACCTTGCATTTGCAAGAGGCTGATTCCATGACTCAAATCTATAACTTCTTAGTCACACAGCAGCAACTTTAACCATTGCGCCAAGGCTCCTCTCCTATAAATGGTTTTGATTTAAATATCTAAAAACAGACTGACAATCTATTTACTTAAAATTGCAAAAGTTTTGTAGAGGATGATGTTAAAGGAAAACCATAACAGCGCCATCCTCAGGATCTACAAACTAGGAGCATAACAATCGAAGATAGGGACTGGAAAGTATGAGCAAACATAAGCCAAATATCTGAAAGCTCTGATTTCTGAACAAATAAAGTTTCAAAACGATGACCATTTTTATTTCACTCTTTCCAGAACCCATATAGCTTGGAGAAAACACAAAAGGCAGCAAAAACAAGAATTAGAACATCAGGTGATTTCTATCTGTAATACATCAATTACAAAAATCATTAGTATCACAATCATGAAATTGGGTTTCTTTTTGAAGATTTTGCTAGTCAAACATCAGCAAACAGGGAGTAGAAATTAGAGCATCAAATAACATATTCTTAAGAAGAGTTAAGATTCTACCTTCAGCTGCTAGGTTGGCTACCACTTTTACAGCATGAATTCGCACATTGGCATCATCTGACTCCAGCAATGACAAAATCTTTTGCAATCCAACTGTTGAAATAATGTTAGTCATGTGCACACAGATGATGTAATGTTTCAATTATAACTCTAGACAACTTGTACCTTGCTCAAAGAGTGTAGCAACGGATGACTTCTGACCATTCCCAGTGTCTTTGAATTGGGAATGCCTCATGGAGGAATCCATGGCAGAAAATGTACTCCCAGAGCTTCCATTTTCTAAACACCTTCTCATCTATTATCATAACATTAATCATATGGTATCAAATGTATGCTCAAAAGAACTTAGAGAAATGTGCAGCTAGAGGCTATGGAGAGACAAAAGAACCTTGATTTCATAACAACTACTACCAATTTCAATGTGCTAGCCAAGATTCTTCTTGATGAACTTTACAATGTAATATGTGTCAAGATACACTTAGAAACAGGCTCTGGTGCTGCTACATTTAGTGTTCAAGTTGTTTTAAAATCCAAAAGTCCTAATAACTCATGGACTATAATGAAGTTCTTTAGTGTATTTTGTTGGAGAGGCTCATAATTTAATGAGTGTATATTAGTACTCACATTTATTCAGATTAGAATTATGTTTATAATCTCTATTTGGTTCTCTGCCCATGTTTGTTTCAAGGAGTTTCTATAACACGCACACACAGATATTGATGAGCTTTGTGCATTGTTTAGCCACTTTTCATTATATCACTGCAAAGTTAATGTATAGAATCCAAGCTAAAACTTATTATCCAAGCATAAATTGAATGTTCAATCAACATAAAACAAATACCTGGTCAGCTTCAAAGTTTAATTGCAATAATTGACTTCTTAATATTATTATTTCTTCTTCAAGTTTCTTTTTCTGATTAGCTTCATCCTCCAGGATGTTGTGGAGCTTTATAATCTCCAAATCCCCTCCTGCCTAGTACACAAAAAAGTTTCTAATATACCAGAAATCCATGCTGGGAAAATAAAAAAGCATGAGAAGTTTGCCATTTAACTGAAACTCACCTCTGCTTGAGTACATTTCCCTAGCTGATTCTTTAGATGTTCTACCTCTTCTTCAGCTGCCTTTCTGCGCTTGATTTCAGTTTCAAGCAGCATTTTGACCTCAGCAACTTCATCTGCAGAAGATAGTGCCAGCCCCTGTGCCAAATTGACATAAACAACTGAATCAATTAGGACAAAAAAATAATATAAAAGGAAAAGAAGTAATAGAACACCACAAGGACTGAATATACCAACTCAGCAAGCCAATTGTCAAAAACATAAACTTAACATTAGAACCAGTGAAGATCAAAGTGTTTATTATACTATTGAATTTAGTACACGACATGATAGCTTAAGCAAAGACATGAGAAGGCTACTAAGAAAATCCCAAAATAGGAGATTACAAGGTATAAACATTGAAATATATAAGCCAAGTAAAACAATTCAAATATCATACTCATCTTTAAGAGAATTCTTGGTTTTCTAAAAAATACAAAGTAGATATATTACTGAAATAAGAGCATGCTACTATTACTATATTAGCATTAGTGGTGGAAATGAGCCAGGTCAACCGTGGCCTATTTCCCAAACCTAAGCCCTAAGTGTGGCCTATTTAAAGGCCTAATTTATAATACGGATTTTAAATAAGCCAATAACTTTATCATTTCAAGATAATATAGTGAAAACCCAATACAACAACGACGACAACAACAACGACAACAACAATAAAACAATAATAATTTATTACTTATATTTACTTAAATAGGATGGCTATCAAGCCTAAAAGGTTTCTTTGATGGCCTAAAGATTGGTTTTTAAGATACCAAATAGACTTTAAAATAAGTATTGATCTAGCTTATTTAGTAGATAGGCCTAGGTCATGGCAGGTCAAATGCAAGCTAGGCCATGGGCCCCAAACCCGATGCCTATCCATTCACACCCCTAATTAGCATGACCCATGTGCATTGAAACAGGCTTAATGGAATATGGACTTAGGAAGTCCACATGATTCAGTATTGAAACATATTAACTCCAAGGTCTATTTACGGCCTCCCTCAATCTTTTTTTTTTCTTATCTGGATAGAAGAAATTTATTAAGATGAAGAGAAAGAATTACAAAGAGAAGGGATGATAAGAAATCCTCCATAACAAAATAACAAAAAAGAAAACCACCAAGAGAAAATAAATGGAATAAAGGCAACATATCTCTTAGAAAAACCCCATTAGAAAGCCAATGTGCTTTACACCAAATAGAAGCCAAATGCCTAATCTTATCCAAATCAAGCATTGTGCCATAGAAACCTTCTTGAAAATACATTGGTTACATTTCAACCAAACACACTAAAGAGTAGCATAGTTTGTATATTGCCACAAAATTTAGGTTTTCACTTCTACCAAAACTATTCTAAAATTTTGGATCGAGCCTAACTCAACCCCAAAAGCTAGCTTATAGGGTGATAATTACCAAAGCCTTATATATACTCTTGTTTGGCCTTACCTCTAGTCAATGTGGGACTCTCCAACACCCCCTCCCCCTCTCACACCCAGGGTTGGAAATCCGGAGCGTGAAGTTTGTAGGATTGGACATCTACGGATAGGGACCCAATAACAGATATAGGATAGGCCCTGATACCATCTTAAAGTTGGACCGGACCTAACTCAACCCCAAAAGCTAGTTTGTAGGGTGAAGATTACCCAAGGATTATATACTCTTGTTTGGCCTTACCTGTAGTCAATGTGGGACTCTCCAACAACGATGAAAGTAATAATCAAGAATTGGTTCAAGAACCTAGGACACACCCAACATTCCCCAAAATTCCAAATAAGGTAACTGTTTGGTAAAATGTGTTTATACTTCAGAGGGAAAAACTCTCACCATTAAACAGAAAAGAATGGCAAAGAAATCTATCACCAAGATTTGGAGAGTAATAATATTGTTTAAAAAGGAATACCTCTCCATGATCAGCCACAAAATTATTGTGGTCATGTCTTTCCTGATTTAACACCAACTTCTGCTCCAGCTCCTTTACCAATTCCATGTACTCCATTTGGCACTTCAATCTCTCTTTCTACAAGGTACAATAATGCAACTCCATGTGAGAAATCAAGCAAAGATTAAATATTCTTTAGAAAAACTTAAATTAAGATCTTCAGTGACATAGGTTTACAAAAGAATATGACATGAAAGTTTTTCACTATGTCCAACATCTGCTTCAGCATACAGTCTGCTAGAGATAGCCTTGAAAGGCATATGAAAGAGCATTTGATATCAAGGGCAACTTGGTGCTAATGCTATAAAACTCCCACAACCATGGAAGGGTCTAGGAAAGGGTTAGACCCATTGTGAATCTACTGTAGATAGTCTTACCTAGCATTTACTACAGGCTATTTTTTCAACTCGAACCCATGATCTTATAGTCACTCATAGGACAACTGGACAAGTAGCATGTTAATATGTTATTATATCTTAAAACATTACTCAGTCTAGGGGGGAAATCTGAGATATAGATGCCTAAAACTTAATGAAAATATTCCAGCCACACAGAAACCCTCCTATTTTGGATAGATCACTTCTTAATTCTTATCCTCAAAACACACAGGCTGAGACATTTATATAGAAACTAACACTCAACAGACTCCATCCTTCCTTAACAAGACACGGATTCCACTGAACTAAGTCATACCCCAGAATTATTGTACTGTCTGTAGGTTCTATTCACAGCACTGAAAAGGCTGGAACAACACCCTAAATCAATTAGAAAAGTTCAACTATGATAATCCCATCGTGTACTTTAATAACAATTGAAAGCTTAGTCTATACAATACAGCAGTATCCATAATATCTATAAAATACTTTAAAACTAGAAGACTTTAATGTAAAAAAAAAAAAAAATTGCTGTCAAGATATGCTACTTTTATAAAGATAATACTACAACAAACCTCTAGTGCATCTGCGAAGTTTCTCTCAACCTCAGCAATACGACATTGTGCCTCTAAATTTATTTTTTCAACTTCATCCTCAAAAGCTTTCTGTTGCCTTTCATTTTCCGCAATAAGCTTATCTAATTGTACCTCAAGCTTTCGAGACAAGCTTTTATAATCAAACTCCTCTTTTATTTTCAGCATATTCTCAACTTTCATAGCCTGATGACATAAAATACACATGAATCCATCTTTCATGCACAGCCAACCATACCACTTGTCAAGAAAGTTTTCATTTGAATTAATGATAATAAGTTAATAACAATGACAATGACAATGGCAACAACAAGAATAATATCAACAACAACAACAACGATAATAATAATAATACAAAATACATTGAAGATGACACATAAAGAGAAAATGTCAGTAATGAGTCAATCAAAATCTATGACGAGTTAACAAAGAATGCACATGTTTGGAACACCTTTTGACAAGTAATTACTTTTAAAAAACTCTCTTGAAAAGCTGTCAGAAATAAGAAATTATTTTCTAAAATAAGCTCAACTGAACATTCATGAAGATACTTGAAACTGTTCAGGAAAAATTAACTAGAAGGAAATCATGGAATGAGCAAATTAAGATACCAGCAAGAGTACATGAATGCATGTCACAAGGAGGCATGGATAGAATCTAAGATCATCAAATTAATGCATTTAATAACCCAAGATACAAGAAATCTTTAATAGTGGCTTTTCAAAATACTTTCCAACACTGACCTAAAAATACTTTAAACATGAAAAAAAATACACGATGAAACAGGTATTAAGGCATATAAATTTAAAATTATATTTAATGCATATTGTATGAATAGAAACAATATACAAAAGTACAGATACTAAGATATGAAACCTGACCCTTTGGCCAAACAATATGGTACTAGAAGTTTCTCCTCGATGACGTGGAGACGGGCCAATAGTCACAATCAATGAAGTCCTAGCCGTTCCTGCAAATGATAGGAAAACAATAAGCAGGGAATATAGAATAATACAACCAAAAAAACCACTGGTGGTTTCAACCAAAGAAATAATGTCCAAGAACAATAATAGCATGTGATGCAAAGACTGCAAAAGATACTGTAAATATGTCAGAAAAGGATTTAAGAAACTAGTCTCCTAAACCATAAATGACATCTCAATAAAATACTTGATCACATTCAGTTGGTGAACTGAATGCTAATATTAAGATATATTGAAAAACAGGTTAAGGCATTTTACCACCAAAAGAATCTCGGAGCATCCTGGTAAGCTTTGAATCACGAAATGGGACATGAGCATTGTTCTCTGCCAGAGCATTGATACATTTTCCAAGTGAACTAAGTGAAAGATTGATAGATTTAGCTTCCTCTAGCATGTGTCCTTCACTTCCTGGCGGGGAAAAAGAAAAGATGTAAAGTTTCAGCATACTTGATAATAGAACCTACTACGCCATTTAAGTTAAGACAAGGATCAACACTGAATGAACTTATGAATTTGAAAAGCCAAAAGGAACAAGGAATATTAGACGATTGGTTTATATTTAGTTTTTATTTCAATTTCAATTTACATTGTTCCTGTTTTCAAGATTCTATGAAGAAAATGGTGAAAACCAGTGTCCACATTTCACAAAACCTGAAAAAAAAAGCATCATTTTCACTATTTCTTTTACAAATCTTGAAATCAGGAAATAAGGTGAGTAGGTGACACTTTTGTAATAATAAATAAAAATAAATCACCTGAAAATAGAAACAGAAAACAAATCAAACACCCTCTTAGAAGTTGCAAATTAAAATTTAAAACTTAGCAGTGTATATATCTCCATAACATTAATAATAAAAAATGCAGATCTAATACTCTTGGATGTTTATCATGCATCATATGACGCTGTTATTACGTTGAATGGACTAACAATTCCTCATACAAAAAGATAACTGATAGCTTTGAACAAAAGTGCAAGTAAAAATATTAGGTTCATCAAACAAAAATATACACATTTACAATAAAAGTAGCTTAACCTCTTAATTCTTCAAAGACTCAAACTTTTAAAATGTAAGAGAATAAAAAGGGCAAGCAGGGTTCTAGAGAAATCCACATTTTCCTGCAACAGATCATCAGATGACAGGACAGCATACTGCATGCATGCATGCACAACAAATTCTTCATCATGAAGCCACTCTCAAACAAGAATAATTGATTCATGAAATGCATATTTACACATATAAACAAAAAGTTCAGTATATACCTGACTTATGGACACGCTCTGAACCTGCTAAGTCTACCACAACCAACTTGCTCTTCCGAACAAGTGGCTTTGAAGGTTTAGTCAAGTGAGAGGCATCACCATTTTGACTAGACACAATATCTTCACATTCCATGACAGACCTCTTAATATGTACCTGTATGAGAAAAGATAACCTTGTTATTTTTATGAAATGACAAACAGTAGCTAACTGGATTTCCTGATTTGCAACATAGAAACATATAAATGATAAACAAAACACAGTTAATTATTTCACCATCAGAATAGCATGACTACGAGAAGATTCAGTATTCAATTTTGTGTTAGCAGCAACTCGATTAGCTTCCCCTATTCTTAACAACTCCAAAAAATTCTGTTGGTCCCTGATATCTACAAGCGTTGCCCCAGGCATGGATACATCGCCGGTTCTTGGATCTTCCACAATAGGAATGTTATCATTTGCTGGATTAAGCAAGTCCTGGAGAGTCTCCATGTAAAGCTACACATTTTTGGCAGCCAAAGTATGAGTAAAAAATTAAACAATTAAAATGGCTTTGAAATGTTACATAAACAAAGAACACTTCATGATCAAACAAAATAGGACACAACCTGATGGGAAACTAGAAGATAAATATCAATGGATATGATGCAAAAAGCAGTTATACACATAAAAGTATACAACCTGCAGATACGAGACAGTGATAGAATCAGTATCTGGAGATAAGTCAGCAAGAATATCCTCCATGGAACGAACCATTATACCACGATCAGAGGTGTCTCCTTCCCCCAGTCGTCCAAGGGTAAAAGTTTTCCCCGTTCCAGTTTGACCATATGCCATCACAGTCCCATTATAACCATCAAGAACACTCTACAAACAAGATATCACAAACATTAAATAATAGAACATTGAAAAAAGATGACAATGTCATGAAGAATACAGTGTATTAACCATTAAAACTAGTGATGGTGTTCATCAAATCATAAATAACACTAATATAAAGCAGTAGATAGGACAGCTCGGTAAAGAATGTTTGTGACAATGAGGATGTCCACCATCCTAACAGACCTCCACAACCGGCTTAGCCACAACTTCATAGACACGCTTCTGTGATGCAAATTCAGTAAGCACCTCATCGAACTCATAAGTGTCGGAATCCCAATTGTTTCTACGAAGTTTCAGTCTTTTAAGCTGAAGGAGTGTAAAAACAAAAGGTTAATTAAACATAAAAAAGTCTTTACGCATAAAACAATTCAGTAGTATATCTATAAATCAAAACAAAACACGTTCTACAGACAGTTATTATTTATTAATTAAATAAAATGAATTAATTATTAATTAAATAAAATGAATGCACCTCTGGTTGTAATTCGACACAGTCAGCAAAATCAGCATCTGCCATCATTTCTTCAGCATTTCGAGGTCTCAATCTTACAGCCACTCGAACTCTTCCAGGCACTATACACAAAAGGATAAGATAACACATAGAACAATACACCATACCGGAAAGCACAATAAAAGAGAAAAAGCTTTTAATAGTCACATTGTTTTCAAGCAGCAGCTTTAATTCAAAATAAAAATACGATGAAAGTATAACTGACATCACACGGAAACTAAACTTCTGAACCCTAATATATATAAAATCTACAGGCATATTCGCCAGTGACCATTAAGGGCCCTTCAACCCTATACCTTGCTCATACAATGAACTGTTCTGTAGCCTTTTCGCCATCACAATACCAAAATCTTTTCCAACCCAATATTCACCTATCAAATTGCAATAGACAGCAAATGACACAGGAAGCATGCATGAGCCCCATTATATAGTGTGGTTGTTAGACATGGTGCTCATAGGCTCTACCCTGAACTATGTTATTTGCCAGGATTTTAGGAGTGGTTTCTCTTCTACATCAAGTGGTACCAAAGTCCAGTTGGTCCACTCTCAAGTGTGATCTATTCTTCCTAACAGACCAACACAGGACTTTCAATCCTATATCTTTGCATGTGGGACAGGAAAACCCCACTTAAATAAGTAGAGGCTCTCACCTAATGTCAATCTGGCTTTGCAGAGTGGATTCTCCTTTACAAGAGCAAGTTCCTACTGATTGAAACACATTATTTACTTCCCAGCTATAGGGTAAAAAAGTAGTAACTCACATCAATGACATCATGTTCTTATCTTATCTTAATGGAAAAAAATAAATTTGCATAAACACAAGATGTAGACGATATTTGTTTTGCCTTTGATTATACCATCTGCATCTCTGCATCAGAGATGCTGCTCTGAGACCTGCCTTTTATTCAATGATGAAGATATGACCTATATCATTGGGATCTGGATCAAACCCATGCTATCCTTGTGTTTAATGTTGTTCAAAGGTTGCAGCTACTAGCATCTTAAATCACTTTCCATAACAAGGATGAAAAAATAAATTGCAATTCAAAATTTGCATTACTTCAGGAGATATTTGCTGATTTGAATAGAAACATTCTTTTGCAAAATAAGATAATCCATTAGAATGAGATAAGGAATGGTGGATAAGATATTTTCCTTAGAAGCAACAAAAATAAACAAGGCACATACAAAACCAAGGAAAAAAAGTGAAAGTAAAGATCAAGAACAACCACAGAAGAAGCTTGCAATCCCATTAAAACGCAAAGGAAGCACCAGAACTGAACAAACAGACTGCAGAATGAAGAGTTGAAAAAGCTAAGAGAACTTTCACACTACTCATTCGAACTTTTTTTCCCCTTAGACCCTCCCATTTTGCTTAAAACCCCCGCTGATGAAAACACTAGCACCTAAAGCTGATAGACATTTTTATTAACAAATTCTGCACCGACATCTTCATTCATTCCCAAGCTCTAACGACACAAACATATCAAGGTTTCCAGATCTAAAATACAGATAGGGGGTTTAAAACAAACAATGACAAGCATGCATCACATCTGATTATCATTCAACAAACGGTTGGTCCTATATCACACATTAGCTTTCTAATTCACCATTCTAAATTCTAACAGTTAAAATTTTCCCCAAAAATAACAGTTTAACACATAATAAACATCAGAACAGAAATATACAAGCAAGAACAAATCAGTGCCATATATATATGAACAAAAAGTCCCCTTCTTATGCAATCGCTCTCACAATCCACGAAAGTCTCATGATTAGGTCACACGGAAAGTCATAATCAAGAGCGAGCAAAATCATATAAAATATAGTTAGCTTCATTATTGCGTCCTAATCCTCATTGGAGCTACATTAACATCCCCCCAATGACACACGCAAGTGCACTCTTTCTTTATACGGTTTAGTGTGTGATTAAGGGAATTGTAGAGAGAGCGAAAGACTAACCGGCATCGCCGTTGCGAGCGGCGGGGTTGGGGCGGCGAAGGGCGGATCCCGGCGAGGGGGAGGAGGGACGGGGGCGGGGCTTGAGAGGACGATCGAACTTGGCGCTTCCTCTTTGGGCGCCATTGCGGTGAAGGTTCGAAGCCATCGAGGTGAAAACGTGAAGAGAGTCAGCGGTTTTCGAAAATGGAGTGGGAGAGAAGAAGAGGAGAGGGAGGGAGTGAGAGGGGTGTGGTGGGGCCCATCGGTGTGACTGTGGGGTCGATGATTGGGGTGGGACCCACTCTGATTGTACTACTTTGATAGAGAGAGACTGTGACTGTGGTGGTGAAGTGAACTTCACTTTTCACATTTCACCTTTTATTGGATGGTTTTTAAGTTTAACTGTGTTTTATTTTTCTTTATTTAGCCTACGTTTCTTTCAATAGAAAATAAGGGGGGAGTTGAGAAGAAAAAATTGAGAGTAATATATTATTTTTTTATTTCTTTGAGACCATACATGAGAAAATGGACAAAAAAACAGTTATGTAGTACATGTTAAGTAATTAAACTCATTTAGTATTCAGTATTTGTTAAAATAAATTCTTAAGAGAATAAAAAATATTTATAAATAATTCACTCTTTTCAATTTTATTTATCTATTTATCTATCTCATTTAATTTACAATATACTTTATTTTTCACGTAGGAAATCCGGTACCCTTTTTATGGCAGAAAATTGAGAAATTTGGCTTGCTAAAAATCTTAAAGTCTTTGAAGGCAAAGACACATCAAACAACTAACTGATTTAGAAGACTGATTGTTTAGCTCATATTTTTAATTCAGTGATGTGTAACCATCCTGCTGAGTTAAATAATTGTATTAGACACATTAGATGGATTAACCCCCTGTTGGTTATGTTGCTATAAATGTGGATGGAAGCTCCCTTGGCAATCCTGGACCTGTTGGATATGGTGGTATTAAAAGGGACTGTCATGGTAATTGTTTGAAAGGGCTTTATGCCTTCCTTGGTTATTCTAGTATAATCCAAGCTGAATTGATGGGAATTTTGGCTGGGCTAAATCTTGCTTGGGATGAAGGTTTTAGGCAAATCAAATGTTGGTCAGATTCTCAACATGTTATCTCTCTTATTAAAGAGCCTTGTCCCAAATTTCATAAATTTGCTGCCATCATTAATGAAATTCAGAAGTTGTTATTAAGGAGCTGGGTTGTGGATATTGATCACATTCCAAGAGAGGGGAACCAATGTGCTCATGCTCTTGCCAAATTTGGAGCTCATTGTTCTTCTAGTTCAGTTGTAATTTTTTATTCTCATGAAGGTCTTAAGAAGCTTGTCTCTGCTGATACTAGAGGGCAAACATTTTTTAGGGGATGGATTCCTAGATAGTTCTAGATAGTATCTGTTTTTTTTTTTTTCATGTAACAAAAAAAATACTTTATTTTTCTCATTTCATTAAGAATAAAAAATTATATTAAATATTAATTTAATTTATTTTTATTTTTTCATTCAATTAAATAAGTGGAGAAGAGTTTTACTTTTTTTTCCTTTCAATTTTTTATTCATTTAAATAATATATATAATTCACTTATTTTTTATTTTATCTTTATTTTTTTCACAGTTTCCCTTTTCTCTATTTCTTTTCCAATTGGATGGGTTCTGATTTTTGTTTGATGGTGTAAATGAGAACATGAGAAAGAAGGAAGGAAGGAAGACAGGGATGCCACAAATCACTCACATTGTCTCCTGGCTGATGGTGCCTTAAAATGTGGGTGAAATTATGCAGCTTGTGTTCTTACTTTCTCAGGGACGAGCATCTCTCGAAGATTGAAATCACATAAAATATTTTTGTCTTCTTTTATTATTCTTTTTAATTAAAATATAAATTAAAAAAAAAATAATTTTATTTAAAAAATATAAAATATTATATTTGTATTGAAAGAAAGAGATATAAAATAGAAATAAGTAACTTTAATTTGTTTTTAAAATGATAGATTGTAAAATTAACTTTAATTAAAAGTAAATTAAATGGAGCAATTTACATTTAAATACTTTTATCCTAACAATAAATCTATAGTGAAATTTAATATAAAATTCTTAATTTAATAAGAAAATATTTTTTTTACTTTAACGTAACATATTTTTAATAAGTAACAATTTTATTTGACATTCAAACATAAAAAGATAAGGAAATATGTTTGTGTTTATAATTCCTAATCCACTTTTCAAATTCTAATGTATTCACTCCCTAGAGCTGCAATTGAGACTACTCTGTGCGGCCGATGTGATAGTGGGTTTTCCAGTTAGGTTAAAAACTTTTGGGAGTTATTCGAACTTCTAAAATAAAGGTTCGAGCCCTACATTTTTATGAGTAGCCGACTTTATTGGATTAGACTAAAAAATCTGAGAGTTATTCGGATTTCTAAAATAAAATCCTGAGCCCTACATTTTTTGCAGACTTTTACTAGTTGGTCTGATCGGGCTAACCCATCTTACCGACACTACAAAAAAAAGAGTACTTACTATCATGAAAAAATTGAAACTCTAACTTGATTCATTATGTGGTGACATTTATTTCATGAAAATTATGTGTTACATTTTGTGGAGACAAGAAATAAATTGTATTGTAACTTCTTATGCAATTTATAGAATAAATTGTGGTTCATTATTCTCTATTCTACTCACCTGAACATAAAATATATATTAATTATAACACAAGTTGATAATAGTAGTATGCACTAACTTAACAACAATTCACCTCTTCATTATATACTGGAATTCTAGCTACTTCCAAAATATGGAAGTTGAACTAGGTAATTCATCAATATGATGACATACTAACAAGAATAATAAAACATTTATCTAATCCAACAACACTATGACTAGAATTATTTCCTTCTCATATTTTTCATTAAAATTCCAGTAAAGTTTTCCTATTTTCTAACTTCCCCAAAATTACCAAACATCCTTCAGAGTCCAAATTCATCAGGTAGAACTAAAGAAAACAATATTCAAACAATACAATATCAACATATAACTTAATAACAGTTCATTATATCATCACACACTTGGATTCCAACTACTACCAAAACATGAAAGTTGGCATAAGTAATTCATGAATGTGATACTCATGCTAACAAAGATAATAAAAGCTCTATCAACTAGAATTAATTTTTGCTTGTAATTTTATCAAAATTTTGACTGAGTTATATGTGTTTATACAGCTTCACAAAAATTGTCAAACGTCTATTAGAATCTTAATTTACCAAACAAAACTAAAGAGAATAATTTACAAACAAGTGCAATATCAACATAGTCCTTGTTCATCAATAGGAGAAACATAATAACAAAGATAATAAAACATTATATATATCTTTATCTCTGATAAAAGTATTGTTCGATGAAGCGCTCACCAATATGCCAAAAGTAAGGGTGCAACTTATTTCCTCAAGGATCGCGTCTAGCTTAAGTGGCCGCGCCTATTATAGGTTCCATGGGTTGGGATGTTAAGCTCATCAAATCATAGGGGTGACTTTGACCAATAAAGGCAACAATCTCCCCCCGTGTCAATCGAATGATTCGAACCCATGACTTTGCTATGATACCACTTATTGGATACACAACTTTGTTTCCTTAAGAATTCTCAAAGCCGCATCTAATTTAAGGGATTGCGCCCATTATAAGCGTCAAGAGTTGGGATGTTAAGCCCATCAAACTATAAGGGTAGCGTTGAGCAATAAAACCAACAAGTATTCTATTAACACAACTTAAACTAACTAGTTGTAATTTCAAGATAAATAAACTTACTGTAATTACATATTTATGAAGTAGAATTTTTTTATAAAATAACGAGTTTAATCTTTATTGACCTCAATTGGTTGTTGTTATCTGTAAGTACCACATTTATGTTCAGGGAAGAATTATAAAATAAGACTATAAAAAGAAGTTAAAATTACAACTCTGGTTAAATATTGACTACAATAGAAATTATATACCACAGTGAGAAACTAATTTGTTCAAAGTGATGGTCTCTTTTCAGAATTTCATCGCGAAATATCCATAATCAACACTATTGGTCCATATAGGACACTATAAAAAACAAAGAATATTAAAGGTAATTAGTAGTGCTATATTTTTAAAAGTAATTTAGATGAAACTTTGTAACAATATTTATAACGGTTAAATTAACACTTGATCTACTTTCTAGAAATCTAGAATTTATCTATAATATTACATTTGGGTAGTTTTTTTCTATTGTTATTCAAGGTCTACTTTTTTGTATGGTTTTGTGAGGTCATTGAGTTACAGCTTTTGGGTCATTGGGTCATTCAATTGATAGCTTAAGTCATTCAAGGTCGCTTTTTGGATCACTTTTCTTAAGTATAATAATGATTTTTGAGTCATTTAATTGATAGCTTAATTGATTGTAACTAGCCTACTTCTTATGTGCTTTAAGAGTAAAAAGGCTATAAAATTTCATTTTATTAACAGACATTTGCATGAACAATATTTGTAGTGTGCATGTGTTATTGATTATAATTTTGTGATTTTGATTTAGTTTACAAAATTTAATTTGACTTTTTTTTCTCAAGTGTGTCAAGATTTTCAATGATTTGTTGTTGTCTTATATTTATTTATTGTGTATGGATTTTTATTCCCAAATTATTTTTATATATAATATATTTAACACAGGCACATATATATTAGTGCGTATTTATTAGTCTTCTTTATTTAAATGAATAATTTATTATAATATTAATACATACTTATTCTTTTTTTTTTGTGGATAAAGGGGGGCTAAGCCCTAGGAACAAAAACAAAAAAAAACTAGAAACCTCTAGGAAACAAAATACCTCTAGTATCTGCATCTAAACAAATAGACAAGAAGGGAGGGATCTCTGTATAGAGATTTACATCAGGGGAGTGATGAAGATAAAACTTTGCTATGGTATCTGCTGATTTATTAGCTTCCCGGAGCACATTCTAGAAACTAATAGACCAATCCTTCCTCATAAGAATTTGAATTTCATGAACAATGGGGAACAAAGAATGGGTCTCTTGACACCCAAGAAGAATTAGTCTAAGCGCAGGTGTAGAGTCCACTTCAACCAGAATCTTCTTATAGTTTCTTGACCACGCTATCTCGAGTAGGGATGGCAATTTTGTACTGTAAGTGGGGATACCCGCGGGGACTGCCCCATATGGGGTCCCGAGGATGGGGAATTTTCCCCCGTGAGGATGGGGACGGGGATCATTCTCCCCGCCCCGCGGCGTCCCCGCCCCACCACATACATATATAAATTTTTTATTTTAATGATATATATAATATACTATAATATAATATATATAATTTCTATTTTATATTATCCTAATTTTAATTTAAAAATTAAATTTCTAATTATTTTATATTATTTTTACTAATTTTATTCATTATGTTATATTTTTTATTTATTTTTATAATTATGGGGTCCCCGTGGGGACCCGTGGAGATGCGGGGAATGAGGATGAGGGAGAAAATTACCTCGAGGTGGGGATCGGGGACGGGGACGAGGATAAAATGGGGAGGCGGGGACGGGGAGCAGGGAGGTATCCCCCGCCCCCGCCCCGCGCGGGTGCCACCCCTAATCTGGAGGCCATTAAGGAATGCCAACAACTCAACTTCAAGGACAGAAACAGAGCCCAACTGGTACGCAAAAGCGAGCAAAAATCTGTGAATGGTTCCTAAAAATTCCTCCGCAAGCTGCATGAGAAGAACGAGAGGTGACTACCTTATTTGTGTTTAGTTTGATCCAGCCGCGGTCAGGAGGAACCCATCGAATCCAGTTAGAGGTGAAAGCTCTAACACAATGCGTTAGAGAGAGCTCATTTGTATGTAGAAATCGCAGAAGCCTCTGATATTTGGCATCGCATTTGCAAGCAAGTATCATGGATGTTAATTGGAGAAATTTCAAAAACAAGAGAGTTCCTTTTGCGCCAAATTCCCTACAACAACGAAAGCAAAAATCAGAGGCCAATCTTTGCGAGAAAGATGATCATGCGATGACAGCAAATTATAAGAAAACCAATCAATAAGATTAGAGTTGAAAAATTCCCTATAACGGCTTTGAGGGATAAAATAAATCCACACTTGTTTTGCCCATGTACATTCACGGATAGCATAAAGATTTGTTTCAGAGTTCTGCATGCAGCAGGGGTAAACATCAGAGTTGGCCTTATGGTGCCTGACACGACAAAAATTAGTGAAAAGAGCATTATTGGCTAGAAGCCAGAGAAATGCTCGAATTCTTTCAAGACAAGGGGAAGACCAAATCTTTTTAAATAGAATGGAATGAGATCCAGGCTCCCAATTATTAATTGCTTGGACAACAGATTTAACAGTGAACATTCCATCCCGTGAAGCAGACCAAAGAACAAAATCATGCCCAACCTCCAAATTAACAGGGATTTGAGAAATAGCATGAGTGATATTGGATGGAAGATCAAGGAGGTCCAAATTCCAGCCACCTAACGGAAGAATAAAATCAACCACTTTGGCCTGAATATTAACTCATGTATTCTGGGTACCATACTGAGAGAGCCCCATAATTTTCAATCCAAGGATTATGCCAATAGTTAATAGATTTTCCTTCACCAATCTTAAAAGAAAGATTATTTTAAAGAGTAGACCACCCCTTGCAAATTCCTTTTCAAATGTTAGAATCATGAGGACGTCTTTTGATACTCGGAATTAGATCACTCCCACGTGAATACTTGCTATAACACCTTTAACCCACAAATCTTCAGTATTATGAATAACCTTCCAACCAAGCTTTGTAACGTCCTAATTCCTAAATCCAAGAATAATGCCTCTTGGAAGCATATTCCTGAATTTCCGAAATTATTTAACGCATTATGAATATCGGAAATCAACATAATAGCTTAAGTAATCCAACAGTTACTTAAGCTTAATATAAATACATTCATCCGGTCAAAGTATGCCAACAGTGGCTCAATACAAAATAATAAGTTTCTATAGGCATGATGGGATATCCTTGTACATGTGTCCTGGAATAACTAAAGACATCCACCTATACATCACATGTACCAAGATATCTCGTCAAAAGAATACAAGAGTAATGCCTATACAAAAGAAGTCTGAATACATCAAGTAAGAGAGGTCAACATGACCTAAAAAAAGCCCTGCATACTCCAGTCAGGCTTCGGGTTGAGAACCCTACACTTCTAAAGAATCCACAAAGCGTGTGGTGAGACTAAAGTTCCAATGAGCGTGGTCATGAAAGCAATGTAGGTGTTCAGGAAAATGAAATGCACAGTGGAAACATATATACATAAGCATCAATCCTCAAAATTATCATCAACTTCATAATGATTGCAAACATAAGCCTCTTGGTGTTTTACCCATCACCATGGGGTCTTTTCTCTTACAACCTCTGGTCAAAACTGAGCTCAGTCTGTACAAGGAACGACTTTCTTGTATTCTTATTACTCTTACATAGTTCCTCAAGGCTCGAGAGCCCAAAATTCCTCTCATACCAAGGCATGCATAATTGTTCATAATGTAAGAGCCATTCAACACTTATCTACACATTCTCATAATGCATCATGTAGTTTCAAGAATACCCAATCAATCTTTGATGCATTCTATCAATGACATTTCTAAAAGTACTTGTAGTCACTCTATTATGATGAATCTACACTCTTAAATATTTTCCAATATATTAGTAATACAAAACCAAATTCATGACAATTTGATTTTTCACATTATGATTAACACCCTTGGAGAAGAAAATCCTAGTTTTATCATTATTTACCTTTTGACCGGAGTTAGAGCAAAATAAATCTAGATAGGTTTTAATAACTTGCACCTGATCGAGAGAAACCTCAGCAAAATGAATGATATCATCTGCAAAAAGAAGGTGTGAGAGTTTAGGCCTTCCTCGACAAATTGAGAAAGGTTTCCAAATATTGTGATTAACTACTGCATCAATAAGATGAGATAATCTTTCCACACATATAACAAATAAATAAGGTGAAATAGGATCGCCTTGACGGACACCTCTAGAACGGATGTAAAAGTCTAAGGCTTCTCCATTCCACAAAACACTCATAGATGTAATGGAAATACAATACCGGATAATATTATCTAGTATTCGTCCTTTAATGAGAGAATCAGGCAAACCAATATCCAGAAGAGTGTTCTTGACAAAATCCCAATTAAGGTTGTCATAAGCCTTCTCAAGATCAATCTTGATAGCCATCACACCTTTCTTACCTTTCTTTTTCCTCATTGAGTGAATATCCTTTTGAACAATAATAAAGTTGTCTGAACTGTGGCGCCCAGGAACAAAACTAGATTGAGTTGGGCCTATAATTTTAGGCATCAAAGCTTTAAGCCTATTAGAAATGATCTTGGTAATAACTTTATAGGATACATTGCACAGGCTAATAGGCCACAACATCTTCAAAGAGGTAGCAAGATGAACTTTCGAAATAAGAGTATTTAAGGTATGGTTTAAAGCTTGCACCTTAATTGGTTGGCTATGAATATGCTTAACAAGATCACATAGGGAGCTTCCAATATTATCCCATATATGTTGATAGAAAACAACTTGGAAACCATCACTACCTGGAGCTTTATACTTGCCCATACTGAAGAGAGGAGACCGAGCCTCACCATCTTTCAAAATGCCTGTTTAACATATCAACTTCTTGGGAGGTTAAGGAAGGGAAAAAACCTTGAATACAAAAAAAGGTAGAATCACCATCATCAGTATAAAGTGACTTGAAGAAAGTCGTAGCCATAGATTCAAGATGACTTTGATGGGTAATCCAATCTCCTTCTTCATTCTAAAGGGCTTCAATTTTATTTTTGCGTCTCCTAACCATAGTCATACCATGGACATAATTGGAATTTCTATCACCATATTTGAGCCATCTACATCTGGACTTTTGAAACCAAATCAACCCCTCATGAAGAAGAGTTTCATCCAATTCCTTCCAAAGACAAATTTGAAGATCCTAAAGGAAAAGGTTAGGCTCCATTTGAAGACTTCTATTAATACCATTAAGTCTGTTTATGAGCTTCTTCTTCATGTAGAAAACATTACCAAAGACCTGTTTATTCCAATCTTGTAAAGAGTCTTTAAAAGTGATAATGTTTCTGCTCCAATCTTCATCTGTCTTCCCGGTATTAGCCACCACACCTGAAAAATTTTCATCAGTTAGCCAAGAAGCAAGAAAACGAAAAAGACGCCTACCATGATTAGGAGTCGAACTTGGGTGGAACTGAATACACAAAGCATTGTGATCAGACTTAAACCACGAAAGATGCATAATGCCAGCTTCCTGGAAACGAGATCTCCAAGAAAGATTAATAAGCACTCTATCCAAACTTTCTTTTAATTGACCCCTGCTCCAGGTAAAAGTAGGGAATATGTACACTGCATCTAGAAAATTACAATCCTGCATCATCTCACAAAACTCACGAGAACTTCTTTGAGAGGTAGGAGTAATTCCACTAATTTTGTTATGATCATAAAGAAAAGCATTAAAATCACTAATAACACACCAAGGACCATAGATATTATCATAAATATTACGAAGCTCAACCCAAAGACTTCTTTTGGAGGAAATTAAGGGACTAGCATAAACATCAGTCAAGGTCCAAGGATTATTATTCATAAATTGGACCACCATATGGACATGTTGAGTAGAGGGATCAATAATATCAACTTTCCAGGTGCTCTTATCCCACAAGCACCAAATGCCACCAGACCTAGCTGTAGAATCAACAATGAACACACCGTCAAATTTTAACAGTTTAATAATTTTATTGGTACGAGCGCCACTTACCTGAGTTTCCAAAATAATAAGAAAAGAAGTCAAAGGAACGACATATCTCACTGATTAAGTTGGGACAAGTTTGGGCACCCACACCCCTTGAATTCCAGGATATAATATTCATGAGGAAGTCGGTTGGGGGGTGCCTGAAATGGCTGGAGAGGTCAACGAAGTATTTTCTTCTTCCATATGGTGTTTAACACCATCCACTCGAGTAGGATCCTGAATAGAAGATTTAGCCAAAGAATCAGAATTCTGACAATATTCTTTGTTGGAAGAGGTACACTTATTTGGGGGACTATGAGCTCTCTCAATAGATTTTATAGCCTTTTGTTTATTCTGAACAAAGGCCAAAGTCTCATCATCAATAATCATCATATTATTATCAAGAGCATTA
Source organism: Sesbania bispinosa (assembly GCA_026901365.1). Classification (NCBI taxonomy): domain Eukaryota; kingdom Viridiplantae; phylum Streptophyta; class Magnoliopsida; order Fabales; family Fabaceae; genus Sesbania; species Sesbania bispinosa. The sequence continues at coordinate 1,342,622 of QLOH01000165.1, read as the reverse complement.
TTAATATTGTGATGTAGAGTAACTTGATCATGTTGGGATTCTTCGATAATTTTGATCTATTGGAAAACCTACTCTTGATAATCGTGAACTTTTTTTATCAATTTTTGACCCAGTACTAGCTTCATTCCTAATTTGGAAAACCTTGAAGGATGTACCTATATTAGTCTTAGCATTTCTCTGGAGCGTCTGCCTGCTAACTAAATTACTAACTTCTATTTTTTTGACAATGGGCTTAATGCCTGTCCCTTTCAATTGCAATTTCTCCTTAGGCCTACTTGATGAGCTAAGCATTGAGGGTATTTCTTTTGTTGATTTTTTTCCAGTTGCTGGGTTACAGACCTTACTTGTGAAAATACTGGGCTTACTAAAGCTCGGCACAACTGTAGCTTTGTTCTCAACAGCATCCCGCTCAGCTACAACATGTGGACGGGCCTTTATGCACCGCAGAATTAGAGACTTCCTTAGCTTGTTGAATGGACTGGCTTGCCTTGATTTGCTCTGGATTAACTACATTTTTATTGGAGTTTCATTTCCGATTTGGTCTCCTAACAATCATCCAAGGACCGTAAAGATCGTTGCCTTCCTTTTTCGTTCCTTTTCTACCGTTAGTGATTTCCGGATTTTCTCCCATTCCATCAAAGTTACGATCCTTTCCATTATGGTTGATTGCCACGTTTTCTTGTTGATTGTCCACCTCAGCCCTTGGAGCGCCGTCAGGAGGAACAACTGTAGCAAGAGTGACTATGTGACCACCACCTTCCATTTCATGGCCATGGCTAGGATACACATGCTTCTCCGAGCGGTTGGTCAATTTATGGCCATATCGACCACATTCAAAACAGATAAGGTGGAACCCTTCACACTCTAAGTGAACTTCCTTGCCCAAAACTTGAATTTTAGAAACTAAAGGATTAGAAAGATCAATTTCAACACAAATTCTAGCAAACTTACCCATGAATGGATTGAAGTTAGTTTGTCCATTTTCAATGTGTCCTAGTATATTGCCCACCCCCATAAGAAACTAACATTGTATAGTTCCAAAGAGAGTTTCTGAATCTGAATCCTTACAGGCAATCTCCTAAAGGCTTGATTATCAAGAAAGAACAAAGGTTTCCATCTCTGAACAGTTAAATAATGATATGCTATCATCCACGGACCTTCAAAGAGAGCATGGTTGTAATCCTTCATAGAAGTGAAACGAACCGCATGCATGTCAATAATGCTGATAGAACCCTTCTTAACTTAGCTACGTTGTAATTTGGCTTCAATGACTTTATAATTAACCATTCTTCCAAGAAGTTTCACAATATATAAGGGAGTCTTTCCAGGGATTTGACCAAGCTGTTAATTCCTCCTTAGAAATGGGAATCACAGGAACAGGTACCAAGGTTTATCATGATCAGTGGTAAGATCCAAGAATTCATTCTTGAACCATTGACTATCATCTTTTCTACCGTCTCCAATCAAGCTACCAGTTTGGAAAAGAGACTAATGTATGACAGACCAGATTGCTTTCCTTATACCTTTTTAGAATTTTCCAAGGGAGAATAAACATCTTTGCATTTTTTAGTGCTCCATTGAAGAAGGTCGACCTCCTCTATAGAAACCCTACCAGAGCTCATTTTTTACTCATCACTAGCTCCAAGAACAGTACATACATTAAAAAAATTTAATACATACTAAATACATACTTATTCATTTGATCATAAATAGTCCAATAGTTTTTCATTTTTATTAAAATCATTACATATTTTATTTAAATTTTTTAAATCTATATTACTACTACTGCATGCTAAATTTATCATGTTTTTATTTATCTATTTAACTATTAAAAAGGGAAATGTGAATTACATATTTTTTTATATTGTAAATGTTATAATATAATTATTAATTATTTTAAATCCTAATTTTGTTCAAGACACTGGTTTCTAATTTTGTTCAAGACACGCTGCAAAATAAGAACCCAAAATTGAATAATTTGAGCAAGTATATGGTTGTTGAATTTACATATATAAAAAACAGGCGGTGCTCGAACAAAAAAAAGGCACTACTGTTATAAGAAAGTAGTCTGTAAAGACAATGTTATAGAATAATAGTTTTAATTTATAATTCAACTTAAATTTAATGAAGTGATTTTTGAAGTTTGTGATGAATCCATTCTAGCATTTTCTTTTCCATGAAATGAAAATTGGACGCAACCATTTTGTATTTCTTGGATTTGTGAAGTATATATAAATATAAAGATATACTTTTTAGCTTTTTGTAATCTGTCATTATTCAATTGATATAAGTATTACTAACGATATATGTTTTGTAAGCATATCTATATGTTCCCTGGATTAATTAAGATATAATACTAAAAATGTAATTAATATATTTTTACAAAATTATTAAGCAAAATGGTTTTTACTTTATTTATTTTTTCAATCCAAATAATGAAATAGTTTAATCAATTTACATAAAAAAATGTTTATTTGAAGAGGGATAATAATATTTTTTTTGTTTAATTTTGTCCCATGTATTTCAGAAACATATTCATTTCTACTTTTTAAACATGCTTTATACAATATCTTAAGTACTACTATTACTACTATTGTTATTAGCAAAATGTGGATAGACACTGTCATGTCTTTCCTTTAGTAATAATAATTAAAAACAAATAAATACTGAATAATGAAATAATATAAATATTCCTTGGATATGTTTATGGTGTAATACTAATAATGAATACATTACCAACCCATCCCGTTACATTTGGCCTCCATATTTACTAACCTATCATATAATAGTATACCTTTTTCGTATGGTTTGATTGAATTATTTTATTATATAAAAAATTATCAAAACATATAATATGAAAATTCACCTTTTCCTTCTCTCATAATATATGGCCTACCACCAGATTTAATAGTTGAACTCTGTAAAATTCAAACAGATCCACAGGAAAAGGAAGAACAATCTCATCTGGATCTTTCAATCCCCACACAACTACCAACACGGCAGTCTCAAATTGCAAGAGGGATTGCATTCAATCAGAATTACTTACAGAACACGTCTAAGAAAAAAGGGTATGATCGAAGAAACCATTTTCGTTCTTTCTTTCTTTCGCATTTGGACGTTTAGAACAAACACTCCATTAGTTTTTGTACAATATATATTGGATTGTTTGATATAGTTTTGTAGAAAAAACGACAGTGCTTGGAATTAGAGAAAGAAATGAGCAAGAAGCAAACAATGAATTTGGACGACGAGCAAATTGTAGAGTTAAGAGGTTGGTTCTATCGTAACAACGATGGAAGCCTGACACAATTGGAGCTAAGCTCACTTCTCCGATCGTTGGGTCCGAAGCCGAGCCCTGAGCAGTTGGAAGGGTTCATTCAGAAGGCGGCAACGGCCTCATAGAATTCTCGGAGTTTGTGGCTTTGGTTGCGCCCGAGTTGCTGCCGGCGAAGTCTCCGTACACAGAGGAGCAATTGCGGCAACTGTTCAGAATGTTCGATAGGGATGGAAATGGCTTCATTACCACAGCTGAGTTGGCTCACTCTATGGCCAAAATCGGCCACGCTCTCACAGTTGAGGAGTTAACGGGGATGATCAAGGAGGCTGATACAGATGGTGATGGCATGATCAATTTCCATGAGTTTGCTCATGCTATAACTTCTGCTGCTTTTGATAATTCCTGGGCTTAATGGTAAAACCTTTATCAATTGCTTTTAAATTAAAAGAACAAGTCGAAAATGCTCTCACATCCAATAATCATCCACGTATTTTGGGGTGGGAAGAGACAAAAACTCTTCCAAGATAGACTTTACCACCGCATCTGCAAATATCTTTCCACTCTTCCATATCCTTACACTAGCACTAGCAAACAAGAAGTTAAGCATGGTACTGTAAAAATAGTTCTTTGTATTGATGACATTTAAAGTAGCAGTACTGTGTGTATTTCTTTTTTTTTTTTTTTGTTATAGTCGATATTGTTAGAAGGAGAAATAGTGTGTCCACGAGATATTTCAGTTATACAAAAGCTGAAATTAAGAGTTATCCGAGGTATTTTTTTTAAAGCTCAATTTTTCAGCTATTAATTGATGTCTTTATATGTCACTTTTATCATTTTCAATCAAATCAATTAGGGCCTGTTTGGTTTGCATTTTCATTTCCTGTTTCCTGTTTTCAAGAATTTTACAAAGGAAAAATTGGAAATGCTGAAAACAATAATTTGTTGTTTTCATCATTTCCAGCTTTTCCTTTGTAAAATTTTAGAAAACAAGAAACATAATGAAAACAGGAAATGGAAACAGAAAATGAAAATGTAAACCAAAGGCCTTTATTTTTTTTTATTTTTTTAACTAGCTTTGATTTTTAGCTAACTTTTCAAATTTCATCTACTTCTAATTAAACAAGTCTACTTCAAAACATTTAATTCATCCGTTGCAAAAATCAATCACGTAAAGAGAATTTTTTTAGTTTCATTTTTGTTGTACAAAAAATGAAGATAGAAACAATACTTTCACCTACTACATTGAGTTTCCGAAACAAGAAGAGAAAGTCCCCTACTGAAAGTAAATTGCTATGTTATCATGCCTAATATGCTTGCACATCAATAAGCTTTTCATATAAGGAGACAATTTCAACACTCTCAACATTTAACATAATTTTAAACATTCAAACATTTGTTTTGACAATCCAACACTAAAGGAAGCATTATCTCTAACATCTCTTAGTTTTTGGAGCTTATAACTATAAAACTTGAAGACTTGAATACTATAAAGCTGAGAACATTTAAACACAATGACTCTATGGCATTTATCTATCTAAATTAATTATTTTTAAATTTTTAGAAAATCCTAGTTATCTCCTAGCATTCATTAACATTAAAAACTCTTGATGTGATTTTAAGTGATAAATTTTATTCATCTATTTCTTTTATTGTAACATGTGTGAGTGAAGTCTAAAGATTTTTGTTAGAAAATACTAGTTCGTATTATAAAGCATAAAAAAGCTTGGAAAAAAACTATTATTATAAGGTTATAATTAGTTGGTGAAGAACATTTCTTCATAATTTTCTTATGTGAGTAACAACTCTTTAAATAGGGATAGTGGACAATGGTGATATATCCAAGTATATATGTTTTGAATTTTATATTTTTAGAACCATCCATCTAACTTTTAGAATACCTTGATATTTTCAAAGATTAATAAATATCCCAGAGAGATGTGCATGATATTCATAAAGTCTTTTAGAATTCCTTTAAAACTCAATTGTTCAATTCAATAATCCATATATATTAAATTTAAGATCTCATGATTATAGAAACATGTATACTTAAAGATGTATATCATATATACACCAAATAAATATCTGCATATCTCATAAATATTATTTAAAAAATTTTGTCAATATAATTACGATAACATAATATTATGATAAATATTATGTTTTTTTTATTATGAAGTAGGTTTCAATAATTTATAATACACCCGTAAAATCACTATTATCTAAATTAAATATTTTAATACAATGAGTTAGATATCCCAATTTGTTTTTCTTTTACATATAATTTCTGACATACCACTACTTATATAAATTAATATTTTAATTCAATGAGTTATGTTTAACTCAACTTTTTTATGCTATAGTCATAAAAAAAACTATTTTTATGTTATTAAAAATAAGATTGTCAAATAACAATAAAATGACATGCTTATTTTTGTGTGTGTTTGTGTACATATAGGTATATTAAGTGAGAATATGAGAATGTGAAAAAAGGTTGATTTTAACCATTTATTATTCTTACTTACATTTAAGTGAAATCAATGTTGATTATTTATACATGACTGAATGATCAAATTAACTCCTCACGGGCTCGCACCTCTTGTATTCCCACTTGATGCACTCTTAATTATATAAAGCATATTTGTTTTTGTATTTCATTTGATTCAACTTGTGTCCATCTCAACGTCTAAACAAACACACTAATGATGTATTTAGTGTAACATCCCGGTTTTCACAAATAAATTTATAAATGAGATTAGGAGTAGAAAAGAGTTTTATAAAAGAAACAAGGTGAATAGAGGGTTAAATATGTGTTAGAGGGCATAACATTGCCTCTTGCTCGCTCAAGCGAGAAATGGCTCGCTTGAGCAAGGAGGAATGGAAAATTGGAAGTTCCATTTTGGAGGATTTTCGCTCAATTAGCGAGGCCATTCTCGCTTGGGCAAAAAACTCAATCAAAGTGGGTAAAACTTGCGCTAATATTAATATTTTCACTTGAGCGAGAGTCACCTCGCTCAAGCAAAAAAGAGACAGAGAAAGGGTTCTCTCTGGACATTTTTTGCTTAAGTGAGGAGGGTCTCGCTCAAGTGAGAAACATGTTCTTGCTCAAGCGAGAATCTCCTAGAGAGATACTGTCTCCATCTCGCTCATGCGAGAGATTCTCACTTGAGTGAGAATGCGTGAGATCAGTTTTTTAAAAGCTTTGAGTTAGGTCACCCAATTCATTTGTTACATTTCAAACACATTCTAGAGAGAGGCTCTCCACCAAGGATTGGATTGAAGAAGGAGAATGAGTTGCTCACCCTCACACCATCCCTACCTCTTCCCTTCTTCTCTCTTGGAGTTGTGATTTGTAAGTATAGCTCACACACCACTCCATTTCTTGCTTGTAATCCTCATTTATGATCCCTCTTCTATTATTCCCCTTCCAATCTTAATTGTGGTATGTTTATTGCTTATTGTTTGTGGTGTGCCCTAGTTTATTCCCTTTACCTAGGTTTTTCATGTTGAATATTCACATTTAGAGCTAGGGTTTGGTTGTATGAGGGCTTAACGGAATATGGGATTCTATACTATGTGGGTTCACACCTTATAATGGTATTTTCATGATTTATATGAGTTTCAAGCAAAACCCCTTTAAGTTTCATGTAGTCTGAGCTTAGGTCTAGTTTCATGTAGTCTCAATCTCACCATTAAGCAAGAACCATCAAGCCTACTCTCAACTCACACTTGAGGAGAAAAATGGGCATAATGCCTTTACTCTATTCATCAAAGTTGTGATACAAGAGAGAGAAGCCTCTTATTTATAGGAGAAAGGGGGCGGCCAAGAAGGGGAAGGAAAATGGAAAAATTAAAGATGAGTGAAAACACTCCTAAGTGGGTCTTGAACCCCGAACCCCTTGGCTAATTAGCTAAGCTAATACTTAAGCCAATAAACCCACAAAGTTAGCGCCCCTGTTCTTGAAAGAAAAGGAAAAATTACATTCATGTCCTAATTACAATTAATACTCTAATTAATCTAATTAAATCCAAATTAAGGTGAAGTCTTCTTGTTGACCTGGTCAAGGGTGGTCAAAGGTCAAAAGGTCAAAGGTTGACCATGGGAGGGGTTGACCAAAACATGGTTGACCAAGGCTTGGTCCAGCTCTATGCGCCCAAGTCAGGCCCAGGCTCCCCTTCAGCTCCGCTGCCAGCTCAGAGTTCCACTGGCAGTTGCCATCACTAGAGCTGGGATGTTTAAAAGAATTTATGCAATTGAACTGATGGTGATGTATCATCTTTAGCATGGAATTGCTTTGAACCTCCCCTTCCCCATTCTGAAGCACATGGAGCGTGCATTCAACAATGCCAAGATGACTGCCTCTCTCCCTTTTGGTATGTTGAATACCAAATTATTAAAACATTTTAAAGTGGACCTCTCTGGAAGCGAAGACACGAAGGAAAAGCCAACCTTCTTGAAAATCAAATATCCAGTCTTTGAAGCTAGACGGTAAGTCCATTCCTCCTCCCACTTTTACTATTCCTTCTGACTCTCCTTCAAAAATTCCTCCCTCTGTTCAAGCATCTCCATCCTCTAAAATGTCCTGTACAGAGACAGTGACAAAGAAGAAAAAGAAGAAAGTTGTGAAAGAAATTACTGGTGAGGGATCTCAAGTAGGACTTGAGATCCAGAAGAAGAATGAAAAGAAAAGAAAATCTCACCATGAAGTCTCAACTGAGACTGAGACAAGAAGAAAGAAGAAGAAGGAAAGAACAAAGGACATCTCTTCTGCTTTAGCGCAATCTGACCCTCAACCTCTGAGATCAGAACCATCACACCCATCTGAAAATGTTGAGATGCCTACTGAGACTAAAGCTCAAGAAGAACCTCAAGTCGAACATGTTCAGACTCCACCAGCTTCACCACATCTCACTACTCCACAATCACCCTCACCAATCACAAAGATAGTGGCTGAGACTCTTGCTAGCCTGGACAAGGAGACAACTGTGTTAGAACCACAAGAAACACTATAAGGGGGGTTGAATAGTGTTTTATAATTCTTTACAAATTTTATGAAAACCTTTTCTAAAACAAGCAAAGTGATTTTCAAATGATTTGAGCAACCTTCCGAAACTGGAGTTTTCAATAACTTGCTGATATGAATCAGCAGGTTCAGTAAAATGGTTTTGAAATAGTTTTGCTTGATAAACAAAGTTGTTTTGTTGCGCAAATTTATAACGACACTTTTTAGAACCCTCCTTTGTTAGTTAAAATAGAAAGAAAAGAGATAAGGGTTGAGAAAACTTAGCCAAGCAAATTATCATGGTTCACCCACTAACACAGTGAGCTACGTCCAGTCCCAGGGCAAACACACCACTGGATTTTCGACTAATCAGATATGATACAAGTATTATTTCCCCCCAGCCTCTTCAGGCTAAAAACCAAGAATTTTTTTAACAAAGCCTCTCCAGACTAAACAACAAGTATTCTTTGGACACAACCTCTTCAGGCTAAACAACAAGTATTCTTTGTTCCTCCAAGCCTCTTCAGGCTCTCAGACACTTTACAGTGTTTACAATGAAAGATAGGTTTAAGTTTTTGACAAACTTAAACACAAGAGTTCTTGTACAAAGGGACACTGAGTAAACCTCAGGATACAAAAATAAATATTCTAAGTACAAAGAAATTCAAAGACATGTAGCAGAGTGTTGGCTTGATAGAATTTCTTATTAAGCTTGGTCGGCATCCTCAAAGTCTTTTGAGAAGCTATTTATAGAGTCTTGAAATAAAACCGTTGAAGATTGCTTGAGACACCATTGAGAGATAACATTAAATGTTGTTGAGACATTGAAACAATCTTCTTTAAATTAAAGCTTCTGACTTTTGAGACTTGCAGGTGTTGCAGTCTGTAACACTGCTCTGACACGTACAACAGGTTCCTTTTTAGGGTAAGATGGCTTTGACAACAAAAAAGGATCTCTGAAAAATATTCTTTAAATGAATCAAACTTGCTTCAGACGTTAATGGTGTATTGAAGTCTTGAGCAGGCAGCTTCTAGACTTTAGTCAAATGCTATAATGTAGGTCTTCAGCAGTTCTTCTATAATAAATGATTTTTGTAACACTTCTGAAGGTAGAGATGAATTCAGCAGGTCTTAGCTTTTCAGAAGGTTCCTCACATCAGCAGGTTCAACTTGAGGTTTCCTTTTTACAGTACTTGCTTAAACAATTAAGCAAAATACCTTCAAGTGATACTCTTCTTATAATAATGCTTTCAAATCAAATCATCCCTTTTTAAATCGAATTTGTTGTCTATTAAAACTTAGGATTTGCGAGTCCTTAAAACATTATTAATTTCTTTAATAACATTTTGAGACTCAACATTCTCCCCCTTTTTAATGATGACAAATTTGTTTAAAAAGAAACTCAGCAAATATCTGAAGGGAAATTAAAGAGTAAAGATTAGAATATACTCCCCCTGTTTTAGATACTTGTTCTGAAAACTTTGCTCCCCTTGAAACAAAGATTTCTTCTAGAAACATTTGCTTTAAATATCAGAAACTTTAATTTTAGATTTCAATATTTTTTTAATACTCCCCCTTTTGTCATTATTCAAAAGGGTGGGTAGAAGAAAATAGACATAATAATTGTATTCAATAAATACGAGGTAGGTAACAAATCAATGTTCAAGCAAGAATGTTCAATTACTGCAACACATAATCGTACGTAACAAACTTAAATACGAGATAAGCGCAATAAATGTATGTAGATAAATCATGCATCACGAAAGGAGAGAAAATATCATCATATTTAAACATTCAGAAGGTTCTAAAACAAAACAGAAAGTTGTGAACACATAGACTCTCTTAATTTGGCAAATTAAAAACTATTGGTCCTCTTAAGCTTGGGCTTGGAATCTACACTCTGAGAACGAAGAGGAACAACATTCAAATGCCTCATCATGTTTTGCAGTATATTGTTTTTCCTTCTCAACCTTCTGATGTCTTCTTCCTTCACGACAAGCATCTCAGCAAGATCAGCTTCCTTGTAAATGATATACACATGCTTCTAGTGAAAGGTGATTTCCACAAAACTAACTGGGAATCCAAAATCAGCAGGATTAGCTACCCAGACAAGTATAAACTGTAGGAGTATATGGCATAGCAGCCCAATCCTTATCACAGTATTCCTTCAGCATATGATCACAGCTTGGAAAGTTGCCAGGGAACCAAGTCTTGAACTCCTGGGTAAAAAGGGAGCTCTTGGTCATGCATTCAACAAAGTCATACCTTGTACCAGAGCAAGATCCTTCCTTTTCTCTTTCAATCCAATAAGAATCCCAGATCCTGTCTCTATAAGTATGGTCAAAACCCCATAAGCTTCAAGGTCTTCAGGGAGTCTCTCCCATTCTTCTTTGTTGAGAGGTTCAGGATGTTCCAAGTAAGCAGTATAGAACTTTGTTTGTTTCCCTTTATCTTCAGGACCTTCTACAAAAGGTAGCTTTGGAACAATCCTATCCGGTTGCCAATAAACCTTAGTTGATGGTTTCATGGTGATTGGTTTTGGTGGCTTGAAACCTCTGCAACCAACCTTTTCAGCAATATATTTTGAATACACCTCAGCTTCATGTTCAACTTTCTGATAAGGAACCAGTCTTCAGCAGGTATAGCCACCGCCTCTGGTGAACTTACGTCAATTTTCTCCCAGTAATGGTTGGGAGGTTGTACTCCTTGTCTAATCTTTTCAAGCTGATCAGATCCTCCCCCTGTAGCCTTGGCCATCCTCCTCAATCTTGCATCTTCAATAGAATCTACGTGCAGGCTTACTTTTCTAGGAGGCTGTAATGGTAAATGGTTCTTGAAAAATAGTAGTTCCTCATAGAGATTTGGAAACTTTGGAACCCTAAGCCTCAGATTGAAAGGGGTATCAAAGAATTTATGTGGGACTTCAACAACTTTCAAGATATCATTAAAGCTTAGAGTTGGTGCTACTCTATCAAAAGTAGGCTCTCTGGTATAGTCCCTTGTCTTAGGTTTCCACATTCTTTCCCTTGGGTTGAGGTTGCCTTCCCAAACAAACTTCCCATTGCCTTTATCAACATAATTTCCTCTGGATTCCAAGTCAATAAAGCTGAACAAGGTGGGAGCTGGAGCCAGTTGACTTGGCACCCTCTTATCAGAAATATCAACATCAAAGAATGATGGGGGTGGAGGACTTGAAGAAGGTAGGTCATGATCTTCAACATGTTCAGTCCTCAAAGGAACAACAGGAATGGACTTGCCTTGGTAATCAGTTTCTCAGAAACCATAGGATCATCATTACAAGACTTTACACCCTTGGTACTGTTAACAGGTGCATCTTCCTTATCAGTACTTGAAACAACAAAAATCTCAGTAGGTTCACCTTTGTTGTTATCAACAGGTGCAATCTCATCAGCAGCAACCTTCTCAGTAGATTCACCAATTGGTGTAACCTCTTCAACCTTATCAGCAATAGGTTGGTTTATTTCTTCAATAACATCAGGTTTTTCAACCTTAGAACCATTTTCAACAATGGTAACAGTATCTACCATCTTCATAGGAACTTCAGCAGGATCCATGTCATCCTCTAGATTAGAAGGATCAAGGTTGTCAAAACGTACCTTGGTCTTCTTATAGAGTTGAACTTCTAGAATAGGCTTCAATGCAGCTTTTTGAAGCTTTTTCTGGTGCAGTTTGGTCTTGGTGAAATCATAAGCAACAAAAGGTGTATGAGGTTTTACTTGCCTCTTAACTATCCTTTCTCCTTTAGGGTTCAGCACCTCCTGAGACCCAACTTTCTTCAGAGCTTCTTGAAAGATGCTTGAATAATCTCTTAGAATGGATTTGCTCCTGGTGATCATGGGAGCAGGAGTAGGAGCTTGAGCCTCTTTTCTGTCAGGTGATAGTAATCTCCTGTGCTTTGACCTAGCATCTTTGGAAGGTCTTTTCCTTTTAGTTTTAGCAGCTCTCTCCAGTTGTTCATCTTTAATCATGGCCTTTTAGGCAGCTTCAGCCATGGCCCTATCATTTTCTTCTTGCTCCTTTCTTTTTCTATTCTCTTCTTCATCAATGACAACAATAGTCTCTACCACTTTTTGGATCTGGATGCAAAGTAGATAGAGGCTTGATGAGAAGAGGTTCTGAAGTATCATCCACCTGAGCCTGTCCCTTTGTAGATAAGGTAGGCTTACCAGTTTTAGCAGGCACTTTAGTTGCCTGACCCACAATTTCAGAGGGTTCATTGTAAACCTTCTTAATAGGTTCAGGTTCCTGTTGAGTGGATGCTTCAACTATTTTCTCAGATGAAGTAGCCTTCTGATAGGATGCCTTTACTTCTCTCATCCTTTCCAGATAAGCAGGAGTGAGAATCTTCTAAGTGACCTTGATTCTTAGCCTCTTTACCACCTTCTTTTCAGGAGTAACCTCAGCAGGTTTGAACTCCTCCTTATGAACATCAACTTGTAGCTCCTCTTCCTGAATTTGTAGCATGCCTTCTGGAAAGCAGCAACTTGAGCCTTCTGCCTTGGCTTAATAGCACTTTTAGCAGGTTTCTTCAAAAGCCTCATTTGCTTTAAGGTGGTAACATTGAAGTAACTTGGAGGCCTGTGGTCAAACTTCTCTTCTAAAGGTATGCAGTGATGCTTCAGAATCTTCATAATGAGCGTGTTGTGAGGAAGATTTGTTGCAAATTCTTTGTTCCTCTTTGACATACTGTAGAGGATGATCCATGGAAGGTTTATCTTCTTCTTCATCATGAAGTGAATCAGACAAAACCTTTCTAATTCAGAAATATGGTCTTTTCCACCACCCTTGGGAATGATACAACATCCAAGAATAGCTAACAGCACTCTGGGTATAGGTAGCAACCCAGTTCCCTTAGGGTTTGCAGGGTACTTAGCACCGAACAACAGCTTGTTGTACTTAGCTACTCCTCCATGATGAACTTCCTAGTCTGGGTAGAACGAAGCTCCTTCAGCTTTGACTCCTGTAACTTCAGCAATAGTGGAAGTTTTCACAGTGAAATCTATTCCCATCATAGTGCTTCCTAGCCAGATTTTGTTCTCATGTTCCACCACTATGAGATTCTTCTAGAATTCAAGAACACTTTCTTCATGCCATCCACAGTCAATGGAATAAAAGAAGGGAAGCCAGCTAGCGCACTTGAAATGATCAGTGAGGTCGAATCCATTCTCAGCTAGACTTTTGAAGTTTACACATCTAGATGGGACAATCTTCCCACCAGCTTTGGAAGCAGCACTCACATTCTTCTTGGTGGCCATTTTTTATTAGAAGGAGTGAGTAGGGTTTCTGAAAGCTTGGAACTCTGAGAGGTTTTGAGAGCACAGAGACAGCAAAATGGCATAAGCAAACAGTAGAAAGCAAGAGAGAGGGTAACCGTGCAACCTTCTCTCAACGCCTATAAATAGCCTTCAGAATAGCATTAATGATGATAGGTACTGGCTGCGCAGACATAGGGAGACGTGCAATCGTGCAAGTTTATAGAGTAGGTGAAAGACCAATCGTCTCAGAGTGCCACGTGATTAAGTGCCAATTTCAGAAAGTATGTGTTTTAGAAAGTTCATAAATTTTAGCAAGTATACACACACATCAGAGAGTTCATTCATTTCAGAAAGTTATATGCATAAAATTTTTCACACATTTTCAAACAATTTCAGATAGTCATAGATATTAAAACTGTAGTATTAAACAATGTTACCAGCAGGGATACTTATGGATTTGAGTTGATAACATGCTTTTGCTGAGACTCAACATTGTTTTCAGCAGAGATTTTGATGTTTCAGCAACTTGTGTTGAAAGCTCCTGGGACATAGACTTTCTTTTCATCTTGAGTTCCTCTCATCCATTCTTCTGCAGTGATTTTGGGAGTCTTCTTTTCTTTGTTTAAAACATCTGCAAGAGAAATAATAAGAGTTTTTTGTACCCATATTTTCTTGGGTCCACCAGGGTCAGTTACAGGTACAGGTTCCTCATCCTGTTTGCATTCAGATTTAAATAATCTGTGCTTATCACAATGAGACACCCATCAACCTTTTTCCTTATCCTTTTTAGGTTGATCAGAACTTGATGATTTAGGTGATAGTTTTTCAGAGAAACCTAAGCCTCTTTTATCATTTAACCTTTTCTGAGTTCTCAATAATCTGTTAAGATTATTTGTTCCTTCAGTAAAGTTGGCTAGGTCTTTAGTAAGTTCCAAAATCTGTCCTTAAAGTTCCTATTTTTCTTCAAGTAGATTTTTGAATTTACTATTCTCTTGTGCCTGAAGCTCTTCTTTAAGTATAAGATTTTCCTTTTCAAAATCCTTGTTTTTATTGCATGCAGCAGCATATGCAATTGAAAGTTTCTTGCTACCATCAACTAAGTCATCATATTCATCAAGAAGAGTTAGGGATGTTGCCTTAGGATCAGACTCTTCTGATTGATTTGCAATTAAACACTGATTTTCTTCATTTGATGAATCTTCTTCACTTTCAGAGGATTGCTCTTCTGTGGACTTGTAATCCTCATCTTCTATAAGAGCATATGAGGCTAGCCAATCCCATATTTCCTTGGAAGAGTAAAATCCCTTTACCATTTCATACTAAACTTTGTTCAGAGAACAAATCATGTAGAGATTGGCTTGAGCATTTAGTTGAACTTTAATCTTTTGTTAATGGGACCACTCAGCTTTGGAAATGGGTATTCCATTTCTCATGGGAACATAATTACCATCAGTAACTATATCCTAGAGATCTAAATTATAACTTTACATGAATAGCTACATATGTTCTTTCCAAAAAAGATAATATTTTCTGTTGAAGATTGGAGGTTTAGTTACAGATGCTCCTTCAGAGATGTAGGCACCATAGCTTGTTGAGATTTCCATCAAGATCTACTTCCCTCAGCACTTGTTAGATGCTCAACCCGAGATTGAGCTCTGATACCAACTGTTAGAACCACAAGAAACACTAAAAGGGGGGTTGAATAGTGTTTTATAATTCTTTACATATTTTATGAAAACCTTTTCTAAAATAAGCAAAGTGATTTTCAAATGATTTGAGCAACCTTCCGAAACTGGAGTTTTCAGTAACTTGCTAATATGAATCACCAGGTTCAGTAAAATGGTTTTGAATTAGTTTTGCGTGATAAATAAAGTTGTTTTATTGCGCAGATTTATAACAACACTTTTCAGAACCCTCCTTTGTTAGTTAAAACGAAAAGTAAAGAGATAAGAGTTGAGAAAACTTAGCCAAGCAAATTATCTTGGTTCACCCACTAACACATTGAGCTACGTCCAGTCCCAGGGCAAACACACCACCAGATTTTCCACTAATCAGATCTGATACAAGTATTATTTGCTCCAGCCTCTTCAGGCTAAACACCAAGTATTCTTTGAACATAGCCTCTCCAGGCTAAACAACAAGTATTCTTTGGACACAACCTCTTCAGGCTAAACATCATGTATTCTTTGTTCCTTCAAGTCTCTTCAGGCTCTCAGACACTTTACAGTGTTTATAATGAAAGATAGGATTAAGTTTTTGACAAACTTAAACACAAGAGTTCTTGTACAAAGGGTAGTTGAGTAAAACTCAAGATACAAAAATAAATATTCTAAGTACAAAGAAATTCACAAAGATGTAGCAGAGTGTTGGCTTTATACAATTTCTTATTGACCATGGCCGACATCCTCGAATTTTTTTTAGAAGCTATTTATAGAGTCTCGAAATAAAACCGTTGACGATTGCTTAAGACACCATTGAGAGATAGGATTAAATGTTGTTTGAGACGTTGTGAAAGAATCTTCTTTAAAGCTTCTGACTTTTGAGACTTACAGGTGTTGCAGTCTGTAACACTGCTCTGACACGAACAACATGTTCCTTTTTAAGGTAAGATGACTTTGACAGCATAAAAGGATCTCTGAAAAATATTCCTTAAATGAATCAAACTTGCTTCAGACGTTAATGGTGTATTGAAGTCCTGAGCAGGCAGCTTCCAGACTTTAGTCAAATGCTATAATATAGGTCTTCAGCAGTTCTTCTATAATAAATGATTTTTGTAGCACTTCGGAAGGTAGAGATGAATTCAGCAGGTCTTAGCTTTTCAGAAAGTTCCTCACATAAGCAGGTTCAACTTGAGGTTTCCTCTTTATTGTACTTGCTGCAACAATTAAGCAAAATACCTTCAAGAGATATTGTTCTTATAATAATCTTTTCAAATCAAATGATCCCTTTTTAAATCAATTTTATTGTCTATTAAAACTTAGGATTTGTGAGTCCTATAACATTATTAATTTCTTTAATAACATTTTGAGACTCAACAACCTGAAGCATCCACACCTGAGGTTATGCAAGAAGAAAGGGTTCTCCAGCCTAAGAATGAGAAGAAGGTTCTGTAAGGTCCAAGAATCCTCCCAAGTGGTTTTAATAATGACAACTCACCAAAATTCACTTGCTATAATTCTGATTTAAAGAAGAACTAATCATTTCATTTAAGTGCTTGATAGAGAAGAAACAGGGAAGCTCTAGAAGAAGGTTATCACTCATGAAAACTGAGAAACAACTTCAAACATAAAAAAGAAAGCAAGAAAGCTGTCGAGTAGAAGCTAATAATGTGCAGAAATCTTATAGAAGAAAAAGACTCATATTAGAAGGAAGATTCACTTTCAAAAGGAAGAAAGAAAACAGAATAATCAAACTGCAGAAGAAACAGAATAGCCAAACAGAAGAAGCACAGTCATCAGAATCAAATCCCATTCATTTCCAGAAACAAGACTAATATGAAAACAATGAAAACACTAAGATACAATGCACTAAGAGAGTCCAGAATGACTGCAAAACAAGCTGCTGCAAAATCAACTAAGGTTACATGTTGCAGAAGAAAGAGTCCAGAAGATACAACCAGTCAACCTAAATTGCTGTAACTAAAAGGGACAGCTGCAGCCTGATAAGGACAGCTCATACAGAGGTAGCTAAAGATTTAAGCAACCTCTCCAACGGCTAATTGCTTCCCTCTCCTATAAAAAGAGGTGTTCTCCCACATTTTGAGACACACCTCTCTCCAGAAGAAGCTATACCCATCTGCTATACAGTTCATATCTTCTGGAACATTTTCTCTCTCCTCAGTTAATTCAGTTCCTGGTTCTAAGAGTGTTCAAGAGAGAGAAGACTCATCCCTTTGCTTCTGCTGTGTCCAAATACTTTCATTTTTAGCCTTGTATTACTTTATATTTTTCTCCACTTGTTGTAACTTCTCAAGAAGGTGCTGTGTTGATATCCTCTTGAGACAGATTTATGAGAAGGTGATTTGAGAGGTGAACTGAGTTATTTGGATTTGAGAATACTGTAGAAGGTGCTCTGCAGTGCTTCTGTTACTGTATCTTCTGCAGAAGAAGCTGCAGTAAGAACACAGTCCAGTAGAAGAGTCTGAAGAGCCTGTAGAAGAATACTAGTGGTAAAGTGTACCCAAGAGAGTTGGTGTAGGGACTGGACGTAGCCTCAAGTTGGAAGAGGTGAACCAGTATAAAATCTGTGTGTGTGATCTTCTCTTCCCTACTGATATGAACCTTGATGTTCTATTTTTCATGGACCTTGGAAAATTTCTGAGTAAACAACACTTTTCCTTGCAACCATTTTCTTTATACTAAACTTTTCAATATTTTCTTTTCTTTTCTTTTCTTTTTTTGTCACGTTCTTTTCTTTTCTTTTTCTAATAACCAAATAAAAATAAGCAATGATATGAATGAGATAGAAGGCTAACAATTAGTAACTTGGCCAAAACAATATTCAATCCTTTAGAAAACTTGATAAATAAATCACTTAGAAATCAAGTATGACGTATAGGAAAAATATGGATTTTGAACAACGAAAGTAAACATTGAAGAAAGAAAGATAGATATTGGACGTCACACTTTCATGAGTTGAAAGATAAGCCCATGAAGATAACTACACAAAGGTAAGAGAACCCTTGATAATCTTCACTCTTGACTAGCAAGAAATTTAGAGAAAATCACTTTCACTAAACAAAGAAAATCACTTTCAATGGTAAGGTAAAATTTGCATAATTCATCTAATCTTTCTTGCATGCATGAAGCATGTATTTATAGGGTTTTACAAGGAGAATAAAGCCATGCAGCCAGCTACATGTTTCACGCCCTAATATCCCCAAATTGCCCCCCCTTACACACTTCCATGCAACCCTAGACAATTTACTAGAAATTAAATAAATTAAGCTAAAATAACTCAACCTAACTTAGCTTGTATGGCCGCATTTCTCTACCAGATTTTTGTGCACATGTGGCTGAATTATTCTTTGCTTTGTAACCACCAAAACATGAAATAATTGGCCATTTGATTCAGCCATAACGCAGCCGCACAAAACAGCCCATGGTGATTAAGTTTGGCTTCAATTTGTAACTCCCAACTCTTGAATGTTGGCCGCAACTTTGTTGATCATTCATGCAGCCATTTACAACCTTGTTGGCCCTTCTTGATGACTCTTCATTCAGCCAAAATTCTCACATGTGACCGCCACTTTGATGAGGTTTTAAGGCTTCCATGTAGCTCAAAAATTGGCTAGGTTCATGCACACCTTGCAAGCTTCCTCCAACGGCTAGTAGACATGATTTTAATGTCATTATCATCATGTTTTGTAACCACTAGAGTAGGAAACATAACCACTAAATTATTTATGTGTTGTGTCTTTGTAACAACTACAACCTTTATTGAAAGCAATAAACACAATTCAACATAAAAAAGCACATGTTGGCCGCCCCTATATGATGCATTGTAGGCGCCCACCATGCTTCATCATCTTTCTTGAAGGGAGCTTTAAGTGATAGTTGCATTAAATGCAACTGCCAATTCATCATTGAAGCCATCTTCCTCAAGTTGAGTGCAATTAATGAACTGGTTAGTTCCATTAATGTCCTCCTTAAATTGAAACTGAACTTCTTTAATGACAAGCTGTAAAGCCTCATTTGCCTCCTTAGACTGCGCCCTTGTCATGGGTACCCCTACTCTTTTGTCTGCATGATTGATGTCCTCATCATACCCCCCTTCTTGGAAAAGATTTGTCCTCAAATCTGAAGGGTCCTTACGTACATCAAAAGAAGTACGTAAGACACATTGAAAGAGGCACTATTCTGATACTCACCATAGAGGATAATTTCGAAGCCATGGTCTTTGATTCTTTCTAGAAAGGGTCCAACTCCCTTAAGTAGAAAATTGGACTTCTTTGGCTCAAGGGACCTTTTCTTGCACACATGCTCCCACATCCATTCACCAGGGTGGAAAATAACTATTTCTTTTCCCTTTCCTGCTTGAAGTGCATAATTTCCTTGCTTCTTTTCAATTTGTTTCTCCATATGCATCTTCTTATCATTTTCTATCTTGGCCTGTTGTTCATTGTGCACAAACATAAAGTTGTTAGGCAAAGATAAAATTTCAAAAGGAATTACCTGATTACATCCATAAGCTATCTCAAATGGAAAATAGTTTGTAGCACTATGGATTGCATTATCATAATCAAACTCATCATGAGGAAAACACTCCTCCCAAAATTTATTCAAAATATTTCTAATCAAGGTTCCAAAAATTCTATCCTTCACTTCAATCTGCACTTTTTTTTGGGGATGATAGAAATACTTCAATTTAGCTCCAAAATTGTTCCAACAAATCTTCAAAAAATGGAAAAGAAATTTCACATTTCTTTCATCCATCATGAATCTCGGAGCAAGGTCTTTAATCCCTTTTAAATATGGTATTTCATTAGGATCAAAAATTGGAAACTCCTCTTTAAAGACCTGCAAAAGAAAATAAATAGACAAAGGAAATTCTTGATAAAAATGGTTAGCATGAATCACTTAATTTTCGCAGTTCAACCCCCTCTTCTTGTGATTGGAATTTGACTTCAATTGGTACCAGAGCTTGCCTCTAGGGTTGAACTCGCTTAACAATGAGAGAGGAAAAGATCAAGGGAAAAATGGCTAATCATGGAGCTGTAATGTTTATTCCTGAAGGTTCACCCACAAACAGACCTCCTGCTTTCAATGGAAAGGATTAGTACTATTGGAAAGATAGGATGAAGCTATTTCTAGAATCCCAAGATATAGACCTTTGGGATATCATAGAAAGTGGAAACTATATTCCCATGGCCAGAAGAACCAGGATTTTAACTCCCTCCAGAGAAGGAGAATCTGAAGTCCAAGAAGAAACTCCAAAGCCTAAACCCAGAGAAGAATGGACACCAGAAGATAAGCAAAGGTATTTCTGAACTCTAAAGCTAAATTCTTTCTTCTCTGTGCATTAAGTAGAGGAGAATATGATAAAGTAGCAGGCTGCTCCACTGCAAAAGAAATATGGGACACTCTAAAAATTTCCCATGACGGAACTGATCAAGTAAAAAAATAAAAAATAAATATTCTGATTCACCAATATGAAATGTTCAATATGATTGAACATGAAACCATAGATGAGATGTTCAACAGATTCACTATCATCATCAATGACCTCAAATCTCTCGGTAAGAGTTATTGTAATCAAGAGCAAGTCAGAAAAATTCTTAGAAGCCTTCCAAAAATATGGAGACCAAAAGTAACTGCAATTTAAGAAGCAAAAGACTAGCTGCACTTAAGCTAGATGAACTTCTTGGGTCCCTAAAAGTTCATGAGCAAGAGCTTATGGATGAATTACCAAGAAGAGATAAATCCATTGCTCTCAAATCAAGTACATCAAAAAAGGGGAAATTCTGTAGCAGCAGAAGATAAAGCTACTGAAAAAGATTTATCATCTGAGAATGATGATGAACTTGCCTTCATATCCAAAGGCTGATAAGGAGAAAAGGTAGAGGAAAGAAATTCTTCAATTTGAAAAAGGATGGACCAAAAGGAGAAAACTTCAAAGGGCCAATCATCTGTTATGAGTGCAACAAACCTGGACACATCAAAGCAGAATGCCCTCAGTTAAAAGAATCAAAAGGATTTCAGAAGAAGAAAGCAATGATGGCAACCTGGGATGACTCAGAAAGCTCTTCAGAAGATGAATCAGAAAATGAAGCAGAAAATTTGTGCCTCATGGCTGGAGAAGATGATGAAGATGATGAGGTAATAACTTACAATCCTAATGCATATAAAGAATTAGAAGATGCTTTTGAAAATTTATTATCTGACTCACACACTTTAGCTCAAAAATGTGCACTTCTAAAAGAACAATTAGTTAAATCCAAAGAAGAAAATGAAAAAATTAAAGAAGATAATGAAAAACTAATCAAAACTAATAAATTTCTTCATCAGTCCCATTTCAAACTTTCAGAACAAATAAACCAAATGAAATCCAACACTACACAGTTTGTATCACTACAGAAGGAAAATAATCTTCTGCAGAAAAAGGTTAATGAACTGCAAAATGACTTAAGTAAATTTGTAAGCAGCACTAGTAATCTAAATAAATTGATAGGAAATTGTAGGGAATCTTCTGATAAAAGAGGTTTAGGATATGACCAAAATCAGACTCCAAAAATACTCAAAACCAATTTTATCCTTGCCAAAAGGTCATTTCCTAAATGTTCCTGGTGTAACAGAAATGGACACACCTTCCACAACTGTTACAAAAGAAAAGGAAGTCTCATAAAGGTATCTAACCACATAGGACCCAACAGAATTTGGGTACCTAAAAACCTGCTATCATCTGATGTTGGAACAAATAAGAAATTTCAAGAAGAAAGGGCAATGGTTCTTGGACAGTGGCTGCTCAAGACATATGACTGGAGACAAAAACAAGTTCATCCAGTTACACAAAATAGAAGGAGGAATAGTAACCTTTGGAGACAACAACAAGGGACATATCAAAGGTATTGGAAATATAGGTATGAAAAATTCCACCCAAATTAATAATGTCTATTATGTGAAAGGGTTAAAACATAATCTTCTTAGCATAAGTCAGCTTTGTGACAGTGGCTATGAAGTTATGTTTCAACCAACACTGTGTGAAATTAGGGAATCATCTACTAAGCAAGTTTTATTCTCAGGATTAAGAAACAAAAATTTATACAGCATAATTTTAGAAGAACTTCCTGATCATACATGCTTTGCTTCTTTTGAAAATGACAAATGGATTTGGCATAGAAAAATTGGTCATTTAAATATGAAAAGCATTTCAAAACTCTCCAAACTAGATCTAGTGAGAGGATTACCAAAAATCAAGTTTGAGAAAGATAAAATTTGTGATGCCTGTGCAAAAGGAAAACAAACTCATTCTAGCTTCCATCCAAAGAATATGATTACCACTAAAAGAATTTTGGAACTTCTACATATTGATTTATTTGGTCCTACTAAAACACGTAGTCTAGGTGGAAAAGTATGGTATTGTTATAGTAGATGATTACTCTAGATTCACATGGGTTTTATTCCTAACCACCAAAGATGAATCATTTGATGCCTTCAAAATCTTCTCCAAGAAGATACAAAATGAATGTGGTCAAATGATTGCTTCTGTAAGAAGTGATCATGGTGGAGAATTTGAAAACATCTCTTTCAAAAGGTTCTTTGATGAAAATGGAATTTCTCATAACTTTTCATGTCCTAGAACTCCACAACAAAATGGAGTTGTTGAAAGAAAAAATAGGACTATTCAAGAAATGGCTAGAACTATGTTAAGTGATAGTGGCATACAAAAATATTTTTGGGCAGAAGTTGTCTCCACATCATGCTACATTCTTAACAGAGTTTCTATTAGAAGCATACTTAACAAAACTCCATATGAAATATGGAAAGGAAGAAAACCCAATATTGCATACTTTCATGTATTTGGATGTGACTGCTATATCCTAAATAATAAACAAAATCTTGAAAAGTTTGATGCAAAATCTGAAAAGGCATATTTCTTGGCTACTCTATTACATCAAAGGCCTATAGAGTTTATAATATCAAAAATCAAACCATAGAAGAAAGTATGCATGTTATTTTCAATGATACTAACCTTTCTTCTCAAGGAAAGTACAACAGTGAATCAGATGATGAATCTGATAAACTGCAGAAGATACCTTATGACAGTAAAAACTCATAAGAAGATGCAACAGAACAGGAAAAACCTGAAAAAGATCTTGTAGAAGATATTTGCACTCATAAAAAAGATCTCCCAAGGAGCTGGAAAATGATCACTGCTCATCCTCATGAACAAATCATTGGGAAAACTTCAGAAGGAGTAAAAACCAGATCCCAATTGAGAAAACCTGAAAACAATTCAGCTCTTCTATCTCAAATAGAACCAAAATCTATCAATGAAGCTTTAGAAGATGACTCATGGATAAAAGCCATGCAAGAAGAACTGGATCAGTTTGAGAAAAACAAGGTCTGGACCCTAGTGCCTCCTCCAGAAGATCATTCAATAATAGGAACTAAATGGGTTTTGAGAAATAAAATGGATGAAGAAGGTAATGTGATCAGAAACAAAGCAAGACTAGTAGCTCAAGGATATAACCAACAAGAAGGTATAGACTTTGATGAAACTTTTGCTTTAGTAGCTAGACTAGAAGCAATAAGGATTCTTGTTGCATTTGCTGCATTCAAAAATTTTAAATTATATCAAATGGATGTAAAAAGTGCATTTCTAAATGGTTTTATCAATGAAGAGGTTTATGTACATCCACCTCCAGGTTTTGAAAATCATAAGCATCCTAATCATGTTTTCAAGTTAACAAAAGCATTATATGGACTAAAACAAGCTCCTAGAGCTTGGTATGAAAGATTAAGCAACTTTCTTCTTAAAAACAATTTCACTAGAGGAAAATTAGATACTACACTGTTTAGAAGAATCTTTAAGAAAGATCTTTTAATTGTTCAAATTTATGTAGATGACATCATCTTTGGATCTACAAATGATAAAATGTGCCAAGAATTCTCAAACCTAATGAAAGGAGAATTTGAAATGAGTCTTATGGGAGAACTCAAATTTTTTCTTGGCTTACAAATAAAACAAAAGGATGATGGAATCTTTATCTATCAAGAGAAGTACATCAAAGATCTTCTCAAAAGATACAAGATGGAAGAATCAAAATCCATGGGAACTCTCATGCATCCTTCTACAACTTTGGACTTAGATAAAAATGAAAAATCTGTTTCTGAAAAAGAATATAGGGGTATGATAGGATCATTGCTTTATTTAACTGCCAGTAGACCAGACATCTGTTGGCAACGCAGGCTGAGATTATGGGAAGAACTCCCGGGTTCGATCCCCACTAAACACATTCTTCGGGAGGGGTGAGGAGCCTTAACTATGACTAAGCCCCGAATAGAATTTCCCCTGGTAATAGGGGATACCTATGGTTTACACCAAAAAGTAGACCAGACATCCTATTTTCAGTAGGACTTTGTGCTAGATTTCAATCTTCTCCAAAAGAATCTCATGTTGCAGCTGTAAAAAGAATTCTCAGATACCTTGTTGGAACTATTGACCTTGGCTTATGGTACAAGAAAGGTACAAGTTTTGATCTTAAGGATATTGTGATGCTGACTATGCTGGAGATAGACTAGATAGAAAAAGCACAAGTGGAGGATGTCAATTTCTTGGAGACTCCTTGATATCTTGGTCATGTAAGAAGCAACCAACAATAGCCCTATCTACTGCAGAAGCTGAATATATCTCAGCTGCTAGTTGCTGCTCACAAATGATGTGGATTAAGCATCAAATGAAAGACTATTGTATAAGGTACTCTAAAATCCCCATCTTCTGTGACAATACTAGTGCCATTAACTTGTCCAAGAATCCAATTCAGCATTCTAGATCCAAACATATTGATATAAAACATCATTTCATAAGGGATCATGTTCAGAAGAATGAAATTGAGTTGAAATTCATTGAAACAAAATTCCAAATTGCTGATATCTTTACAAAGCCTCTTGTAGAAGATAGATTTACCTTTATTAGAAATATGATGAATATGTGCAAATTGAGTGAATAATTATGCTATAGAAGAAAGATCCTTCAAGTGCACTTTCCTAGTCATTCATCTTCTGCATACAGAAGAATGACTCTGTCATATCTTCTACTAAAGAAAAATACATCTTCTGTAGAAAAACTGCAGTAAATTGAAGCACCTCTTCTGATATAAGAAGAATGCTTATACTAAATCTGGTTATAACTACTACATGTCATCTTCCATAAAAAAATAGGGTCTCTAAAACATCAAAGAACCTCATCCGTTTGATCAATCAATAGGTCTCATTTGAACTCTATGTTGAGAAGAATGCATCTTCTGTAGATATTGACAGAAAAGAAATCATGTCTCTATCTGTCAACTCAGTTACATTATCCAAGGTACTAGGAAAGGTCTCTTTCTCAGCACAACATCCAAACTGTAATAATCAATTAAAAAAATTGTTTTCCCTAAGAGAAAGTTAAACCTTGAAAGATGTATCATGATTGATACAAAAAGGATGTTAAAAGGGGACTTTTGTCTCCTATCATAAAAGAAATTTATAATTGCACAAAAACTGCAATTACAAATTCTGACCGTTGGAAGAGAAACTGTCTTCCTCAAAATCTGCGCGCCCCATTTCCCTCATATTCTCTCTCTCAAAACTCTCTCTCTTCAAACGACTAGTAGAGCTATATAAGAACGGTGCCTCTTCATAAAAGAATCATACAAACTCTCTCCCATTCCTCTCAAAGCATTCGAAATCCATCCTCCAACTCAAATTATCCTTACTCTGTTTTTCAAGTTCTTTAAAAAATGAGGATTAAATCTGTTGCTACCAAGAAAGGCACCTCCTCTCATGGAGTTTCTGAAGGTTCCCATAGCAGTCATGAGGCCACTGAAGTACCTGGCAGAGAAATAATACCATTCTCTGAACCTCTTGAGGTTCAACCTCTATCAACAGAGCACCCTTCTGAACTTGCACCAGTCACCTCTGAAAAACCAACTACAGCCTCAACTCCCTCCACCTCAAATATCCAGATTCCACCATCCCCATAGTGAGAGTGAGAAGGTCTGAAAGATTGAAAACTGGTTTTCAGACCATAGGAAATGACCCTGATGACCCCATAGGTATTGACTCACCTTCCCCCGCATCTCCATCCAAGCCAAGCAAGGATTCTCAAGCTTCCAGCTTCAAAGACAGAAAGCCTAGCACCTCTAAAGAGAGTAGTGAGGAAGAAGATGATCCTTCTGAAGAATCAGAGGATATCAACAAAGACCTTTTCCCTGAAGAAGAAATGCTCAAAAAGTATTATGAGAAGTGGGAAGGAAAAAGTATCATTCCTGGAAGGGTATTTCTGCTGAGAGAAATCAGAAGGGAAGGCTGGGATGTTGGCCACTTCCTTCAGAAGCAAGGTTGGGGAAGCTTTCTTCTGATAAGAGAACCTATCTATTCAAGGCTCATCAAAGCCTTTTATGCCTTAGCAAGTAACTATAGAAGTGATGGTGATTCACTAGTGGTCGAGCTAAAAGGATCAACAATAGTTTTAACTCCTAATATACTAGAAGAAATCCTTGGCATCCCTCACTGTGATAACAAGTTCTATGATGACAACTGGTATACTGCTGCAGGCATAACCAAGCAAGATGTCATCAGAAAAATTCTCATCCAACCAGATTCCTCTCTCCAATCAAGTAAATTGACTCTCATTTGCAGATTGTTTCACAAAGTCTGCTGCTATTCCATCCTCCCAAGAGCTGGAACATTTGAGAGAGTCACAGACCAGGATCTTCTGGTTCTATATCATCTTCTGACCGGTACACCCTTATCTCTCTCCTATCTTCTTTTGAGAAGTATGATCTCCTCTGCCAATCCTCAAAGGAGTTATGCAAGCCTTCCTTATGGTATGATCCTTACAAGAATTTTTAGATACCATCAAGTCCCTCTTGATGAAGAAGAAAGTCTTGATACTTGCACACAGTTTGACAGAAGCAATATTAGGAAAATGCACATTGAGAAGATTGATCCTTCTCAGTTCTTCTCCAGTGACAGTGATAATGAGGAGAATGCAGTCCATGACAGCTCAAGAACAAAGATGAAAAAGAAAGAAATGCTGCAAACATTCTCCAGAAAAAGGAAAGGGATCCAGAAGGAAGAGGGTGAAGCCAACAAGGCTCAAAGAACTGCATCTCCAAAATTATCCCCTCTCAATCCTATTTTCTCTGAAGAAGTTGAGTTACCATCTTCTGAGGGTGGTGAAGAAGAAGCAGCATCTTTGCTGCAGGCTCCTTCTGAAGAAGAGAAGAATGTTCCTTCTGGAGATGATCCTACTCCAATTTCCCCTTCCAAAGAAACTGAAGAAGATAGAGACACCTCTATGTTTGAAGCCAAAGTTACCTCTTCAGAAGATGCATGTATTGACTCTGCAGAAGGTATGGTTGCAAACACTTTATCTATGCTTACTACCAGCTATCCTGATAGCTCCTCTCATGACATATCTCTACCTCAAGCTCAATATTCTTCACACACTGTACCTATGGATGAAGATTTTGCAGAAGAAACCCATCATTCTCCATCTCCTGTTAGGACAGAAGAACTTCATCTGACAGATGAAGAAGAAGAACCAAAGGGTAAAGCACAGTCTGTTCCTTCTGTAGGAACTCTTGGCACAGACGTGGTCAACCAATTTCTTGCTTCTCCTATCCTGGATTCTGGTTTTCCTCCTTCTGCACCAATTAGAGATACTCTCCCTAATATTTCTGCAACTTTTTCTTCTATGAAGACTTATCTCCAGCAGCTTAGCACTGAAAAGGAACACATTCCTTCTCCTCCAAATTCTGAGAAGGTTAATGAAGCTGCAAAAGAGTCTGCAGAACCATCCGAAATTCCTTCCTCCTCCTCCATTGAAAGACAAGTGAGGAAAATCAAAGCTGACATCAAGAAGCTCTTCTCAAATGTCAATATTTTGCAAAATTCTATTAATGAGATGATAGAGAGGTTCACACAACATCAGTTTTGGTTTAACAACTATGTTCTCCCTATCATTGCTCCTCAGGCCCCTCAAATGGCTTTCACACCCTTCCAGCCTCCTCAAAACATCCTGCAGCCAACCATTTCATCATCTTCTGACCATTCCTCTCCTTCCAAATAGAGGATGATGATTCTGCTTCTCCTCTTATCTTAGTAGTTTGGGCTCTCTTGTATTTTTTGATTGATGACAAAGGGGGAGAAGTAGTAAAACTTACGAATTGGCTAAGGATGATGTAATATTCGGATGTAGTATTTTGATGATGTATTTTGGTTTATGATAATGTATCTTTGTTTGATCTGAATTATTTTCTTGATCATTATATGCTTCTAATCATTATAATTATAATATACCAAAGTTTCTGTTAGAATTCTGAGATTTATAATTGTTGCAGCTTGATAAGTCAATTAAAATCAAAACAGAAAAGTGTTAAAATTGAGAGGTAGCCTTATCTTATTCTATAGCAGCTAAAATTAAGGGGGATCCTCTCTGTCTTTATATATAACAAAAATCAGAATCATACAAGCTAAATTTTGAGAAGTTGTCACCATCGAAAAAGGGGGAGATTGTAAGGTCCAAGAATCCTCCCAAGTGGTTTCAATAATGACAACGCACCAAAATTCACTTGCTATAATTCTGATTTAAAGAAGAACTAATCATTTCATTTAAGTGCTTGATAGAGAAGAAACAGGGAAGCTCCAGAAGAAGGTTATCACTCATGAAAACTGAGAAACAACTTCAAACATCAAAAAGAAAGCAAGAAAGACGTCGAGTAGAAGCTAACAATGTGCAGAAATCTTATAGAAGAAAAAGATTCATATTAGAAGGAAGATTCACTTTCAAAAGGAAGAAGGAAAACAAAATAATCAAACTGCAGAAGAAACAAAATAGCCAAACAGAAGAAGAATTCTGTAAGGAATTCTGCAGAAGAAGAACAGTCATCAGAATCAAATCCCATTCATTTCCAGAAACAAGACTAATATGAAAACAATGAAAACACTAAAATACAATGGACTAAGAGAGTCCGGAATTACTGCAAAACAAGCTGCTGCAAAATCAACTAAGGTTACATGCTGTAGAAGAAAGAGTCCAGAAGATACAACCAATCAACCTAAACAGCTGTAACTGAAAGGGATAGCTGCAGCCTGATAAGGACAACTCATACAGAGGTAGCTGAAGATTTAAGCAACCTCTCCAACGGCTAATTGCTTCCCTCTCCTATAAAAAGAGGTGTTCTCCCACATTTTGAGACACACCTCTCTCCAGAAAAAGCTATACTCATCTGCTATACAGTTCATATCTTCTGGAACATTTTCTCTCTCTTCAGTTAATTCAGTTTCTGGTTCTAAGAGTGTTCAAGAGAGAGAAGGCCCATCCCTTTGCTTCTGCTGTGCCCAAATACTTTCATTTTTTAGCCTTGTATTAGTTTATATTCTTATCCACTTGTTGTAACTTCTCAAGAAGGTGCTGTGTTGATATCCTTTTGAGACAAATTTGTGAGAAGGTGATTTGAGAGGTGAACTGAGTTATTTGGATTTGAGAAGATTGCAGAAGGTGCTCTGCAGTGCTTCTGTGACTGTATCTTCTGCAAAAGAAGCTGCAGTAAGAACACAGTTCAGTAGAAGAGCCTGAAGAGCCTGTAGAAGAATACTAGCGGTAAAGTGTACCCAAGAGAGTTGTAATCTAATATTTAAGAAAATCCTACTTGGTGTAGGGACTGGACGTAGCCTCAGGTTGGAAGAGGTGAACCGGTATAAAATCTGTGTGTGTGATCTTCTCTTCCCTACTCTCATTTATTTATGGTACACTGCATAAGCATAAAACTGTTTTGAAAAGTAATTAATACCTAAGTAAGTGAAACTTAACAAAGTTCTAATTTAGGAATTATATCTTCTGCATAATACACTTATAATAATCTATCTTCTTGTGTGACAGCTTTTAATACTAAGCCAAGTTCTTCTTGAGCAAATTAAAGTATTAAAAGATAATTTGTAGAAAATTTTTAGAGCAATCACAATTCAACCCCTTTTCTTGTGATTGGAATTTACACTTCAGGTTCCAGCATCTCAAGAGAAGACTCCAGTCTACTCTCCTCCTGCTCACTCTTATCAAACCTCTCTGCCTACACCTGGTATATTCTTTGTGGATTCCCTCTTCAATTCTCCACCGCCCAAATATGATCAATCTGCTCCACCACCCTCTACTCCCGCTCCAACAACTAAACAATCCATACCACTCATCTCTTAGAATCAATCAATACATTTCTGAATCAACTGCATAAATAACAACGAAAACAGAAGCAAGACCTTAGCACAAGTCAAGAGCGAACTCAGGAGAAAATTCTCAAGGAGATGAAAAAGAACAAGATCAGGCAGGAAGCAATCTTAAATGGCTTAGATATGGTTCTTCAAGCCATATGCACCCCAACTGACTACAATTACAAGCTGCACTTGCACTTGTCAAATCTGCCTCCTATTCCTACAATTCCTCAGACTGTGCCAAGGCCTCCTGGATCTCCTTCTGGCTCATCTTCTTCCCCATCTAGCTAGGCTAGTTATTTCTTGTATTTTGATAATGACAAAAGGGGGAGTAGTTTAGAGTACAACTTTTTAGCTTTAGGAAGATGAGATCTTCAGTTGACTGCATTCTATGCTTTATTTGCTTGTGAATTGTGAATATTTTTTTATGAATCTTTTTGTATCAATCTCATCTCAAATATGAGTGAATCAAAATATTTGATTTTTAGCATTATTTTTTGTATCTTGCAGTATTTGTTTGCTTTGCATCTCATCATCTTAAGTCTAACAAGTTCAAACAATTGAGCAAGCAAAATGTTAAGAGTTATTTTTAAAAGAAAGTGCTCAGACTCAGGGGGAGCTTGATGGGTTTCTGGCAAGCGAACCACAAATCCAACAGTATAATAGTAAGAAAGAGTATCGTATCCACAGGGAACGGTTATTTATGTAGAACGAAATCGTATTTATCAAGAGAAAGCACAATTTAGAGAGTATAATTGCAGAATGATAAAGAGAGTAGATAATTAATTGGAATTAGAAAGGTAGAGTTAGAGACACTTTACTTGGATCAGGATTGGATTTCATCTCATCACACCCATTGTGCATATAAAGACTATCTATTATTTTAGGTTTACTCTATAATAATGTAGACAAACTTTATTGCTAAGGCCCCTCGCCAGCGACCTTAACACTCAAGGATAAATTATGCGGGATCTCCCAGGCGATAGATTTATCTCGGCTTATTTCGCTCTCTTTTATTCAGTTTGTAAAGAATTAGACGATAAACGAGGCCTAGTGCTGTAGACGCGCCTTCTCTCCAGTACTGTCACTACCTTATACTCATTAGGACATGCCTATGTTCGGATCCTGGATTAACAACCCCCTAATTCTTTGCTACCGATTACTAAGTCCTATTGGTCGAATGCTCCTTCACTTAGAGTACTCACACTACCCCTCGCTCATTAGTAAACATCCCTTTTCGGCAGTCAGTAGTAACCGAGTATTCTTATTCAATCAGAGAATGAGTTTCTTATGTCTAGGCTCCCCCATCCTCACTCCTAGTAGTAACTGCTTTAGTTAAGACTAACCTATAACTCCAGACGCAAGCGTGGGAATTAGGAATAAGCACAGAATAAGACATACCACTATTATAGATAGGGAGCTCATTGAAATAATAATATAGAATTTATATACACTCAAGGATAGAATCAATTACATCCAATCCTACTGGAGAGTTAACTACATGAAGTAGCCATATAAACCATCGAAGACGCTGTCACCATCTTCAATCCTCGTGAAAGCGCTCCTCCTCTCCTACTCTAAACTTAGCTTTGATACATAATCACAGAATTACAATGACTGTCTATCTCGCTAACCAACTCCCTTTTGACTGACGCAAGAGGTTCCTATTTATAGATTAGGAAAGAAAAAGCAAATTTGGGAAGAGATCCTCTTAAAAACGGCAACTGGGAAGCGATCTGCGTGTTCTGCGCTTCAAGCTGCGCTACAGCGCAAGCTGTAGTGCAGGTTCCAGAGAGTTGCCCTTCACCTGCGCTATAGCGCGGGGTGAAGCGCAGCTAGCGTCCTGCAGCTTCAACTTTCGTCTTTTATTTGTTGATCTCTCCTCGAGACTGGTTTTCACGCGTTTGCCTTTCCTTATTTCCCCTTATTTTCTGATATCTTTAGATTTATTGTGCAATCCTTATTTATTTGGGAAGCTTGTCTGCAATATCTTTGATTGATTGGCTCTGATCTCCTAATTAATGATTCAAATCTTCTTCACATCTTTAATTAATTGTCTTCAATCAATCTACAATCTTGCATAAATCCTCCTCATTTAATGACATTTAATCTCTGAATTAAATCTTTGCAATAATCCTGCAAAATTCAGCAATAAATCTATTAAAATAGCATCAAATTCAAAACTAGGATTAATAAATACAACTTAGTAAATATTAAATACAAAGGGATAAAAATGGGGTAAAATTATCATTTTATCCTTGATAAGTGAAATAAAATATATACTAATTTATCAACTATTTTTCACTTATCAAATTCCCCCAACTTGAATTCTTGCTTGTCCTCAAGCAAGAGACCTTTTTGCATTCACAATCAATTCTAATCCTTAGTGTATTTTTACAAAAATAAAACTAATTCAAGGTAATCATCCCTCAACTCCTTCCTAAGCAGAAGTCACTTCCCAAACATAAGAAAAAAATCAGAATCAAGAGATATTACCAATCAACAGTTAGGATAGAAATACAACATCAATTAAACTTTCTCAATAATAGCAATTAAAGCAGTAAGTGATAAACCAAGGAAATCTCTCATTCTCACGGGTAAGTGTTTCCCTCAATCATTTTCACCCACTGTTGAATAACTAGAATTGATAGTCGTTTCCAAGGTCTGAACCTGCAAGCAGTTAGTATGGATCAAAAGGTCTTTCTTTAGGTTGTAATGAGGCTGGGCTATCAAGAAATCATGGTTTTTCTGGATATTAAAGGAACACTTTGAATAGAGAGTATCTTGTGGTTGTACTTTGGAACTTCTCTCAATTCACCTGATGATTCTTGAATGGTCACCCTTTTTCAGCTTTGGCCTCTTTTTTGAAGAATTTTCTCCCCCCAACTTATTTATTTTCCACACTTTGTGCAGAAACAATTTTTTTTGTATACATAACATAAAGAACTTATTTTGGTGGGGGAAAATCTTTTCTTTGTGATTCCTTGTGCCTTCTCTTGGATTCCTTGTGACCAACCTCTTTGTCAATTGCTTGTCCCATTTTGTTGTAGTGCACCTTGCTCTCTATTGTAGAAACACAGGGAAACACTAAAAGGGGGGGTTGAATAGTGTTTCTTTGTATTTTGAAAGCTTTTTGAAAACAACAAGTTATAAACAGTTTCAGACAGGTTTATCGAGGCTGTCTGAAGTATTTGAATGGTTCCTGAAAATATATTTTAAAATGTTTCTTTGCTTTTAAAATATTTAGAATAGCTTTTCAACACCCTTGATATTAACATAAACGAATTGACAAGAGATAAGGGATAGAAAAACTTAGCCAAGGATTTATCCTGGTTCACTCACCACCACTGTGAGCTACCTCCAGTCAGAATGCCAACAAGCACTTGGATTTTCTCTTAATCTTTCACAAAGATTACAAGTATTCTTTTCTATCAAGCCTCTCCAGGCTCAACAACACAAGTATTCTTTTCCAGAAAAGCCTCTCCAGGCTCCACACAATTACAGTTAAAAGAAGTTTAAGCTTTTAAACTACACAAGTTTAAAGCTCAAACCTATTACAAAGTACAGCTTAAAAACTGAGGTATACTCAAGATATGAAAATATAAAGTGTACAAAGAAGTTTATCAGAGTGATTTTCTTGAAGAAAATTTGCGGCGATGATTCTCTTTTTCTATATGCTCTTCTCTATTCTTGTTTCCTGTTTAATAATGGTCTTCATAAGGGGTATTTATACCCAGACTTTAGTCCGTTGAAAAACCACCGTTTAGAGATAGCATTAAATGCTATTCAATCCGTTGTGAGACATACTTCTGAGCATCCTGATATTTCTGACACAGTACAAGGTTGCATCTGCCAAAAAGGCTGCTTCAGGAATTGCTGCGTTGCTGCGTTTACAGAGATTTCCTCAGTGGTGTATGAAATTCAAATGCACCAGGAAAGGCCTCTGTGTTTGTTGCCATAAATGTGTTCCAAAACGTACGAGCAGCAGGGACTCAGAAAAGTCTTCACGCAAGGTTTCAGCAAGGTTGCCACGTCATTATCAAAGCTTCAGACGGCTTCCGAACTTCAGACAGGTTTGGCTCTTCAGACAGCTTCAACGCTTAAGACAGGTTGACCACTTCAGAAGGCATGTTTCCCTCAGATGACTTGAAGCACTTCTTAAAGACTTATAAAGCGTATTGTGGCTTGCTGAAATCACAGATAGATAATTAAACACTTAAGAGTATCTGTGAAAATAAATACTGTAAATTTGTTAATCATTAAAACTTGGAAATATTGCTGTCTTAAAACATCATAAAGTCTCTTATGATATTTTTGAGACTCAACATTCTCCCCCTTTTTAATGATGACAAATTTATCTTAAAACTGTAAAATCTGAAAGGAGTATGTGATTTTAATAATAACTCCCCCTCAGATAATGAACTTAATAGTTCTTCTTTGCTCCCCCTAAGTCCTGTAGCACTTCACATTTGAATCAGATTTTTGTTAGTTTTAGTACAGTACTCCCCCCTTTTGTCATCAATCAAAAGGGAATCATAGAGTAATAACCAGTAATAGAGCAATAAAGCAAACAAGATTATGATAAAGTCAAGTAAGTAAAGTCAAGTATCAGAGCAAGTATCAGAGCAAGTAAAGTCATTAATGCAGGGTTAAACAGACAATCAGCACTTGAAAAAAATATGAACATAAGACAATGGCAATAAATTAGTCCTTCTTCTTCAGCAGGGCTTCAGACAGAAAGGAGATCAGTTCTTCCTTGGCCTTGTCTATCGCAGCTTCAATAGAAGATTTCAACTCTTGTTGCCCACTTCTTATCAGCTGTTGTTCATGAAGAATTTCTTGCTGACTCTGAAAAACCTTTTGTGCGACTTCACATCTCCGCTCAGATTCTTCACACCTCTTTTCAAGAGCCTTGACCTTGGATTTCAGCTTCTTGTTCTCTTCAAATAGGTCAGGTTCAGACTCAACCAGGATGAGTTGAAGGTAGGGACAAACAAATCTCAAGACTCTTAAACCAGGCTGTAAGCCATATTCTGAAGGATTGTAGACGGGGCAGAAAAAGGTCCCAACATACTTCAGCAGCACCCAAGCTTGGTTTAATGAATCTGCCTGTGGGGGAAAGTGATCTCTTAAGAAATGGTACTGAACATTTGTGAAGTGTCCAACACCCATTGCAGATTCAGCATCAGGACCACTACATCCAGAAGAAGACCTAGCAGCTTCTCTGATCTTCCAGTAAGATTCCCACATCCAGTTCTCAAACAGGTGATTCAGACCTCCGCCTTCTGATATGATAAACTCAGGAAGACCTGCCCATTCGGAAGCAGTCATGGCTTCAGACAGAGGTGCTGATACAGAATAAACCTTAGGACCCTTCAATTTTTCATCTTGTCCTTCTTTGAGGGGATACCTAGGAACAATCCTATCAGGTTTCACCAAGATTTTGGTTGAAGGCCTGATTGAACTGGTTCTAGGAGGCCTGTAACCTATCATTCCAACTCCTCTAGCCAAGTCTCTTTTGAACAACTCAGCTTCTGTGTTCAGCATTCTGACCATTAGCCATTCTTCATTGGTCAGCTTCCATGAGTCTTCAGAGAATGGATTGACAAGATCCCATGTATGATTAGGAGGGACAACACCCTTCCTTATCTTCTCCAAACCATCAGCATTGTTGGAGTACAAAGCCCTTACATCAGACACAGTCTTCCTAGTGAGACCCTGATGAAGTGAGACAACAGGGGCTGTTCTAAAGTGATGCAGCTCTTCAGACAAATGCTGGAATTTTGGCAAAGGACAAGAGCCAAAGGAGGTTCTTTTCAGTCTCTTGCATAAGGCTGCAATCTCAGCTGAAAGGTTAAATTGATGAACAGAAGAGGGTGGTGAAGGAGGTAAAGGTGTGTGAGGTGGAGATGATGATGGTGAGAAAGGTAATGAAGGTGAAGATAATGAGCTATCAGATAGCTGTATGTACAGAGGTGAAGGGGGTTTGGATGGTGAAGATGAGGGTTCAAGAACTTGGTTTTCTTGAGGTGCATGGGGTTCAGACAACAGGTTGTCTGATGGTATGATGGGTGTAGGTGATGAGGGTTCAGATGGTATGAAAGGTTCAGAGGGTAATGGAATTAGCTGTAAGGTTGGCAGAGGTTGGGAGATAGGTGGAGAAGGTTGTTTTTCTGGTGATGAAGGAGGTGAGGGAGTTACATTATCAAATCTCACCTTGATCCTTTTGTAAGGTTTGGGAGCAAGAGCATCTTGAGCTTTAGCAGCTCTTTCTTTTTCTTCCCTTTCCTTGGCTTCCTTATCCTCCCTTTCTCTTTCTTCAGAGGAAAGAGTCCTTCTCCTCTTGAAGTATTGATTAGCCTTAACAAAATTTTGATACCTTCCAGCAATGTCTGCTTCTTCTAGGTGAGAAGCAGTACTTCTGGTAATCCTAACTTCAGACACTGTCTGAAGTAGTTTACTCTTCTTCTTTTTCCTCTGAGGTGCACTTGACCTCTTTCTTTTCGTTGAGGCTTCAGCAATGGCCGCTTGCTTGTCATCCTCAGCATAAGCAAGTTGTAAGGCTATTGCAAGAGCTCTATCAGTTCTTTCTTGCTCTTCTTTCAGTTCTAACTCTGCTTGTTCAATGGCAGTAGCCAAAGCAGCAACCTGAATCAGTTCAGGGTCAGAGGAGCATGCAGCAAGAGGTTGAGCAGCAACTGCATCAATATCCACAGCCTGTCCTTCCATTATAGAAGTAGGCTTTGAAGATTGTGCAGGTTCAGACACCTGGCCCACAGCTTTAGACAACCTTTGAGAAGGTTTCTGAACACGTTCAGACGCTTGAATCTGCACAGTGGAACTTCTTCTCTGAGCTTTCTCCATCAACAAACTTTCTTTCATAGTTGGGGAGGGAGGCCTTGGAGTCAGCTTAATCTTCATGCTTTTCAGATTTGATTCACCAAACATAGGAATTGAGTGGTGATCAAAGAGTTGGTGAACTGGAACTTTAAAATGTAACAACACCTTGGTGATGATGGTGTTGTGAGGAAAGCTTCCAGCAGAATCTCTCATCCTCTTCTGAAGGTGGTACATGATGATATTTGGAAGATTTATCTTCTGCCTCTTCAGAAGGTGAATGAGGCAGAATCTCTCCAGTTCAGATACATGGTTTCTGCTGCCACTTTTAGGGATTACAGAGTTCCCCAAAATAGCATGCAAAACCCTAGCCTTATCTGACATATTCTTAGCATCCAGACTAGCAGGAGAGGGAGTTCCATTCAAAAACTCAGTAAAATGTTTCTGACCTCCATTTCTTGATTCCCAGCCAGGAGAGAAGACAACGCCTTTAGTCTAGACGCCACAGACAATGGCCAAGATGTCATCATCAATAAAAATAGATGTACCAAGCACATCAGCCTTGATGGTGGTGTAGATGCCTTGAGGGTTAGGGATTCCTCTGGCTGTGGCCCAGAAATCAAGTATACTCTGTTCATGCCAAGGTGAACAATTTTTGTTGAAGTATTCAAGCCACCCAGCTGCTTGAAATTCTGCATGAAGATCCATTCCTAGTGCTTCAAGCTCTTCTAGAAAGACACCCTTGGTCTTCACAATTTTATCAGCTCCAGACTTCTTTGGTGCCATAGTTGAAGGATGGAAAGAACTTGAGAGAGAAAATGCTTTCTTGAAGACGAAGAATAGCAAAGGTTCTGAGAGGGTAGTGAGCTGTAACGTACCAAGGACTCACTTCCTTACAGCACTTATAGACTTCTGAGGCAATGATGGCAGAGACTGGCCGCGCAGATATAGGGTAACGTGTAGAATGGATTTAAACCGTCCCTTTATTGCCACGTCATTTGTTCATTTCAGACAAGTGCAGGATTTCAGACAACTAATCGAAATTTCAGAAACCCTAAAATTTCAGACATGTCACAATTTCAGACATACCGAAATTTCAAATGTTCATTTCAGACGACATACAAAATCAGTTAGAAAATGCATGTATGTTCAAATTATCACTTATGAACTTAAATCTATCTTCAGTCAGAGGTTTTGTGAATATATCTGCCCATTGAAGCTCTGTTTCAATGAACTTTATATCAAAAACACCTTTCTGAACATAGTCTCTAATGAAATGATGCTTGATTTCTATATGCTTTGCTCTAGAATGTTGAATGGGGTTTTTAGACAGATTAATGGCACTTGTATTGTCACACAAAACAGGTATAACAGATATAGGAATATTAAAATCCTCAAGCTGATACTTCACCCAAAGAAGTTGTGAACAACAACTTGCTGCTGAGATATATTCAGCTTCAGCTGTTGATAATGCAATGGTGCTTTGCCTTTTACTTGACCAGCTGATCATGTTGCCTCCAAAGAAGTGACAACCTCCACTGGTGCTCTTTCTTTCAATTCTGTCTCCAGCAAAGTCAGCATCACAGTATCCTATTAACCTGCGTTCTTTGTCTTTCTTATAGCAAAGACCAAGATTAGTAGTACCTTTAAGATATCTAAAAATCCTCTTAACGGCTTTATAATGAGTAATTCTTGGATCTGATTGAAATCTAGCACAAAGACACACACTGAACATAATGTCAGGTCTGCTTGCTGTTAGATACAATAAAGAACCAATCATTCCTCTATACAAAGTCTGATTCACTGGTTCTTCATTCTCATCGTTGCTTAAATATGTTGAAGGATGCATAGGAGTTGACATGGGCTTGCAATCATTTATGTTAAACTTCTTAAGCATTTCTTTTGTATATTTCTCTTGATGAATCCATATACAATTAGAATCTTGCTTAATTTGAAGTCCTAAGAAAAATTTTAATTCACCCATTAGGCTCATTTCAAATTCAGATTGCATTAACTCAGAAAACTCCTTGCAAAGAGAAGAATCAGTGGAACCAAATATAATATCATCAACATATATCTGGACTAGCATGAGACCTTTGTTAGATTGTTTTCTAAAAAGAGTTGTGTCAACTTTTCCTCTTTCAAAACCATTTTTGATAAGAAAATTGCTCAATCTGTCATACCAAGCTCTTGGGGCTTGTTTTAGACCATAGAGAGTCTTTTTCAATTTGAAAACGTAATCTGGAAAAGTCACATCCTCAAAACCAGGGGGTTGTCTAACAAAGACTTCTTCTTCAATGAAACCATTGAGAAAAGCACTCTTAACGTCCATTTGATATAGCTTGATGCCATTATTTATAGCATAGGACAATAAAATTCTAATTGCTTCTAACCTGGCCACTGGGGCAAAGGTTTCTGTGAAATCAATTCCTTCTTGCTGATTGTATCCTTGAGCCACAAGCCTTGCCTTGTTTCTGACTACTTTCCCTTCTTCAGACAGTTTGTTTCTGAACACCCATTTGGTTCTAATAATAGTTTTCCCATGGGGTTTAGGAACAAGGGTCCAGACATCACTCCTAGCAAATTGATTTAGCTCTTCTTGCATGGCTAGGATCCACCCTTCATCATGCAGGGCTTCATCAATGCTCTTTGGCTCAATTTCAGACAGGAGAGCAAGGGAATTCAAATGTCTGAATTTTGATCTTGTCTTAACTCCTTCTGAAGTGCTGCCAATGATTTGCTCTTTAGGGTGATGTGACTTGTATCTCCAATCAGTTCTGTGAATGGGTACAACATCTGTCTGAGACTCAACATCTATCTGAAGCGGTTCAGTAATAGTAGGCACTTCAGACAACTGCTCATCTTTCAAGTTGCTGTTGTCATTTAGCTCCATTCCTGCAAAATCGTCCTCTAGATCTGATAGTTCCCTATCAGTCTCTTTCTTGTCATTGAATTTAACATGGATTGATTCTTCTACAACTAGAGTTCTAGAGTTATAAACTCTGTAAGCCTTAGATGTTTCAGAATAACCTATGAAGAATCCTTTGTCAGATTTTGCATCAAACTTTCCAAGATCATCCTTTGTGTTAAGTATAAAACACTCACAGCCAAAGGGATGAAAGTAAGATATGTTGGGTTTTCTTCCTTTCCACAATTCATAAGGAGTTCTTTTAAGAATTGGTCTTACCAATATTCTGTTTGAAGGTAGCAAGCTGTGTTAATAGCTTCTGCCCAGAAGGATCTTGGTAGATTGCATGAGTTGAGCATGGTTCTTCCCATCTCTTGCAGACTTCTATTCTTTCTCTCAACAACCCCATTTTGTTGAGGTGTTCTAGCCACAGAGAAATTGTGTGAGATCCCATTCTCATCACAGAACATTTCAAAGTTTGTATTTTCAAACTCTCCACTATGATCACTTCTGATGATAGATATACAGAATCCTTTTTCATTCTGTACCTTCTTACAGAATATTGTGAAATTCTTAAAAGTTTCATCCTTGCTTCTAAGGAATATAACCCATGTATATCTAGAATAGTCATCAACAATGACTAAACCATATTTCTTACCACTAATGCTAGTAGAAACAACATCTTTACTCTTAAATGAGTGTCTTGTTTGTTTCCCTTTCAGACAGCTTTCACATAAAATGTCAGATTTGTATGAGAGCTTGGGTAAGCCTTTAACCAGATTGTATTTTGCTAATCTTGAGATTAATCTCAAGCTGGCATGCCCAAGTTTTTGATGCCAAATCTGTTTTTCATCTTCAACAGAAATAAAACATTTAACATTTTGACTTGCTAGTTCCTCTAGATCAATTTTGTACACATTGCTGTGCCTTTTAGCAGTAAAAAGGATTTGATCAGAAGAGTCTTTGACTATACAACCTTCCTCAGTAAAAGAGACAACATATCCATTGTCACATAATTGACTTATGCTCAGTAGGTTGTGTTGAAGTCCTTCCACTAGGAGAACATTTTTAATAAGGGATAAAGGTGACATACCTACAGTCCCTATTCCTGTGATCTTCCCTTGCTGGTTTCCACCAAAGGTGACCACACCTCCATTTCTTGGTCTAAGGTTTGGGAACAAAGACCTTTCTCCTGTCATATGTCGCGAGCATCCACTGTCCAGGTACCATTTGTGGTGTCTCTTTTGTCCTGTTAAACACATCTGCAACAGGAATAATCAAGTTTTTAGGTACCCATATACTTTTGGGTCCTCTTTTGTTAGATCTGGGTGTTGGTCTCTTTTTGTGTTTACACTGAATCACATTGTGTCCAGCTTTTCCACGTTGAGAACACCCAGTAACCTTTCCCTTGCCTTTTTCAATATTAAAAATATGAGGTTCAGGCATGTTATAATCCCAAAAGCCTAAGCCACTTTTGTCAATGAAATGTCTTTGATCACCAAGTAATCTGTTCAAATTATCAGTTCCTTTGACAAACTTAGCTAAGTCTTTTGTCAGTTGCTCAACTTGCTTCTGAAGTTTTATATTTTCTTCAGATACATGTTGAGAACTACTGATGTCAGACACAAGGATCTTTTCCTTGAGCATAATATTTTCTATCTCAAGGGCTTCATATTTATTACACATTTCTGTGTGAGCCTTGGATAGATTCTTATACTCTTGAAATAGTTCTTTGGAGCTTTCCATCAGATCATCATACATTTCTTGAAGAGTTAAAGGAAATACCTCTTCTTCAGAGCTGTCTGATGATGGCAGGCTGGCCATAAGACATAAGTTGGCCTCTTCTGAAGTATCTTCTTCTTCTTCAGAAGTAGATTCATCAAGGTCTTCCCATGTTGCCATTAGTCCCTTCTTCTTTTTGAAGAACTTCTTCTTTTTGAATGTATTTTTCTTCAACTTAGGACACTCAGCCCTCACGTGACCTGGTCGTTTGCATTCAAAACAAGTAATTTTGTCATTTTGAAAATCTTTACCTGTCTTACCTCCTTTAGAGGTTGAAGGTTGATTCCTTTTGAACTTTCCTCTGTTTTGGAGCATTCTTTTGATCTTCCTACTTAAAAGAGCGAGATCATCATCTTTTGAGCTATCTTCAGAATCCTCATCTGTTTCCGAAGTTTCCTCTGCTTGCATAGCCTTCATCTTGCCATGCCTAGACTGACTGGTATTGGAGTTTAGAGCCAGAGATTTCTTCTTGTTGTCATCTTCTTCAAGCTCAAGCTCATGAACCTTGAGAGATCCCAGAAGTTCCTCCATTCTAAGAGAGTTTAAGTCTCTTGCCTCTTGAATGGCAGTAACTTTGGGTCTCCAGGTCTTAGGCAAGCTTCTTAGAATCTTTCTGTTATTATCTCCAGATTCATAAGTTCTGCCCAAGGACCTGAGTCCATTTGTAATGGTCTGAAACCTCCCAAACATCTGATCAATGGTTTCTGTTTCTTCCATTTTGAACATCTCATATTGGTGTATGAGCATACTAATCTTGGATTGCTTGACAGTTTCAGTCCCTTCATGGGCTGCTACAAGAGTATCCCAGATTTCCTTGGCAGATGTACAACCGTGCACCTTCTCATATTCTGATTTGTTCAATGAGCATATCAGATAGAGTTTGGCTTTGGCAGTCATCTGAACTCTAGCCTTCTGCTCCAAGGTCCAGTCAGCCTTCGGTATAGGCACATTGTTTAGCATGGGCACATAATCTCCATCAGTAACTACATCCCAGACATCAATGTTGTTGCTTTCAATGAACAGCTTCATACGATCTCTCCAGTAGTGATAGTCTACTCCATTGAATGCTGGGGGTCTTGTGATAGATGCACCCTCAGAGATGTATTGCCTGTTGTTGTTTGCAGCTTCCATCTGGATCTTTTAATCCTCAACACTTGTTAGGTGCTCAACCCTGAGTTAAGCTCTGGTACCAACTGTAGAAACACAGGGAAACACTAAAAGGGGGGGTTGAATAGTGTTTCTTTGTATTTTGAAAGCTTTTTGAAAACAACAAGTTATAAACAGTTTCAAACAGGTTTATCGAGGCTGTCTGAAGTATTTGAATGGTTCCTGAAAATATATTTTAAAAGGTTTCTTTGCTTTTAAAATATTTAGAATAGCTTTTCAACACCCTTGATATTAACATAAACGAATTGACAAGAGATAAGGGATAGAAAAACTTAGCCAAGGATTTATCCTGGTTCACTCACCACCACTGTGAGCTACCTCCAGTCCCAATGCCAACAAGCACTTGGATTTTCTCTTAATCTTTCACAAAGATTACAAGTATTCTTTTCTATCAAGCCTCTTCAGGATCTACAACACAAGTATTCTTTTCAGACAAGCCTCTCCAGGCTCAACAACACAAGTATTCTTTTCCAGACAAGCCTCTCCAGGCTCAACAACACAAGTATTCTTTTCCAGAAAAGCCTCTCCAGGCTCCACACAATTACAGTTAAAAGAAGTTTAAGCTTTTAAACTACACAAGTTTAAAGCTCAAACCTATTACAAAGTACAGCTTAAAAACTGAGGTATACTCAGGATATGAAAATATAAAGTGTATAAAGAAGTTTATCAGAGTGATTTTCTTGAAGAAAATTTGCGGCGATGATTCTCTTTTTCTATATGCTCTTCTCTATTCTTGTTTCCTGTTTAATAATGGTCTTCATAAGGGGTATTTATACCCAGACTTTAGTCCGTTGAAAAACCACCGTTTAGAGATAGCATTAAATGCTATTCAATCCGTTGTGAGACATACTTCTGAGCATCTTGATATTTCTGACACAGTACAAGGTTGCATCTGCCAAAAAGGCTGCTTCAGGAATTGCTGCGTTGATGCGTTTACAGAGATTTCCTCAGTGGTGTATGAAATTCAAATGCACCAGGAAAGGCCTCTGTGTTTGTTGCCATAAATGTGTTCCAAAATGTACGAGCAGCAGAGACTCAGAAAAGTCTTCACGCAAGGTTTCAGCAAGGTTGCCACGTCATTATCAAAGCTTCAGACGGCTTCCGAACTTCAGACAGGTTTGGCTCTTCAGACAGCTTCAACGCTTAAGACAGGTTGACCACTTCAGAAGGCCTGTTTC
This sequence comes from Sesbania bispinosa, assembly GCA_026901365.1. NCBI lineage: Eukaryota > Viridiplantae > Streptophyta > Magnoliopsida > Fabales > Fabaceae > Sesbania > Sesbania bispinosa. The sequence goes on along the minus strand of QLOH01000165.1, from coordinate 1,298,284 downwards.
CCTCAGATGTCTTGAAGCACTTCTTAAAGACTTATAAAGCGTATTGTGGCTTGCTGAAATCACAGATAGATAATTAAACACTTAAGAGTATCTGTGAAAATAAATACTGTAAATTTGTTAATCATTAAAACTTGGAAATATTGCTGTCTTAAAACATCATAAAGTCTCTTATGATATTTTTGAGACTCAACATCTATCCCAAGTGTTAAGGGACATGGTATGATCATTGATCATTGATAATGATAATGGTTGGGGTGCATCAAAAGAAACATGAAAGGCTCAAATGGGCAATCAATAATATTAATGCATGGTTGGCTATTTGGCACTAAGCAGAATATTAAAATCACAAAATTGTGTCTTTGTCACTTCCATACCTTCTACAAGCAAAACAAATTTCAGAAACTCAAGCAATAACAGTTGACAAGCAGTGGTGTAAAGCTCTCAATGTAAGTGTTTAAGTGTTTAGGGCTCTCAGCTCACCGGTTGGGCTAAAATTTCCTTGCTAAAGCACTTACTGGATTTAATAAACTACCATGATAGGTTCTCTTGAGAAGTACTCTAAGCCTAACTGATTATGGACTTAATCACAAGACCCTATCATCTTTCCTAGATTGGTTAGTTAAACTACTTATTTACAGAGAATTAAAATAAATTACCTTGATTCCTAAGCTCCTAAAATCCTAATTTTTTTTTTAAAAATTTCACAAAAATTAACTGGATAAGTACTGTTTGATATATATATATATGTGTGTGTGTGTGTGTGTGTGAAAGGTTGGATATAGTACAAATCAAAGAGAAGATAAAATAAAATAAGAGAATAAAAAGAAAAAGAACAACAAAATAAAAGAAAAAGAAAGAAAAGAAAGAAAAGCACCAAATAGGAAAGAAAATGATCAGTCCTCGTGGTCGTGATCCATGTGGTCTGCATTCTGAGCTCCAGTTGCACCATCCCCCCTGGAGAAACAGGCCTGTCCCCAGGCCACTGCAAGTAATCCTGAAAGAATGAGGGGAGCATGGGATCTATACCAGCCTGGTGCTGAGTGCTCTGAAAGTGTAATGCGGCCCGGTATAGGGTGGACATCTGGGCCATCATGTGGAAGTTCTGGGTCTCAAGACGCTGAACCCTGACTGAATCGAAAAACTCTGCTGCTGCTGGTGGTGGTGGCTGGTCTTCCCCCTCCAACTCCTCAGGTGCCATGCAGTAGGCATCAATGTAGGCTCGAGTCATAGGTGGTAAGATGGGGACCCTAGGGTTCACCGCCACACCCCTAGATCTGCAAAGAGCGGTGATGAAAGAGGGAAAACCAAGTCTGATCATTGAAGTGGGAGTCCTGTTGGCCACATCAGATGCAAAGGCGACCATCCGACTGGTGATGACTCGTGCTATGTCCACTGCGGCGCCAGTAAGAAAGCAGTAAAGGAGGTGAGCTACCAACATAATGATATCTGAAACATGCCCGGTAGGATGAATGTTGGCCAGCGTCAGTACTGTCTACATCCTAGCTATGCTCCTCAAGTCGTGCCTCTGAATACGGGCGGCCTCTCTCTGTGCGTTCCTCTCAAAGGAACGGCCCGGAAGGCAGAGCAGCTGTGCTGTCTCAGTGTCAAGGGGGTCATTGCCCTATAGTCCCACAGCACCCAATCTCTCTTGGAACTGACACTCCTCAAGCTCCTGATCGAATGGCTCTCCTAAAAAGGTGTTGATTGCGGCGCAATCAAACCTAATAACCTGCCCACGAACATATGACTCCCTCCTAGAGTCAACGCCCTGATCCACGATGGCGTTGGCATAGAACTCTCGCACAATATCTGGGTCAAAATGGCCGGCTGGACGGCTAAGCTGATCCCAGTCTCTACGGTGGATTTCTGCGGTGAACTCCTCATGTTCGCCCTCCTCTAATTGCACTGGCCTCTCCAGAATAAAGTTACAGTTGGCTATGTCAGAATATGCTTCAAAGGACTTAAGGTCCTTGAAACGGTGAGAGTCAAAAGCTGGATCCCTCTGGGGGGCCTTCCTCTTGGTCCCCCCTGTACCCTGTCGAGAGGAACTAGGAGCACTGACATTCTTTGTGCGAGGCATCTGATATGAAGTCGGAAACTGAAAAGGAGGCTATACGTGTGAGAAACAGGCAAGAAAAGGTAAGGAATCTCAGAGAAACGAAAGCAAGGAAGTGGAGGGAAGTTCGAATGAACTTCCCTCTTCCCAAATTTTCGAATTTAAGGGACGTTTTCCTTCGCTTCACCCCTGCGCTATAGCGCAGGGTGGAGCGCGCGTCACCATAGAAGGTGAAGCATGCCACTGCTCTTCACCACTGCGCTATAGCACAGGGTGAAGCGCAGAATCCAGAGAGTCAATTAGTTCCAATAGCTTCTGCGCTTCATCCTGCGCTATAGCGCAGGCTGCAGCGCAGATATCAGTAACTCTCTGTTTCTGCTGCTCCTACCTAATTTCATGCATTCTTTAATTTATATCCCCACATTTACAGTTTCATATTCTCACAGGTAATTCCTAAGACTCAAAATTACTGAAAAATAAATAAAAAAATAACAACTAAAAACTCACAAACACTGGGTTTCCTCCCAGGAAGCGCTTGTTTAACGTCTTCTAGCTCGATGCCTGGTTATGTAATCTCTTTATGGTGGCCTCAGTTGGAGGATGATGTTGGTCTCCATGCTAGTTTTACCTTTGAGCTCCCATCCTCCATGCCAGTCAAGGACTCTTCCTTCATGGTCACTATTGTCTTTTGTGTTTGATGTTGATCGCTTTTTTCTCCTGAACTTGAATTCCTAGATGGATTCTGGATCTTTTACTCTCATTCTCGGCTTCCTCAGAAATCCGGAGCCTTGCAGTGGTGGAGAATTTTGAGAAGTGGGATTGTTTTGTTGTAACAGGGGTATTCCCCTATCAATATGAAACACAATGGTTTCATCCTTTGTACCCATTGTATACTTCCCTTGATCAACATCGATAATCAATTGAGCAGCCTTTATGAATGGTCTTCCCAAGATAAAGGGGACATCAGTATCCTCCGCTGCTGTCTCTGCAATGTAAAAATCTACCATATATGCAAACTTATCTACTCTTATTTCAACATCCTGAAGTATTCCTTGCAAGCTTTGAGCAGGTTGATTTGCAAGAAGTAGTTTCACATTAGCAGGTTTGACCTTCACATTACTCAACTTATTAAAATACGATAGCGGCATCAAATTGATGCTCGCTCCAAGATCCAATAAAGCATAAGTTGAGGGTAGATTACCAAGAGATATGGGTATAGTGAACCTACCTGGGTCAAGTGACTTACTTGTGACTAAGACCTTCTCCTCTTGTGGTTCTTCTTTTGGCTGGGCTGCTTTATCCTCATCTTGATGAACTGCTTCCTCTTGAAGTGCTTGTTGTTCATAGACGAGCTCAACTTCCTCATCAAGGTCCTCCTCCTCTGACTTGTTGCCATCAGTAGCAATCAAGTTGCATTGCGCCTTGGGATTTGTTTGGGTTACAGCTGAGAAATGTTGTTGTCTATGTTCTGCCATCTCGGCTGCTAACTGACCCACTTGATTCTCTAGAGTCTTGATTGATGCCTCAGTTGTTGTTTTGAATCCAATAAATCCTTGTACTAATGTATCAATCTTTGCCTCTAAAGAATTAAACTTATCGTAAGTTGAAGGTTGCTGTTGATAAGGTGGTTGTCGACCTCCATTCTGATTCCAACCAAAGTTGGCTTGGTTATTTCTCCATCCTTGAGAGTACTGATTATTGTTGTTGGAGAAATTTCCTTGTCTTCCCTGATTTCCCATGTAATTGACTTGCTCAGGTTGTGTCTCTTGTATAGCGCATTGACCATTTGGATGGTCTCCTCCACAAAAATCACAAATCAATGGTTGGGTAGGAACGGGTGCTGAGTAGACAGCTTTGAGTTGTTGGGGTAGTGCCTTCAAAGTATCAGTGAGTGCTTCTATTTGAAGTTTAATGAGCTTATTCTCTACTAATAATGCATCATTCTGATTTAGCTCTAGCATTCCCCTTTTCAATTGTGCAGGCTGTCTTCCACTTTGAGCTTGCTGGTCATTCATGGCCAAGTTGTTGATAATCTCGAGAGCTTTATCAACCTCTGCGGACAAGATTGTTCCTCCTGCTGCAGCATCTATAAAGGATTTGGAACCTGGACGTAGCCCCTTACAGAACATGTTAAGTTGAGCTATGTCTTCGAAACCATGGTTAGGGCATTTGCGCAGCAAGGACTTGAATCTTTCCCAAGCTTCATATAGTGACTCATCATCCCTTTGTCTGAAGGTTGAGATCTCTGCTTTGGCTTCTATTTGCTTCCATAATGGGAAGAATCTAGTCAAGAATTTCCCCTCAACCACGCCCCAATTAGTCAGACTTTGGTTTGGGTGTGATTGTAACCATTCCTTAGCTTGACCTATTAAAAAGAAAGGAAATAAGCGTAAGTAGACGATTCTAAACTTCCCTCATCAAAGCCCATAGTGCCAATCAATTCATAGAAATTAGAAAGATGAAAGTTTGGATTTTCATGATCCAATCCTGCAAATTGATGTGCGCTAATCAGATTTAGATGTGCAGACTTCAACTCCAAGGTTCTTGCATTGGGTGGTACTAAAATGCTAGAGCGGTGTCGTGGTCCTTGATGGGAGATGTAATCTCCTAAGGTTCTCCTTACTGGATTTCCTTCTTCAGCCATATTTTTGGGCTCCTCAACAAATAACCTCCTTCTTCTCCTTCTTGAGTTTCTACCTCTGTTTCGTCGAGACGTCCTTTCGATTTCTGAGTCGAATAGTAGTTGATTAGGAGTCGCCTGACCTCTCAAAAGCATAAACACAAAACTTGAAACAGGGTAAGTGTTGAAGATATTTTTAATTTTTTAAATAAAAGAAAGTAATAAAATTCCTAAAAATATAAATCCTAAAAAAAGAAAAATGAATAAATAATTAAGTAAAATAATCTTGACAAAAAGACCTCAGGGTTCTACACAAATTAATATATATTTTATTTCACTTATCAATGATAAAATGATAATTGTACCCCATTTTTATCCCTTTTTATTTAATATTTACTAATTTGTATTTATTAATCCTAGTTTTGAATTTGATGCTATTTTAATAGATTTATTGTTGATTTTTGCAGGATTATTGCAAAGATTTAATTCAGAGATTAAATGGCATTAAATGAGGAGGATTTATGCAAGATTGTAGATTGATTGAAGACAATTAATTAAAGATGTGAAGAAGATTTGAATCATTAATGAGGAGATCAGAGCCAATCAATCAAAGATATTGCAGACAAGCTTCCCAAATAAACAAGGATTGCACAATAAATATAAAGATATCAGAAAATAAAGGGAAACAAGGAAAGGCAAACGCGTGAAAACCAGTCTCGGGGAGAGATCAACAAATAAAAGAGGAAAGTTGAAGCTGTGGGACGCTAGCTGCGCTTCACCCCGCGCTATAGCGCAGGTGAAGCGCAGTTCTCTGGAACCTGCGCTACATCTTGCGCTGTAGCGCAGCTTAAAGCGCAGAACACGCAGATCGCCTCCCAGTTGCCATTTTTAAGAGGATCTCTTCCCAAAATTGCTTTGTCTTTCCTTAGTCTATTAATAGGAACCTCTTGCACCAATTCCGGTGTGCACGATTATTGTAATTCAGTCTTATTTTAGTGATAATGCACCAAAGCTAAGTTTAGAGTAGGAGAGGAGGAGCGCTTTCACGAGGATTGAAGATGGTGACAGCGTCTTCGATGGTTTGTATGGCTACTTCATGTAGTTAACTCTCCAGCAGGACTGGATGTAATTGATTCTATCCTTGAGTGTATATAAATTCTATATTAATATTTCAATGAGCTCCCTATCTATAATAGTGGTATGTCTTATTCTGTGCTTATTCCTAATTCTCACGCTTGCGTCTGGAGTTATAGGTTAGTCTTAACTAAAGCAGTTATTACTAGGAGGGAGGATGGAGGAGCTTAGACATAGGAAACTCATTGTCTGAATGAATAAGAATAGTCGGTTACTACTGACGGCTGAAAAGGGATGTTTACTAATGAGCGAGGGGTAGTGTGAGTACTCTAAGTGAAGGAGCATTCGACCAATAGGACTTAGTAATCGGTAGCAAAGAATTAGGGGGTTGTCAATCTAGGATCCGAACATAGGCGTGTCCTAATGAGTATAAGGTAGTGACAGTACTGGAGCGAAGGCGCGTCTACAGCACTAGGCCTTGTTTATCGTCTAATTCTTTACAAACTGAATAAAAGAAAGCGAAATAAGCCAAGATAAATCTCTCGCCTCGGAGATCCCGCATAATTTATCCTTGAGTGTTAAGGTCGCTGGCGAGGGGCCTTAGCAATAAAGTTTGTCTACATTATTATAGAGTAAACCTAAAATAATAGATAGTCTTTATATGCACAATGGGTGTGACGAGATGAAATCCAATCCTGATCCAAGTAAAATGTCTCTAACTCTACCTTTCTAATTCCAATTAATTATTTACTCTCTTTATCATTCTGCAATTATACTCTAAACTGTGCTTTCTCTTGATAAATACGATTTCGTTCTACATAAATAACTGTTCCATGTGGATACGATACTCTTTCTTACTATTATACTGCTGGATTTGTGGTTCGCTTGCCAGAAACCCATCAAGTATTTTTGGCGCCGTTGCCGGGGAACGGTTCTAATTTGTGTAGATCTTTGAGGTCTATTTATCAAGGATATCTATCTTAGGATTTCTTTTATTTATTCTTCTTATTATTTTAGGAAATTTTTATTATTTTAGGAAATTTATAGTTTTTCTATTATTATAAATTTTTCTTCCACACTTACCTTTTTGAAGTTTCTTGTTTTTGCTTTTGAGAAGCCAGGTATCCCCAAATCAACTACAAATTGAAGCAGAAATAGGAAGGACATCAAGGAAGAACAAAAGTAGAAACAAGGAAAGGAGACAAGGGAGAATCGAGAAGAAAACAAAAATATTTTATTTTTAATTATTTTATTTTCTTAAAAAAAAAATATTATTATTATTATTTTAATATAAAAAAAATATTTATTATTATTAAAAAAATAAATAAATATTATTCTTTGTTATTCTGTTTTCTCTTTGTTTGAGCATCTTATTTCTCTTGAGAAAACGAGTAACAGAAAAAGGGGCAGAGCTCAAGGAGACAATTTCAACACTCTCTGATCACCCAAGAAGGAGAAGGGGACAAATTTCAAGAAGACAATCTCAACACTCTCTGCTCAACTACCTCAAGTGAAATAAATGTTAAATGGCTTACGCATGGCAGAATCAACCAAGGAGAACCCCTGGAGATTATGTTAGGTGGCAAGAACCAAGTTACTCCTCTCATGCACCGATTCAAGGTAACTTCTCTAATTATAACAATTATGCTAACAATTTTTCACAGGATTGGGGAAGTTACCAGAATCAGAATTTTGGGAGATACCAAGATGATGTTTCACTCCACATGCAACCTTCTTTTCAACAGCAACAAAGTTACTCTTCCTATCAACAAAGAGACTCCCAATTTTATGAGTTCTTGGAAGAATTCAATCAAAGCAATATACAATTCCAGAAAGAGAGCGAAGAGAGAAGACGAAACATTAACGCTTTATTAAAACAGATAACAGAACAAAGGGAGTCAATACTTCAGAAGGAAAGAGAAGAAGCAAGAAGAAACACTGACACTATGTTGGAACTGCTCAACAAGAAGAGAGAGTCTCCTGATGCAACAATTGAAGAGATAGCAGAAACAGGAGCTAACCAACAGTCAGAACAAATCTCAGAAAGGAAGATAGATAGTGACAATTTCATGAAAGAAAAGTGGGATGAATTTTTACAATTTCAGCGGTATTGTGAAGAAGAAGGACTAACTGTTAGTCTTGCACTAGAGGAGATAGAAAATATGATCAACTGTTGGGACAAGCAATCTTCAGCAAATGCATTACCCAACCCCGAAGAGCAGTGCGATGACATTGTTCAGCTGATAGGGGAGGAAATCAATGACAATCTGGCTGAAGAAGAAGAAGAAGAAAAAGATGAATCTGAAGAAACACAAGAAAGAGGAGCTGAAGAAGAAAAGGGAGAAGAAGAAGGTGTAGCAGAAGAAGAAAAATGAGAGGAGGAAACAGAAAAGATGGTGCTTGAGGAAGAGACTGACTGTGAAAGGGAGGTAGAGAATACAACATATGATGGTGAACAGAGAGATGGTGAATCAAAGCCCGAGGAAGGAAGGGAAGTGATTTCAAGAACAGAGACCTTGCCTTATCCAACCATCCCTCTAAAGGAAGATCAAGAAAGGCATGGTGCAAGTGATCAACCTTCCAGAGCTCACAAAAGAAAGTTCTGCGATCACACTGACCAGAACAAGGCAAAGAGAAGAAAAGTCAAGCTAGACTTAAATTCAGAGCCTAGAGCCAGATTGAAGATCAAGTGGTCAGGTGTGTTTCATGTCAAAGAACCCCCCGAAGCAAAGGAATTGAGAGAACTCATTTGTGAACCATTCAAGCTTCAGGAGAAGAAGATTCATGCACATCAAAGCAAGAAAGTAAAGAAAAGGACAGATTGCTACAAGGCAAGATTATGGGGAGGTATACAGGCCAGGAAAAGGAAGGGTGCAGCTCACAGGCTCACCAAAATATTTTAGTTTCAGCCACCTTAAGAGAACAGGCGTCGAGCTATCAGACGTTAAACAAGCGCTTTCTAGGAGGCAACCCAGAGATTTTTAAAGTTTTTAATTAATTTGTGTTTTGTTTTATTGTCTGTTAATTAGGATTTTTCAATTTTTTAGGATTTAGGAAATTTTCAAAATTGATTGGAATAAGTTTGTGGAAAATATTTTTTTTAAAAAAAATAGGAAGTAGCAGAAAACGTGACCGAAAATTGAAAATTGCATTATGTTTTCTGCGCTTCAACCTGCGCTGTAGCGCAGAATTGCAATTTTAGTCACTGTATTCTGCGCTTCATTTGCGCTATAGCGCAGGGTGAAATGCAGAATACGAAATTTAAAAAAAAATCTTTTATTTTCTCATGTACTACTTCCTCAACTTTTCTTTTCACTCTTTCCACTCACAAACTTCCATCAATTTTGAAACTTTCAGTTATTTTTAATTTTTACCAATTGAAATCTTCATTTATTCTATTTTTATGATTTGCACTTTAGGGTAGCAACCTTAGGATTGTGAATATTATTGATTATTGCTATCTTAAATGTGATTTTGGCTGTGTGGAACATGAAGAACAATTTGCTTGATTGGAATGCTCTTTGTTTTGTGAGTTATTAAATTTGAAAGTGTTATGTTCTGTTTCTTTCAAAAAATTTAAACTTTCACTTTCCATGGATTGATTGAATGCTTGCAATTGAGTATGTTCTGTTTTTAGGAAAGCATTACCAATTGCAGTGAAGTTTTGTTGTGAAGAGAATATTTATTTATGCATGTTACTGGTAGGCTTCCATGTTCTTCATGAATTGCACAGACTGCTGCAAAGTATAAAGACTAGTTGACCCCAAACCAATCAGGAGTACTAGACCCATACCCGGGCATGCTGCTTGAAGATTCTGGATATTCTTGCAGTGGCCTGAGGACAGGCCTATTTTCCCTGAGGGGGATGGAGCAGCAGCAAGACAAAGACTCACAATATACAGAGGATGAAGATTGATACTGGTGTTTTTCTTTCTTTTAGTTTTTCTTTAATTTTCTATTATTTTATAGATATTTTCTAGTTAATTAGGATTTCTGTTTCGTATTTTCAATTTTTTCTTAAATTTTTAGAATTTTTAAAAATTTTAGGACCTTAGGAAATTAGGAATCAAGGTAATTATTTCCTTTTTCTCTGTAAATAAGTAGTTTAACTAACCAATCTAGGTAAGATGATAGGGTCTTGTGATTAATTCCATAATCAGTTAGGTTTAGAGTACTTCTCAAGAGAACCTATCATGGTAGTTTATTAAATCCAGTAAGTGCTTTAGCAAGGAAATTTTAGCCCAACCGGTGAGCTGAGAGCCCTAAACACTTAAACGCTTATATTGAGAGCTTTTCACCACTGCTGGTCAACTGTTATTGCTTGAGTTTCTGAAACTTGTCTTGCTTGTAGAAGGTATGGAAGTGACAAAGGCACAATTTTGTGATTTTAATATTCTGCTTAGTGCCAAATAGCCAACCATGCATTAATATTTCCATTTATTGATTTCCCATTTGAGCCTTAAATATTTCTTTTGATGCATCCCGGTCATTATCAATGATCAATGATCATACCATGTCCCTTAACACTTGGGATAGAGAGCAAGGTGCACTACAACAAAATGGGACAAGCAATTGACAAAGAGGTTGGTCACAAGGAATCCAAGAGAAGGCGCAAGGAATCACAAAGAAAGGATTCTCCCTCACCAAAAATAAGTTCTTTATATTATGTATACAAAAAAAAAATTCTGCACAAAGTGTGGAAAATAAATAAGTTGGGGGGAGAAAATTCTTCAAGAAAGAGGCCAAAGCTGAAGAAGGGTGACCATTCAAGAATCATCAGGTGAATTGAGAGAAGTTCCAAAGCACAACCACAAGATGCTCTTTATTCAAAGTGTTCCTTGAATATCCAGAAAAACCATGATTTCTTGATAGCCCAGCCTCATTACAACCTAAAGGAAGACCTTTTGATCCATACTAACTGCTTGCAGGTTCATACCTTGGAAACGACTATCAATTCTAGTTGTTCAACAGTGGGTGAAAATGATTGAGGGAAACACTTACCCGTGAGAATGAGAGATTTCCTTGGTTTATCACTTACTGCTTTAATTGCTATTATTGAGAAAGTTTAATTGATGTTGTATTTCTATCCTAACTGCTGATTGGTAATATCTCTTGATTCTGATTTTTTTTCTTATGTTTGGGAAGTGACTTCTGCTTAGGAAGGAGTTGAGGGATGATTACCTTGAATTAGTTTTATTTTTGTAAAAATACACTAAGGATTAGAATTGATTGTGAATGCAAAGAGGTCTCTTGCTTGAGGACAAGCAAGAATTCAAGTTGGGGGGAATTTGATAAGTGAAAAATAGTTGATAAATTAGTATATATTTTATTTCACTTATCAAGGATAAAATGATAATTTTACCCCCATTTTTATCCCTTTTTATTTAATATTTACTAATTTGTATTTATTAATCCTAGTTTTGAATTTGATGCTATTTTAATAGATTTATTGCTGATTTTTGCAGGATTATTGCAAAGATTTAATTCAGAGATTAAATGGCATTAAATGAGGAGGATTTATGCAAGATTGTAGATTGATTGAAGACAATTAATTAAAGATGTGAAGAAGATTTGAATCATTAATGAGGAGATCAGAGCCAATCAATCAAAGATATTGCAGACAAGCTTCCCAAATAAACAAGGATTGCATAATAAATATAAAGATATCAGAAAATAAAGGGAAACAAGGAAAGGCAAACGCGTGAAGACCAGTCTCGGGGAGAGATCAACAAATAAAAGAGGAAAGTTGAAGCTGCAGGACGTTAGCTGCGTTTCACCCCGCGCTATAGCGCAGGTGAAGCGCAACTCTCTGGAACCTGCGCTACAGCTTGCGCTGTAGCGCAGCTTGAAGCGCAGAACACGCAGATCGCCTCCCAGTTGCCGTTTTTAAGAGGATCTCTTCCCAAAATTGCTTTGTCTTTCCTTAGTCTATAAATAGGAACCTCTTACACCAATTCCGGTGTGCACAATTATTGTAATTCAGTCTTATTTCAGTGATAATGCACCAAAGCTAAGTTTAGAGTAGGAGAGGAGGAGCGCTTTCACGAGGATTGAAGATGGTGACAGCAAAGGGTGTTGAAAAACTGTTCTGATATTTTAAAAGTAAGAAACCTTTTAAAAGATATTTTCAGAAGTTGTCTTAAGAAACTTCAGACAACCCCTAAGCTTTGGTGCATTATCACTTAAAACTTAGCCAAGAGATTTATCCTGGTTCACTCACTACCACTGTGAGCTACGTCCAGTCCCAATGCCAACTAGCACTTGGATTTACTCTTAATCTTCACCAAGATTACAAGTATTCTTTTGCAGTCAAGCCTCTTCAGGCTCTACAACCAAGTATTCTTTTACAAACAAGCCTCTCCAGGCTCAAAAACGATTTTTACAAAAAAATGTCTAAGCTTTTAAACTATACCAATTTGAAGCTTAAACAGAGACAATGTACAATATAATTGAGGTATGCTGAGGATATACAAATTGTGTACAATGAAAATATTATCAGAGTGTTTTTACAGAGTAAAAACATGCAGCGTGATGTTTCTCTTGATTTTCTTGAATATCAATTCACTAACTTACTTGCTTTTTTTTTATGGTCTTCATGGAGAGGTATTTATACCCAAACTTCAATCCGTTGAAATACCACCATTTAGAGATAGCATTAAATGTTATTTAATCCGTTGTTAGACATGCTTCTGAGAATACTGATATCTCTGACACGGTACAAGGTTGGTGCTGCCATAAAGCTGCTACTATTGTTGCTGCAGAGGCTGCGTTTCAGAGATTTCCTCAGTGGTGTATGAAATTCAAATATACCATGAAAGGTCTCTGTGTTCCTTGCTATAAATGTTGTTGAAAAGGTACGTGCAGCAGAGAACGCTTGACTCAGAAGAATTTTCAGAAAAGTCTTCACAAACTTCAGCAAAGGGTGCCACGTCATCAAAAAGACTTCAGACGGTTTCAACACTTCAGACGGGTTGTGTACTTCAGACGGCTTCAACTCTTCAGACAGGTTGAACCTTCAGAAGGCTTAATACCTCAGATAGGTTGAAAGCACTTCAAACAGTCTTTATATAAGTTCATAGTGGCTTGCTGAAATCATAGATAAATCATTAAACATATATGTATCTATGATAAATATTTTAACCCAAATTTGTTAAGCATTAAAACTTGGGAAGTGAGTTATCTAAAACATCATAATTTTCCTTATGATATTTTTGAGACTCAACATTCTCCCCCTTTTTAATGATGACAAATTTGTTTAAAATACATAAATCTGAAAAGAGTTTTAAATAAAAAAAGAGATAACTCCCCCTCAGATAATGATCTCAATTCTGATCAAATACTACTCCCCCTGAGACCTGTAATTGCTTCAGATTTTGTTAGTTTTAATACTCCCCCTTTTGTCATCAATCAAAAGGGAATTTCAGAGCATGACCTTAAAACAATCTCAGTAAAATCATAAAGATAAAAGCATTCACAGAACAATCACAGCATTCATGAGAGAAAACTGAATATATATTAATAAAAAAGAAGTGGTTCAAGACAAACAGAAATTAATCACTTAGAAAGAAGTTAACATCAGACATGGCTAGACATCATAGACTATTCATCTTTCTTCAGCAATGCTTCTTTCATAAAGGAGATCAACTCATCCTTGGCCTTGTCAATCTGAGAGATGAGAGCAGTCTTCATATCTTCTTGCCCACTCTTGATTTGTTGTTGCTCTTGAAGAATTTGATCTTGTTTAGCAATAAGATCAACATTCTTTTTCTCTAATTTTCTAATCTTCAGCCTCAGCCTTCTATTTTCTTCTTCAGGATCTGGTTCTGCTTCATAAAGAATAAGCTGAATATTCCTACAAACAAATATGAGCACATCAAATCCTGGATGCAACCCATAGTCTTGTGGACGATACGCAGGGAAAAAGAAGGTTCTAATGGGGTTGATCATCTCCCGATCTTCATGGAAAGGTGCAGTCAAAGGGGGGAAATGGCCTCTGATATACATATACTGCACATTAATGGATCTACCATAGTCTATGAGGGAGTCAGCATCTGGTCCAGCAGATCCAGAAGAGGATCCAGCATCCTCTCTGATCTTCCAGTAGGATGACCACACCCTATCTCTGTAGCTGTGATCTAAGCCTCCACCTTGTCTTTTGATCCTAGCAGGTAGCTCCTTCCATTCTCTTGGAGTTAAAGGTGTGAAGGGAACTGGATAGGCCTTGGGTTCCTTGAACTTGTCAGCAGGGCCTTCTTTCAGAGGATACCTAGGAACAATTCTGTCAGGTTGCACCAGAATCTTTGTGGTTGGCCTGATGGAGATTGTTCTAGGTGGCCTATAGCCTCTCATACCAACAGACTTCATGTAGTCCCTCTGAAAAAGTTCAGCTTCTGTACAGAGATGCCTTACAAAACAAAATTCTTCATTTGACATCTTGAGAGGGTCATCAGAAAAGGGGTCAAGTGGAGCCCACTTATGAGCAGGTGGAACTACACCCTTTGTGATCTTTTCAATCTGCCCTGAGTACATCTGATCTGAACTTCCTTGATACTTTGCCCTTTCTTCATCTGAGGTGTGCTTGATAAGCCCATGATGAAGAGAGATGGGGGAGAATTTCTGAAATACTGGAGCTCTTCATAAAGATTGGGGAACTTGGGAACTCTTTCCCTCTCAAAGAAAGGTCCCTCATACCTTTTGTGGGGTACTTCAGCCTCTTCATCATATTGGTGCTGAGTGTAAGGAAAGGCATAAGGATCAAATGTAGGTTCTGTGAAGAAGTCCCTACTCTTAGGTCCTAGCCTTATGTGCTCAGGCAACATTCTTCCCTTCCAGACTTTAGAGCTTTCTCCTTACTGAAGCTCAACTGTGGAATCTTCAGACTGTGTGGATTCTGAAGATGATGATGGTGATGATGGTGGTGATGGTGGTGATGTTTCTTCTTCTTTCTCTTCTATTTACTTCTCAGGTGATGAAGGTGGTGATGGAGTCACATTATCAAACCTCACCCTCATCCTTTTCTGAGGAGGTTTAGCTGGTTCAGATTGCTTCTCCTTCTCCCTTTCAGCTTGCTTTTCTTCTCTTCTTTTCTTGAAAAACAGATTTGGCTTGATGATGGGTTTCTGGAAAGTGAACCACAAATCCAGCAGTATATAATAGTAAGTAAGATATCGTCTCCATAGGGAACGACAATTTATGTAAACCGAAATCGTATTTATCAAGAGAATTAACAGTTTAGAGTGAATATGGTTGCGAAAATATAAATAGCAGGTAAGATCAATGGGAATTAGAAAGGTAGAGTCAGAGATACTTTACTTGGATTAGGATTGAACTTCATCTCATCACACCCTTCATGTATGTAAAGACTATCTATTATTTTAGGTTTACTCTATAATACTGTAGACAAACTCTATTGCTAAGACCCCGAGTTACCAGCGGCCTCACACACTCAAAGGTAAACTATGTGGGCTCTCCCAGGCGACAGACTTACCCTCGGCTTATTTTGCTCTATCTGTTCAGTTTGTAAAGGATTATTTGAAATATGTGGCCTACCAAATGAATGTATACCTTCGTTAGAATACTGTCACTACCCATCGCTCATTAGATATACCCATCTCTCGCTTCCAGGATTGACAATCAACTAACCCTTTCTATCGGATTACCAAGCCTATTGGTCGGATGCCCCTTCAATTAGAGTACTCACACTACCCCTCAATCATTAGCAAAACACCCCTTTTCTGTACAGTAGTAACCGAGTCCTCTTATTCAATCAGAGAGTGAGTTTCTTCAGAATCCGCTCCCCCACTCCCGCTCCTAGCCAGAACTGACCCAGTTAAGACTAGCCTATAACTCCAGGCGTAAACCGCGGGAATTAGGAACAAACACAGAATAAGATTACCAATATTATAGACAGAGAGCTCATAAATAATAAATAGAATTTACATACACTTGGGGATAGAATTGATTACATTCAATCCTACTGGAGAGTCTAACTACTTGGAGTAGCCATACAAACCACCGAAGATGTTGTCACCATCTCCAATCCTCGGGAAGCACTCCTCCTCTCTTACTCTAAACTTAGTTACGGTACATTATCTCTGTACTATAGACTAAATTACAATCAATCATCCCCTGGGACTGATGCAAGAGGTTCCTATTTATAGATTAGGAAAGACAAAGCAAATTTGGAAAGAGATCTGACTAAATACGACAACAGGGACGTAATCTGCGTGTTCTGCGCTTCATGATGCGCTACAGCGCAGGCTGTAGAGCAGGATCCAGAGAGTTGCGTTTCACCCTGCGCTATAATGTAGGTGAAGCGCAACTAGCGTCCTGCAGCTTCAACTTTCCTCTTTTATTTGATCTCTCCCCGAGACTGGTTTTCTTGCGTTTGTCCTTCCTTGTTTCCCTTTATTCTCTGATATCTTTGTATTTATTTGTGATCCTTGTTTATTTGGGAAGCTTGTCTGCAATATCTTTGATTGATTGGCTCTAATCTCCTCATTAATGATTCAAATCTGCTTCAAATCTTTAATTAATGGTCTTCAATCAATCTTCAATCTTGCATAAATCCTCCACATTTAATGTTATTTAATCCTTGAATTAAATCTTTGCAATATCCTGCAAAAATCAGCAATAAATCTATTAAAATAGCATCAAATTCAAAACTAGGATTAATAAATACAAATTAGTAAATATTAAATAAAAAGGGATAAAAATGGGGTAAAATTACCATTTTATCCTTGATAAGTGAAATAAAATATATACTAATTTATCAAATATTTTTCACTTATCAAATTCCCCCCAACTTGAATTCTTGCTTGTCCTCAAGCAAGAGACCTCTTTGCAATCACAATAAATTCTAACCCCTAGTGTATTTTTACAAAAACAAAACTAATTCAAGGTAATTACCCCTCAACTCCTTCCTAAGCAGAAGTCACTTACCAAACATAAGAAAAAATCAGAATCAAGAGATATTACCAATCAGCAGTTAGGATAGAAATACATCATCAATTAAACTTTTTCAATAATAGCAATTAAAGCAGTAAGTGATAAACCAAGGAAATCTCTCATTCTCACGGGTAAGTGTTTCCCTCAATCATTTTCACCCACTGTTGAACAACTAGAATTGATAGTCGTTTCGAAGGTCTGAACCTGCAAGCAGTTAGTATGGATCAAAAGGTCTTTCTTTAGGTTGTAATGAGGTTGGACTATCAAGAAATCATGGTTTTTCTGGATATTCAAAGAACACTTTGAATAGAGAGCATCTTGTGGTTGTGCTTTGGAACTTCTCTCAATTCACCTGATGATTCTTGAATGGTCATCCTTTTTCAGCTTTGGCCTCTTCTTTTGAAGAATTTTCTCCCCCCAACTTATTTATTTTCCACACTTTGTGCAGATTTTTTTTTTGTATACATAACATAAAGAACTTATTTTTGGTGGGGGAGAATCCTTCCTTTGTGATTTCGCCTTCTCTTGGATTCCTTGTGACCAACCTCTTTGTCAATTGCTTGTCCCATTTTGTTGTGGTGTACCTTGCTCTCTATCCCAAGTGTTAAGGGACGTGGTATGATCATTGATCATTAATAATGATGATGGTTGGGGGTGCATCAAAAGAAACATTAAAGGCTCAAATGGGCAATCAATAAATGGAGATATTTATGCACGGTTGGCTATTTGGCACTAAGCAGAATATTAAAATCACAAAATTGTGCCTTTGTCACTTCCATACCTTCTACAAGCAAGACAATTTTCAGAAACTCAAGCAATAACAGTTGAAAAGCAGCGGTGAGAAGCTCTCAATATAAGTGTTTTAAGTGTTTAGGGCTCTCAGCTCACCGGTTGGGCTAAAATTTCCTTGCTAAAGCACTTACTGGATTTAATAAACTACCATGATAGGTTCTCTTGAGAAGTACTCTAAACCTAACTGATTATGGAATTAATCACAAGACCCTATCATTTTTCCTAGATTGGTTAGTTAAACTGCTTATTTACAGAGAAAAAGGAAATGATTACCTTGATTCCTAATTTCCTAAGGTCCTAAAAATTTTTAAAATTCTAAAAATTTAAGAAAAATTGAAAATACGAAACAAAAATCCTAATTAACTAGAAAATATCTATAAAATAATAGAAAATAAAAGAAAAACTAAAAGAAAGAAAACACCAGTATCAATCTTCATCCTCTGTATCCTGTGAGTTCTTGACCTACTACTGCTTCCATCCCCCCTGGGAAGATTGGCCTGTCCCCAGGCCACTGCAAGAATATCCTGAACTCTTCAAGCAACATGCTCGGGTATGGGTCTAGTACTCCTGATTGGTTTGAGGGCAATTGGTCTTTATACTTTGCAGCAGTCTGTGCAATTCATGAAGAACATGGAAGCCATCATTAACCAATTTACATGCATAATTCCAAAGAATATTTTCTCAACAAAAGTTCAGCGCACTTGGTAATGACTTCCCAAAAACAATCATACTCATTTGTTTTGCAAGTATTCAATCAATCCATGGAAAGTGAAAGTTCAAGATTTTTGAAAGAAAATAGAGCATAACACTTTCAACTTTAATAACACACAAAACAAAGAGCATTTTAATTCAAGCAAATTGTTCTTCATGTTCCACACAGCCAAAATCTCATTCAAGATAGCAATAGTCAATAATTTTCACAATCCTAAGGTTGCTACCCTAAAGTGCAAATCATAAAATAGAGTAAATGAAGATTTCAATTGGTAAAGAAAACATAACCGAAAGTTTCAAAATTGATGGAAGTTTGTGAGTGGAAAGAGTGAAAAGAAGAGCTTAAGAAGTAGTACATGAGAAAATAAAAGATTTTTAAAATTTCGTATTCTGCGCTTCACCCTGCGCTACAGCGCAAGTGAAGCGCAGAATACAGTGACTAAATTGCAGTTCTGCGCTTTACCTGCGCTACAGCGCAGGTTAAAGCGCAGAAAACAGAATGCAATTTGCAATTTTCAGTCACGTTTTCTGCTACTTCCAATTATTTTTTTTAATTTTTTTTCCACAAACTTATTCCAATCAATTTGAAAATTTCCTAAATCCTAAAAAAAATCCTAATTAACAAACAAGAGCATAAAACAAAATTGAAAATAATTGTAAACTTAAAAATCTCTGGGTTGCCTCCCAGAAAGCGCTTGTTTAACGTCTGATAGCTCGACGCCTGTTCTCTTAAGGTGGCTGAAACTGAAATATTTTGGTGAGCTTGTGTGCTGCACCCTTCCTTTTTCTGGCCTATAAACCTCCCCATAATCTTGCCTTGGAGCAATCGTGACTGAAACTTGAATCTAACCATTTGGTCTTGTGTCTGGAGTTAGACCATGTTACTGACTCCTTTGGCCTGACTTTTCTCTTCTTCAGAGTCTTTTGCTGAGTTGGATAAGGCAAGGTCTTTGGTCTTGGTACCACTTCCCTTCCTTTCTCTTTTACTTCTTCTGGTTCCTCTTCTTCAGCTTCCCCTATCAGGTGAACACTCATGATGGTCATGTCAGCACTCTGTTCTTCAGGGTCGGGTTGAGCCTTTGCTGAGATCCATTATGACTGATAGTTGCCTCTTATTTCTGCTATCTGCTCTACTGTTTTATCAGTTGGAATGTTAAATATTTTGGAAATGTCCTTAGTCTGGCCTTGGAACTGGTAACTTGTCTCTCTACATCTTTCTTGGAGGGATTTTTTGGATATGGTAAGTACTTCTCTACTTCCCCTCTTCTTTCAATCACTTTCTCAACCTCTCTTTCTTCACTCTTTTCTTTTTCTTCTTCTTTCTCTACAGCATGGTTATCACCAATTCCCCTTCCTATTACCTTACTACTCCTGGTGGATATTGATTTGCAATGCTCCTGCTGTGCAGAAAATTGCTCCCTTAATTGCTCCACTTGAGTTGTCAGGTTTCTGAATTTTGTCTTTGTGGTTCTCTGAGTGGCATTTATATCTTGCATTAGTTGATCAAGCTTCTCCTCAATTCTTGAACTTATGTCATACATTGCAGCTTCTCTATCTTTGCTTTTCCCAGAGTTGTTGGAGAAGTTTTCTTGCCTTTCTTGGTCTCCCACATAGTTGACTTGTTCTACTTGAATATCCTCATAGGAACAGTGACCATTGTGGTGGTCGCCTCCACAAAAGTCACAAATCAATTGTTGGGCCTGACAAGGTTGAGATTGCACTGCTTGCAGTTGTTGAGGAAGTGCTTTCAATTGATCGGTGAGTGCCTCTAGCTGTTGCTTGAGAAGCTTTTGCTCTGTTAGAAGGGCATCACCGCTGTTTAGCTCTAGCACTCCCTTTTTCTGAACTTGGACTGACTTCCTCCCATACTAAGCTTGTCGATCATTCTGTGCAAAACTATCAATGATTGTGATCGCACGCTCTGTATCCACTGTCAAAATTGTTCCACCTGCTGCAGCATCTATGAAGGACTTTGAATCGGGTTTGAGTCCATTGCAGAATATGTTAATTGAGTGATGTCATCAAAACCATGATTTGGGCATTTCTGCAGCAAGGATTTGAATCTCTCCCAAGCTTCATATAGTGGTTCGTCTTCTCCTTGCCTGAATGTGGAGATGTCTGACATTGATTGAAGGTAGCGTGATATTGGAAAGAATCTTCTCAGAAATTTAATTTCTACCATGCTCCAACTGTTCAGACTTTGACTGGGATGCAATTCTAGCCACTCCTTCGCCTTACCTGTTAAAGAAAAAGAAAACAATTGTAAGTAGACTGATTCTAAATCTTCTTCCTCAAATCCCATAGTACCAATCAATTCATAGAAGGTAGAAAGATGTGTATGTGGATCTTCATGATCCAATCCTGTGAATTGGTGGGCGCTGATGAGGTTTAAATTGGCAGGCTTTATCTTTAAGGACTTTGTTGTAGCTGATATAGCTATACTTGAGTAGTGTCGAGGTCCTTGGTGCATGACATAATCTCCTAAGACTCTTTTTTGAGGGATTGGGTGCTGCTTTTTAGCCATGTTTTTGTTGTTTTCTAACTGATTCCTCCCTTGTCTCCTTCTTCCATTCCTGCTCCTGGTTTTTCTAGATGTCCTCTCTATTCCTGGGTCAAATGGCAATTGATTTTTGGGATGCCTGTCCTTGCAAGAGCAAAATCAAGAACTTGCACAAGGGTGAGAAAAACAAAATAATAAGAATTAAAATAAAATAAAATTTTCCTAAAAATCCTAAAAATATAAAATAAAATATATGTACAACTTGATGGATTTTGCCGTTCAGGAGCCATTATTCAATATCTACTTCTCTTGGGGTGGTGAGATAGAGAGTGTTGAGATTGTCTCCTTGAGCTCAGCTTTGCCCCCTTTTTGTTACCTGTCTCCTCAAGAAAAATAATCAAGAAGCTCAAACAAAGAGAAAAATAAAATAACAAAAAATAATAATTTTTTTAATATAATAATAAATATTTATTTATTATTTAATATTTATTTATTATTTTTTTGAAAAAAAATAATAAAAAATATTTTTTTTTCAAAATAATAATAAATAATATATTTTTTGAGAAAATAATTAAAATAAAATAATTAAAAATAAAATACTTTTGTTTTCTTCTCGACTTCTCCCTTGTTTCTACTTTTGTTCTTCCTTGATGTCCTTCCTATTTCTGCTTCAATTTGTAGTTGATTTGGGGATATCTGGCTTCTCAGAAGCAAAAACAAGAAACTTGAAAAAGGTAAGTGTGGAAGAAAAATTTATAATGATAGAAAAACTATAAATTTCCTAAAATAATAAAAATTTCCTAAAATAATAAGAAGAATAAATAAAAAAAATCCTAAGATAGATATCCTTGATAAATAGACCTCAAGATCTACACAAATTAGAACCGTTCCCCAGCAACGGCGCCAAAAATACTTGATGGGTTTCTGGCAAGCGAACCACAAATCCAGCAGTATAATAGTAAGTAAGATATCGTCTCCACAGGGAACGACAATTTATGTAAACCGAAATCGTATTTAACAAGAGAATTAACAGTTTAGAGTGAATATGGTTGCGAAAATATAAATAGCAGGTAAGATCAATGGGAATTAGAAAGGTAGAGTCAGAGATACTTTACTTGGATTAGGATTGAACTTCATCTCATCACACCCTTCATGTATGTAAAGACTATCTATTATTTTAGGTTTACTCTATAATACTGTAGACAAACTCTATTGCTAAGACCCCGAGTTACCAGCGGCCTCACACACTCAAAGGTAAACTATGCGGGCTCTCCAGGCGACAGACTTACCCTCGGCTTATTTTGCTCTATCTGTTCAGTTTGTAAAGGATTATTTGAAATATGTGGCCTACCAAATGAATGTATACCTTCGCTAGAATACTGTCACTACCCATCGCTCATTAGATATACCCATCTCTCGCTTCCAGGATTAACAATCAACTAACCCTTTGCTATCGGATTACCAAGCCTATTGGTCAGATGCCCCTTCAATTAGAGTACTCACACTACCCCTCAATCATTAGCAAAACACCCCTTTTCTGTATAGTAGTAACCGAGTCCTCTTATTCAATCAGAGAGTGAGTTTCTTCAGAATCCGCTCCCCCACTCCCGCTCCTAGCCAGAACTGACCCAGTTAAGACTAGCCTATAACTCCAGGCGTAAACCGCGGGAATTAGGAACAAACACAGAATAAGATTACCAATATTATAGACAGAGAGCTCATAAATAATAAAATAGAATTTACATACACTTGGGGATAGAATTGATTACATTCAATCCTACTGGAGAGTCTAACTACTTGGAGTAGCCATACAAACCACCGAAGATGTTGTCACCATCTCCAATCCTCGTGAAGCACTCCTCCTCTCCTACTCTAAACTTAGTTACGGTACATTATCTCTGTACTATAGACTAAATTACAATCGATCATCCCCTGGGACTGATGCAAGAGGTTCCTATTTATAGATTAGGAAAGACAAAGTAAATTTGGGAAGAGATCTGACTAAATACGGCAACAGGGACGTAATCTGCGTGTTCTGCTCTTCATGCTGCGCTACAGCTCAGGCTATAGCGCAGGATCCAGAGAGTTGAGCTTCACTCTGCGCTATAGCGCAGGTGAAGCGCAACTAGCGTCCTGCAGCTTCAACTTTCCTCTTTTATTTGATCTCTCCCCGAGACTAGTTTTCTTGCATTTGTCCTTTCTTGTTTCCCTTTATTCTCTAATATCTTTGTATTTATTTGTGCAATCCTTGTTTATTTGGGAAGCTTGTCTGCAATATCTTTGATTGATTGGCTCTAATCTCCTCATTAATGATTCAAATCTGCTTCAAATCTTTAATTAATGGTCTTCAATCAATCTTCAATCTTGCATAAATCCTCCACATTTAGTGCTATTTAATCCTTGAATTAAATCTTTGCAATATCCTGCAAAAATCAGCAATAAATCTATTAAAATAGCATCAAATTCAAAACTAGGATTAATAAATACAAATTAGTAAATATTAAATAAAAAGGGATAAAAATGGGGTAAAATTATCATTTTATCCTTGATAAGTGAAATAAATATATACTAATTTATCAACTATTTTTCACTTATCACTTGACAAAATTCTGATACTTGCTAGCATCATCCATTGCCTCAAGTTGACTAGCAATGCTTCTTGTAACTCTAACAGCAAGGACATGCAACCAGAGGTGCTGCTGCCAAAGCCTCAGGATCAGCAAGTAGGCTTAGGAGTATGAGTGTTCACATTTTCAGAACCCTGACCCACAATTTCAGATGGCTTTTGCAAAGCCTTCTGAACAGGTTCAGATGTCTGAGCATGCAAATTTGTAGCTTCATGAGACACCTTTGCTGAACTCCTTACAGGGAGCTTCTTCCTTTCAGTTGAGGGGATGGCTTGGAGGGCTTGAACTCTCCTTTTCTAATGTCCCCCTGAAGCTCTTGCTCAAGAATTTCAATGGTGCTTCCTCTTCTTGAGGCCTTCTCCATAAGAACACTCTCCTTCAGAGTAGGAGATGGAGGCCTTGGAGTGAGCTTGATGCCCATGCTTTTCAGGTTTGACTCACCAAAGAAAATAGGAGATTTATGATCACATAGTCTTTCAACAGGTAGCTTAAAGTGCATGAGTACCTTCATGATGAGAGTGTTGTGAGGAAGATTTCCAGCAGAGTCTTGAATCTTCTTCTGCATATGGAACATGATGATGCTTGGAAGATTAACCTTCTTTTTCTGCAGCAAGTGAATCATACAGAATCTCTCCAACTCAGACACATGGTTTCTGCTTCCACTCTTAGGGATTATTGCACACCCTAAGATGGAATGTAGAACTCTGACCTTTTCCAGCAAATACTTAGAATTAGGGGTCTTAGGTTCTTATGTTCCATACAGCATCTTTGTATACAACTTTTGCCCACCATTCTTCAACTCCCACCCAGGAGTGAAGGTTGCACCTTCAGCCTTGACACTGGTGATTGTGGAGAGGATGCCTTCATCAACAAACACTGGAACCCCTAGAATAGTAGCCTTGATGCTTTCATATACTCCTTTAGAGTTAGGTATTCCTCGAGCAAAAGCCCAGAAATCCACCACACTCTATTCATTCCATTGACAGTTAATGTGGTCAAAGAAAGAAGTCCATCCAGCAGCATCAAACTCTTCAACCAAATCCATGCCAAGGTTGCGAAGCTCTTCAAGGTCCACTCCCTTTGATCTAACCACATTTCCACCAGAACCAGAAGCCTTCTTTGGTGCTATTGATAAGTTGCAGAGAAACTTTGAACGAAAACGGTTGCTTGAGCAGAGAAGAAGATTAAACAGTATGTTGAGGAAAGAGAGTGTAAGGCTTCCTCGACACACTTACTGCTGCATTTATAGACCCATGATGCAATGATGGCCTGTACCGGCCGCGCAGACTTTGGGTAACGTGCAAAGTGGAAGAGACAAAATAAATGGAATTCAACCGTCTCAGATAGCCACGTCAGCCAGTCACTTAGGACAAGTGAGAACTTTCAGACACACACAAAAATTTCAGATAACCTAAAATTTCAGACATGTCACTTATTTCAGACATACTGGAATTTCAGACACACCAAAATTTCAGATAGCATGATATCATACACAATCAATTTTTAGAGAATGCATGTATGTTCAAATTATTGCGTATGAATTTAAATCTATCTTCAGTCAGGGGTTTTGTGAATATATCTGCCCACTGATGCTCTGTGTCAATGAACTGAATATCAAAAACACCTTTCTGAACACGGTCTCTAATGAAATGATGTTTGATTTCTATATGCTTTGCCCTAGAATGTTGAATAGGATTTTTAGACAAATTAATAGCATTGGTATTGTCACAAAGAACAGGTATAGCAGAGATAGGAATATTAAAATCCCCAAGCTGATACTTCACCCATAGCAGTTGTGAACAACAACTGGCTGCTGAAATATGTTCTGCTTCTGCTGTTGATAAAGCAATGGTGCTTTGCCTTTTGCTTGACCAGCTGATCATGTTATTTCCAAAGAAATGACATCCTCCACTGGTGCTTTTTCTTTCTATTCTATCTCCAGCAAAGTCAGCATCACAGTATCCTATTAACCTGCAATCTTTGCTCCTCTTATAGCATAGACCAAGATTAGTAGTACCTTTTAGATATCTAAAAAATTCTCTTAACAGCTTTGTAATGAGTAGTTCTTGGATCTGATTGAAATCTAGCACACAGACATACACTGAACATTATGTCAGGTCTGCTTGCTGTTAGATATAATAAAGAGCCAATCATTCCTCTATACAAAGTTTGATTCACTGGTTCTTCTTTTTCATCCTTGCTTAAAGATGCAGAGGGATGCATAGGAGTTGACATGGGTCTGTAATCACTCAAGTTGAACTTCTTAAGCATTTCTTTTGTATATTTTTCTTGATGGATCCATATACAATCAGAATCTTGCTTAATTTGAAGTCCTAAGAAAAATTTTAGTTCTCCCATTAAACTCATTTCAAACTCTGATTGCATCAACTCAGAAAACTCATTGCACAAAGAAGAATCAGTTGAGCCAAAAATAATGTCATCAACATATATCTGGACAAGTATAAGATCTTTGTTAGACTATTTTCTAAAAAGAGTGGTATCCACTTTTCCTCTTTCAAAACTATTTTTGATAAGAAAACTGCTCAATCTGTCATACCAAGCTCTTGGAGCTTGTTTCAGACCATAAAGAGCCTTTTTCAATTTGAAAACATGATCAGGAAAAGCAATGTCTTCAAAACCAGGGGGTTGTCTAACAAAAACTTCTTCTTCAATGAATCCATTGAGAAAAGCACTTTTGACATCCATTTGATATAGTTTGATGCCATTATTTACAGCATAAGAGAGAAGAATTCTAATTGCTTCTAACCTAGCAACAGGGGCAAAGGTTTCAGTGAAGTCAATACCTTCTTGTTGATTGTACCCTTGAGCCACCAATCTTGCTTTGTTTCTAACCACTTTTCCTTCTTCAGACAGCTTGTTTCTGAACACCCATTCGGTTCCAATAATTGTTTTCCCATGGGGTTTAGGAACAAGTGTCCAAACATCACTCCTAGCAAATTGGTTTAGCTCCTCTTGCATGGCTAGGATCCACCCTTCATCATGCAGAGCTTCATCAATGTTCTTTGGCTCAATTTCAGACAGGAGAGCAAGAGAATTCAGATTCTTGAATTTTGATCTTGTCTTAACTCCTTCTGAAGTGCTGCCAATGATTTGCTCTTTTGGATGATGTGATTTGTATCTCCAGTCAGGTTTCTGAGGAGAAATCAAGTCAGTCTGAGACTCAACATTTGTCTGAAGAGGTTCAGATGATGCTTCAGACACCTGTTCATCCTTCTTGCTGTCATGAGTATTTAGCTCCATTCCTGCAAAATCATCTTCTAGATCTGATAGTTCCCTATCAGTCTCTTTCTTGTCATTGAATTTAACATGAATTGATTCCTCTACATTTAAAGTTATAGAGTTATACACTCTATAGGCTTTAGATGTTTCAGAATATCCTATGAAAAATCCTTTGTCAGATTTTGCATCAAATTTTCCAAGATCATCCTTGGTGTTGAGTATAAAACACTCACATCCAAAGGGATGGAAATATGATATGTTGGGTTTTCTTCCTTTCCACAATTCATAAGGAGTCTTTTTCAGAATTGGTCTTACCAATATTCTGTTTTGAAGGTAGCAAGTTGTGTTAATAGCTTCTGCCCAGAAAGATCTTGGTAGATTGCATGAGTTGAGCATGGTTCTCCCCATTTCTTGCAAACTTCTATTCTTTCTCTCAACAACCCCATTTTGCTGAGGTGTTCTTGCCACAGAGAAATTGTGTGAGATCCCATTCTCATCACAGAATAATTGAAAGTTTGCATTCTCAAACTCTCCACCATGATCACTTCTGATAACGGATATACAGAATCCTTTTTCATTATGTACCTTCTTGCAGAATATTGTGAAATTTCTGAAAGTCTCATCCTTGCTTCTTAGGAATAACACCCATGTGAATCTAGAATAGTCATCAACAATGACCAAACCATATTTTTTACCACTAATGCTTTCAGTTCTATAGGACCAAACAAGTCAATATGTAACAGTTCTAAAGGTCTGCTGGTGGAAACAACATCCTTACTCTTAAAAGAGTGTCTTGTTTGTTTCCCTTTCAGACAGCTTTCACATAAAATGTCAGATTTGTAAGAAAGCTTGGGCAGTCCTTTAACAATGTTGTGTTTTGCTAACTTTGAGATTAATCTCAAGCTGACATGCCCAAGTCTTTGGTGCCAAATCTGTTTTTCATCTTCAACAGAGATAAAACATTTTACATTTTGACTTGCCAACTCCTCTAGATCAATTTTGTACACATTGTTGTGTCTCTTAGCAGTAAAAAGGATTTGATCATGAAAGTCTTTGACTATACATCCTTCTTTAGTAAAGGAGACCACATATCCACTGTCACACAATTGACTTATGCTCAGTAGATTGTGTTGAAGTCCCTCTACTAGAAGAACATTCTTAATAAGAGATAGAGGAGATATACCTACAGTCCTTATTCCTGTGATCTTCCCTTGCTGGTTTCCACCAAAGGTGACCACACCTCCTGCTCTGGGCCTAAGGTTTTGGAACAAAGACCTTTCTTCTGTCATGTGTCGCGAGCACCCACTGTCCAGGTACCATTGTGTGGTTTCCTTTGTCCTGTTAAACACATCTGCAACATGAATGATCAAGTTCTTAGGTACCCATATTCTTTTGGGTCCTTTCTTGTTAGATTTGGGTTTTGCTTTCTCTTTGTGTTTGCACTGAGCCACATTATGTCCAGGCTTACCACAGTGAGAACAACCAATAGCTTTCTTTTTGCCTTTAGTAAAATTTGTGAAAATATGAGGTTCATAGGTACCATAATCACAAAAGCCTAAACCACTTTTGTCAAGGGAATGCCTTTGATTGCCAAGCAATCTGTTAAGATTTTCTGTTCCTTTGACAAATTTAGCTAAGTCTTTTGTCAGTTCCTCAACTTGTTTCTGAAGTTTTTGTTTTCTTCAGATACAGTTTGAGAACTGCTGCTTTCAGTCACAAGAATCTTCTCCTTGAGCATAATATTTTCTATCTCAAGAGCCTCATATTTACTACACATTTCTGTGTGGGCCTTGGACAGATTCTTATACTCTTGAAAGAGTTCCTTGGAACTTTCCATCAGGTCATCATACATCTCTTGAAGAGTTAAGGGAAATACCTCAGATTCTGAGCTGTCTGATGAGGGCAGGCTTGCCATAAGACACAGGTTGGCCTCTTCTGAAGTGTCTTCCTCTTCTTCTGAGGTAGACTCATCAAGATCCTCCCATGTTGCCATCAGACCCTTCTTTTTCTTGAAGAATTTCTTCTTTTTAAAGTTGTTCTTCTTCAATCTTGGGCATTCAGCCTTCATATGACCTGGTTGTTTACACTCATAGCATATAATTTTGTCATTTTGAGAATCCTTACCTGACTTACTTATTTTAGAGGTTGAAGGTTGGTTCTTTCTGAACTTTCCTCTATTCTGTAGCATTCTCTTGATTTTCCTGCTTAGAAGAGCAAGATCATCATCTTCTGAGCTATCTCCAGAATCTTCATCTGCTTCTGAAGTTTCCTCAGCATGCATAGCTTTCATGCTGTTGTGCCTATGCTGCTTGGCTTTGGAGTTAAATGCCAGAGATTTCTTCTTGATGTCATCTTCCCCAAGCTCAAGCTCATGAACTTTGAGAGATCCCAACAGTTCTTCCATTCTAAGAGAGTTTAAGTCTCTTGCCTCTTGAATGGCTGTAACTTTGGGTCTCCAGGACTTTGGCAAACTTCTTAGAATCTTTCTATTGTTGTCTCCAGATTCATAAGTTCTACCTAAAGACCTGAGTCCATTAGTTATAGTCTGAAACCTCCCAAACATTTGATCTATGGTTTCAGATTCTTCCATCTTGAACATCTCATATTGATGTATAAGCATGCTGATTTTGGATTGCTTGACAGTCTCAGTCCCTTCATGGGCAGTTGCAAGAGTATCCCAAATCTCCTTCGCAGATGAACATCTATGAACCTTCTCATACTCTAATTTATTCAAAGAACATATCAGATAGAGTTTGGCTTTAGCATTCATTTGAACTCTAGCCTTCTGCTCTAAGGTCCATTCAGCCTTAGGTATTGGCACTCCATTATGCATAGGCATATAGTCTCCATCAGTGACCACATCCCAAACATCAATGTTGTTGCTCTCAATGAACAACTTCATACGATCCCTCCAATAGTGGTAGTCCACTCCATTGAATGCTGGGGGTCTTGTGATAGAGGCTCCTTCAGTGATGTATTGCCTGTTGTTGGAAGCTTCCATCTGGATCTTTAGTCCTCAACACTTGTTAGGTGCTCAACCTTGACTTGAGCTTTGATACCAACTGTAGAAACACATGGAAACACTAGAAGGAGGATTGAATAATGTTTCTTAATATTTTATGGAAGCTTTTCGCAAACAGTGAGTTTTAAAACAGTTTCAGACAGGTTTAAGGGGCTGTCTGAAGTTTCTTAAGACAGCTTCTGAAAATATCTTTTAAAAGGTTTCTTGCTTTTAAATATCATAACATTTTTCAACACCCTTTGATTAGTATAAATAATTGACAAGAGATAAGGGTAAGAAAACTTAGCCAAGAGATTTATCCTGGTTCACTCACTACCACTGTGAGCTACGTCCAGTCCCAATGCCAACTAGAACTTGGATTTACTCTTAATCTTCACCAAGATAACAAGTATTCTTTTGCAGTCAAGCCTCTTCAGGCTCTACAACCAAGTATTCTTTTACAGACAAGCCTCTCCAGGCTCAAAATGATTTTTACAAAAAAATGTCTAAGCTTTTAAACTATTCCAGTTTGAAGCTTAAACAGAGACAATGTACAATATAACTGAAGTATGCTCAGGATATACAAATTGTGTATAATGAAAATATTATCAGAGTGTTTTTACAGAGTAAAAACTTGCAGCGTGATGTTTCTCTTGATTTTCTTGAATATCAATTCACTAACTTACTTGCTTTTTTTTATGGTCTTCATGGAGAGGTATTTATACCCAAACTTCAATCCGTTGAAATACCACTGTTTAGAGATAGCATTAAATGCTACTTAATCCGTTGTGAGACATGCTTCTGAGAACACTGATATCTCTGACACGGTACAAGGTTGGTGCTGCCATAAAGCTACTACTATTGTTGCTGCAGAGGCTGCATTGCAGAGATTTCCTCAGTGGTGTATGAAATTCAAATATACCAGGAAAGGTCTCTGCTTTCCTTGCCATAAATGTTGTTGAAAAGGTACGTGCAGCAGACCGCTTGACTCAGAAGAATTTTCAGAAAAGTCTTCACAAACTTCAGCAAAGGGTGCCACGTCATCAAAAAGACTTCAGACGGTTTTAACACTTTAGACGGGCGGTGTACTTCAAACGGCTTCAACTCTTCAGAAGGCTTAATACCTCAGATAGGTTGAAAGCACTTCAAACAGTCTTTATATAAGTTCATAGTGGCTTGCTGAAATCATAGATAAATCATTAAACATATATGTATCTATGATAAATATTGTAACCCAAATTTGTCAAGCATTAAACTTGGGAAGTGAGTTATCTAAAACATCATAATTTTCCTTATGATATTTTTGAGACTCAACAAGTACTCTAAGTGAAGGAGCATTCGACCAATAGGACTTAGTAATCGGTAGCAAAGAATTAGGGGGTTGTCAATCCAGGATCCGAACATAGGCGTGTCCTAATGAGTATAAGGTAGTGACAGTACTGGAGCGAAGGCGCGTCTACAGCACTAGGCCTCGTTTATCGTCTAATTCTTTACAAACTGAATAAAAGAAAGCGAAATAAGCTGAGATAAATCTATCGCCTGGGAGATCCTGCATAATTTATCCTTGAGTGTTAAGGTCGCTGGCGAGGGGCCTTAGCAATAAAGTTTGTCTATATTATTATAGAGTAAACCTAAAATAATGATAGTCTTATATGCACAATGGGTGTGATGAGATGAAATCCAATCCTGATCCAAGTAAAGTGTCTCTAACTCTACCTTTCTAATTCCAATTAATTATCTACTCTCTTTATCATTCGGCAATTATACTCTCTAAACTGTGCTTTCTCTTGATAAATAAGATTTCGTTCTACATAAATAACCGTTCCCTATGGATACGATACTCTTTCTTACTATTATACTGCTGGATTTGTGGTTCGCTTTCTAGAAACCCATCAGGGCTCCAAGCCCAAGTGGCAGGACAACACCAACTTGGCCATCCGCCCCGCTCAGAAGCTGGGGGAGATGCCCAAGTGCTCCAAGTGTGGAAGGTACCACAGGGGGGAGTGTCTCTTTAGGCAAAAAAAAAATGCTATTACTGCAAGGATTCAGGCCACATAAAGAACAAGTGCCCAAAGAGGAAGGACCAGGCCAAACCCCAAACTAGCAGGAGAGTCTTTATCTTAGAGGGAAGCGGCTGCCAAGGCCGAAAATTTGATACAAGGTACATGTCGGTTTAATGATAAATTCTTGATTGTGTTGTATGACTCAGGGGCAACCTATTCATTTATTGCCATTGATTTTGTGAAGGAATTAGACTTGCTTGTCACCTCTTTACCCTACCACCTAAATGTTATTTCTCCAGCCAAGAGGCAATTTCCACCTATCTTGTTTGTTTGAATTGCCCAATTGTTGTACAAGAGAGGGCCTTCGAGGTCGATTTAGTTTGTTTACGCCTTAAGGGCATTGATGTGATCTTGGGCATAGATTGGTTGTCAGATAACTAAGTCATGCTGGATTGCTTCAACATGGTTATTGTTTTTCTGCCTCTTCCTCTTTCTCCGAGGGATCGGCCAACCATGTTGTTTTCTTATTTTATTCAAGTTTCTGAAAGCCTGTGTGATGGGAGTGACTGTTTTCTTTTAATGTTTTCCTTAACTGTAGAGAAAGCCTCCGACTTGAGTGGTGTAGCTATTGTCAAGGAGTATCGGGATGTTTTCCCTAGTGAGGTAACCACCCTTCCACCTGATAGGGAGATTGAGTTTTCCATAGACCTGGTTCCGGGCACCAAACCCATATTCAAAGCACTCTATAGGATGTCCCCACTAGAGCTTAATGAACTTAAGTCCCAATTAGATGAACTCATAGAAAAGAAATTCATTAGGCCTAGTGTGTGTTGGGATATAGGAAAGCGTACCAATATCGCAGCAGTATAATAGTTTTGTAAGTAAGGGTTGTCGTACCCACGAGGAACTTGAACTACTATTAACTCAACACAATTTAGTTCACTAAGTATTTACAAACGAACAGTGCAATTTTCATTTTGGTTTTTTTGTAGAAAGTTTAATAAACAAGTTCATAAAAGTAAATAAAAACAATAAAATGGGATGAAAACAAATTTATAAGATGGGGATTGAACTCGTCGTTCTCCCTCCTACGTATTCCACCAGTTCCTGTATTTACACTCTCTCTAGGTCGATCCCTCAAACCTAGAGACCCTAAGTATATAACCTTGAATACCGATTCCTCCAATATCCAAACATATATTCACGAGTTCATTGACATTGATGCAATACACTAAAGTCACCT
This sequence comes from Sesbania bispinosa, assembly GCA_026901365.1. NCBI lineage: Eukaryota > Viridiplantae > Streptophyta > Magnoliopsida > Fabales > Fabaceae > Sesbania > Sesbania bispinosa. The sequence goes on along the minus strand of QLOH01000165.1, from coordinate 1,265,470 downwards.
AGATCGATTCCTCCAACCTAGAGACCCTAAGAATATACCCTTGAATATCGATTCCTCCAATATCTAAACATATATTCCAGCATTAAAAGCAAGTATTCAAAGTAATCGATAGATCGAATATATATTCCTAGAATATTAAACCCACCGAGTAGAAACGTTTAGTTCGAAATCAAAGAAATACCTTCCGGCTAAGACTAAGATTTAATAACAAGAACTATCTCGTAAAATAGATTTAAGTGTTAATACAAAACAAACTACCATGTCAAATGAAAGTAAAATACAGAAATCTAAATGGAATACGTCGGAGTTTGAAGACTTTGTTCAATCCCGGAGGAGGAGGTTAGCCACTCATGGAGGAGGGCAGTCCACAAGGCGGAGATGGAAGATGAAACCCTAGTAGAGGAAACTTGGAGAAGGGGAGAAAGTCTGCCCAAAAGATTATGTCCTCGAAAATTCTCCCTTTTTCCTTTTTATAATATGCACTGGAGCCTGGAGGAAGACACATGGGCGCTCAAGCGCATTACAGGTGCGCTTGAGCGCACCTTTAATTGCAAGGAATTTTCAGACAGGTGTAGTGCACTCAAGCACACTATGGGTGCTATTGAGCGCACCATCAGAAGTTAAGGCTTGCTTCGAGTTGTCTCAATTTGTGCGCTCAAGCACACTAAAGGTGCGCTTGAGCACGCCTTAAGGCAATGGATTTCTGGACATTTTTCCTCTCTGGTTGCTTCTTTAATTTCCTTTTTTCTTCCAAAACCTGTTAAAAGTCAATTTCCTCATCAAAATAGCTTCAAAACTCCAGATTAAATCAAAAGCTAACTAAAACTAAATCTAAGCAATAAAAGGGCAATTAGGGGCTAAATTAAGAACAAACATCATCTCAAAGTGCTAAAATTATACCTACAAACTACTAATTCTATGCACTTATCGGTGTGTCACCCGAGGGAGCCCCTGTGCTTCTGGTTAAGAAGAAGAATGGGAGTATGAGATTGTGTGTGGACTATAGACAGTTAAACAAAGTAACCATCAAGAACAAGTATCTTTTGCCTAGAATAAACAACATGTTAGATCAACTTAGGGGAGCGTCAATTTTCTCTAAGATAGATTTGAGATCGTTTTATTACCAAATCAAGATTAAGGGTGATGATATACCTTGGACTAACTTTAGGACTAGGTATGGCACTATGAGTACTTGGTGATGCCATTTGGCTTAACCAATGCTCCTGCACTGTTCATGGACTACATGAACCAGATCTTCTGAACATACTTGGATAAATTTGTTGTCGTTTTCATCGATGACATTCCTATCCACTCCCAATCCTTAGAGGAACATGAGCACCACTTGAGGATAGTTTTAAGGGTTTTGAGAGAAAAGAAGCTTTTTGACATAATGTGTTCACTTTCTATAGAATTTAACTCATGGATAACAAAAACTTGACATTGTTAGAAGATAAACATAATGTCTTTTAGGTTGCAACCAAAACATTTATAGGATGTTAACTTCAATTTTTCAAGTGAAAAATTTAATAGCTTTTTGTGGTTTAATTTTACTGATTAAGATCGGACTAATTATACACATATGTGCATTATTGTCCTATGTGAGTTTTATTCATTTTGGAGATATCACAAATATCATTAAATTATATGAGCTCAAATCTTCAACATTCATATAAACCCAATAACATTCATGCAAGAAAAAACATCTAATGAGTTTAGCTTAACTACGCATACAAGTGTCAAAATGGGCTCAATTTGATGGGTTGGCCTAATTAACCTAATGCATGGATTGGGATAGACTATAAAAATCCTAGCCCAATTTTTTTTTTCTAATCCAACCCAATTTAAAATTCTATTGTTCGATGCAGACTATCCCAAAAGATGGGTTGGGTCAATTGATTGGACTAATTTTTTATTTTATTATTCATTTTTTATAATTATTAAAATCAAGTGATAAATTGAAAATTACATGTGTTATGAGTGTCCTTTTAATATAAGTTTAATATTCTATGTTTATTGAACTCTTTATTTAAACACTTATTGATTGTTATAATTAACATATTTATAGTATAACGTGACAACCTATGCTATTTGATTCTATTATTAAAAAAATTATAGGATAATAGAAAAATATAATATATTATTTCTATATTTAAAATTTAGTTTATAGAGTTTGTTTGGTAAAATATTTAAGCTAGATATAAGCTTGAATTGGTAGCTAAAATCATTTCATCAGTGCTCGATGAGGTGACTATTTGAGGTAACTATTAGCTTCTTTTGAGAATCTACTTGAGATAGCTTTTTTTTAAAAAATAAGTTACTAGTTGAATTTTTTTTACAATTTTATCCCTAATTAATCATCACTTATTATTATTTCTCATTTTAATGATATATTTATCTGTCATTTTACAATTTTCAACTACTTTTATTAAACACTTTTAATGAAATCAACTAGCTTTCACCTTTCATATAACTCTCAACTTTCATTTAGTTTTTCACCTTTCATCTAATTTTTAAGCTTTCAGCTAACATTTTAACTTGTTTTTCCAAACACAGTCATGATGATTAACCAATACTTTATTAACTTGTTACATGAGTTAATTTTAAACATTAATTTGTAAAATTTTAAAAAAGTGATCTGCACATGAACCAACTTATTTGGCCTGTAACGCACAAAAGATTAGGTTGGGCTAATAAAATTTCAACCTATCACTAAATCAGGCCAACTTATCCCAACCTAGAAATGCTATGGATTGTCCTGATTAGACAACTCTAACAACATATTTTTTTTATGAGTGGGAATTTAAAACAAGAAAGAAACAAAAGCAACAACTAAGCAGGATAGAACTCATCCCGCAAAACTAAGGTAGCCACCTCAGGAGGGGGGTAACCCATTCTAGAAAGGAATCCTTGCATCTACTACAAAATTTTGCCAAACAGTCTGCTGGCTTATTTGCATCACGAGCCACATGCTGCAACGTAACCACCCAGTCACGATTCAGAAGACAATGAATCTTACAGAGCAATCCACAATTATGATGGGAAATCAATGAGCTTGGAAGGTTAAGTTCCGAAACGACATCTAAGCAGTCTGATTCAATTACTAGGTTCTTCACCCCTTTGTGCCACACGAACTCCAATCCCAACAGGATGGCCAAATATTCTGCCTCCACCATAGTTCCTATACCCTAAAAGCTAGAAAAGCCAGAGATCCAGATCTTGTTGTTATCTCAAAGAATTCCTCTAACACCCATGCGCTGAGAAGAAGGAAAGTGGCTGCCATCAACATTCAACTTACTAGAACCAGGAGGAGGGGATTGTCAATAAGACTAACGATAAACTCCAATTAAAGAATGACCCTGAGGGCTAAAAAAATGCAAGAACTCTAATAACATATCAACCAACACCCAATGACCAATGTAACAAATAACTCAACCCATTTAAAATTTAAAAATATTAACTTAAAATACTTGTTTATAACACAAAATTGACCTAAAATACATTTATCCAAACAATTTTAGTCGAAATTTATATTAAAGTTCATCTATTTTGTTAAAATAAAGTAGAAAACATTTGTTAAATATTTATAATGTGAAAATTTAATCATTTTTAATGAGGCTTGTGAAATAAAAATTGAGGGACAATATTATAAAAGCTTAAAAGGGATACAAGAATGTGCTTCATTTCAATGAAACCCCTTTGGCACCTTGATTTATTGTTTGGATATGAGAATAAAATAAAATAAAAATGGACAAAAAATGAAGGAAAAATGAAAAAATGGGTGATTTTGTATATATGTGTTTAGATAGAGAGATAAAGGAAGTAAAACGTTATACAAATTATTATATTTTTGATAACTTTAGATAAAATGTTATTTTTATTGATCCAACCATTGAATTATAATTACTCAGTATATTGATTCTTTATGTTAATTCTTGTAAAATTTAGATAAAAATAACTTTAAGATCTATGGTTCTTATTTTTACATATTTTAGAAGTGATATGACGTTAATTTAGACATATATCATTCACATATTAAATAATTTTAGTTTGATGTAAAATTTTATGGATATAATATATGATTGTAACTTTAAATCCAACATTAGATTTTGAAATACAATTATCTAATAAAAAGTTATTAAATGGTGTATTAATTGGTGTAACTTAAAGTGATGTAAGTTGAATCTCCTCAACATACATGAGAGATCAACTTACACCGGTGTAAGTTACATCAAATCTTACAACATTGATAACTTTATTTAGAATATCATTTTTATCGATCAAACCGTTATTATAACTATTCATTACCATGATTCTTTATGTCAAATCAACTCTCTATATTATAATTTTGATACTTCACCTAGGAAAGTGGGACATTTACTCACTCTACTCTCCCTCTCAATGATTTTTTGACATTCTCTCTCTTTCTCTCATTGAACGGTGAATTTCACTCACACTTGTGAAATAGTAGTTGAGAGTGAGATTCTCCTTCACAATCATTGATACTAATTTTTTCTCTCTCTCTTCCTATTTGAATTTTTAAATGCTAATAAATGTTAATCTTAAATTTTGAAATTTATTAAAATTCAAAATCTTAACCTATTATTTTTTATTCCAATCTTTTTTTAATATATAAATCTTTATTCTTATCTTTAAGATCTTAATTTTTTATTATATTTCAAATAATAATGTAAATTAGATTTTAGTAGTATACTATAATATATTCTTAGAATTTAAAATTGAAAAATTGTTCACAATTATTATTTTCATTTTAAAAATATTAATTTATTTTAAATTTGATTTTTATTAAATAAAAAGATACATTTATCCGCGTATTATGCGTGTTAATATATTAGTTTTTATAAAATTTTGACATCAATAAACTCAATCAAATTGTCTTATTTTCATAGATTTGAATGACATAGAAAATAATTTTAGATTAATGCAAAATTTTATAGATTTACATGGTAGTATTTTGTAATCAATCGGTAGATTTCAAAACTCGTTTATCCATTAAAAAGATATCAATGGTGTAAGAGTTGGTATAACTCTCTCTCTCTTACACATACACGTATAAAGAGGGATCAAATTACACCAATGTAAGTTACTGGTTACACCAAGTCTTAACCGCTGACAACTCTAGATTGAATGTGATTTTTATTAATTCAATCGTTGTATTATATTTATTCACCATCTCGATTATTTGTGTAAAATTTCATGAAATTTGAACACTAAAAAACTGGTAATATATGGTTACTTTGTTCATATATTTCAAATATATATGACATTAATTTTGTGACGTCTTAATGACATATCAAATAATTTTGAATTAATATAAAATTATATATATGTATATATGTGTGTGTGCGTATATATGTGTGTGATAATGACTTTTAATCAAACAGGTGAATTACTTAATTAATACAAAGATTTATTAAAAAGTTATTCAATAGTATAAAACTTAGTGTAATTTACAATGGTGTAACTTGATCCTCCTGCTCTCTCTCTATATATGTATGATAATGACTTTTTTATTTTTTTATTTTTGTCACTAAAGCATCGATGATTTCTGAGCACATATACCTTTGAGGTAATCGGTAATGAATGATCACTCTTGTTGTGGAGCCTTACTCAAGATGGACTATTTTCAATGAAAACAGCATACTACCTCTGGTCTTATATATAAGAAACATTTGACTGAAATCATCAAGACCAAGGAAATGCATTGGAATCTGTTATTGGTAATTAATAATGCCATGAATTTATTTTTTTCTCAAAAATACCCTTAATATTAAATAAGTAAATGAGTGGGCACCTCTTTAACTACTCATAATAAATTAAGGACATATAAGATATTTAACAATTAATGCAACTAAAAATAGTACTATGTTTCTTATATATAAGACAAAAAAATTTTCATTTTTGTTTGTTATATATAGATGTAGTATCATTTTGTGTTGCATATCTTCAACTCACAGGGCCAAAGTTCATCTTCCAATTCAATATCTTGGAAGGACATTTGGAATGCACACAATCTATTCCAAGTTGTAAGGAACTTGCTTCGTGCTCCATAATTGAAGTGAGCTATCCAAATGACACGTGATCTTGGATTTACTCATGTTGTTTTTGAGACTAATTGTCTAGCTTTGGTCAATGCGTAATTGGTTCCACCTTTGAATTAGCAAAATCATTGTTTCGTGAAATTCATTTTAAATCATTTCCGTCTAAGGTATTTCGTAAAATGTGTATAATTTATCTTAACCATTAATTTCTAAAATCAATGTACTCAACTGTAAATCAAACGGACACATAATGTGGAAGTAGAACATACTTCCATGAACTAGTGTATGAATTCTTGGTGATGTGTGCATTGTTTTAGATAAAATAATATTTTAATTATGCATAATTATGTATATTAATTATTGATATCATGCATTTTTATTCCTTTTATTTCAGGTGACTTGCTTTTGTCTTTTATTTTGTAGGTGGAAGATTTTGGGTTTAATTTGACTTTTAATTGCTACTAATTGGTTATGAGTAACCTTAATTTTTATTCCCCAATTATAAAAGCCAATTGAGGACATAATTTGAGGGGTTCAGAAATTAAATCAAGAGCGGACTTATTATTTGAGAATCAAGAGTGAAAGTTCAAGACTTTTTGGGAATAACAAGGCATTGGATTTCTACTAGATTCAACAAGACAACAAAATTAAATGATATAATAACACATCATTAGATGTTGTGTATACTGACCGTGTATAATAATCAAACTCTATAATTAGTCGTATTTAAACATAATACATGCAAACAAAATTCTTTACCAACATTGAAAATTTCCTAGATTAACTTAATTAACAATCTCAAAATGTAAACAACAAATCACATTCGCCAATTAAAGACAATGAACATATAAAATATAAATTAACAAAATTAGTCATTTATTGTCATTCATACTACCATTTTAAGCTTCAAATCTTAAGGAGTAAACCACCAATTTCGTCCCCAACGTATTCCACCGACTTCAAATTCGTCCCTAAGTTACGATAATTCATTAATAGTCCCTAAACTATGTAAAAAAAATCAATTTAGTCCCCATACCTTACATCAAACAATTTAGTCCATATACAAAGACTAAATTGATGATTTTTTACGTAATTTAGGAACTATTAATGAATTACTATAACGTTGGGGACAAATTTGAAGTCGGTGGAATACGTTGGGGACGAATTTGGTGGTTTACTCAATCTTAAGGTTAAAGTAACAAAAATATTAAACAAACTGATCAACGTTCTAATAATTAACAATTTTGAGCTTTAATTTAACATCATCACTAATTTTAAGTTTCACATCCTATATTATGTTTTAAATCTTAAACTAAAGGGTCGTTTAGGGTAGTTGAGAGTTTTCAGTTGTTGATTTTCAAAAAATTTCAACCAAATTTTTACCACTGAAAACTAAAAACTAAAAACCTTTTTTTATGATTCATAGAAAGTGATTTTTATTTTCAATTTTGAGTTATAAAAAATTTGTTAAAAATTTAAAAATTAAAACTCACAAGCACCTTACGTCGGCCCAGTTATATCGGTGCTGTTAAAATCATAACAGTTTTTATCTAATAAAAATAGAAATTGTAGGTTTTAAGATAGGATTGGATGCGGGATCAAAAACGAAATTTGTATATACCTAAATAACTTTGTAGATTCTTCCGTGAATATCCTTTACAGTCCACTAGTAATGGGCCTGGCCCCTTGTAAAAAAAAAAAAGAACACACCCATAAATTGATTTATACTAGTATTTTGTAAAACATAAAGTTTATTATTATAAAAAACTATTAAACAAAATTTGACTATATTTTAAATTAATTTTTAAGAACTCGCATAATACTAATAATTATTTTGATTTTCATTTTTCAATTATTTCGATTTAGAATTAATTAAATTCATTTAATAAATACAAGTATAATTTTATAACTCAAAAGTCAAAACACTACACGTGGCACTTGTTTCTGATTACAAAATACTTTTAGTTAAGACACGATTAATGAATTTCATTAACCTTAATAATATATTCAAAAAACAATTTAACCTGTTACGCACGCGGCTTAATTTTTTACTAATAATAATCAAATCATACTCCCTCCGGTCCTATTTATAAGAACCTTTTAATTACTTCACACGGAATAAGGAAGTTGGTTAATTTAGTTGATTGCAATAAATTTGTCATGAATGTATATCATATTTACTAAACTATCCTTAAATTTATTGAGACCTATTATCTTTCTCTTTCTATTTAACTACTCAATCGTGTCATACTCTCTCTACTAATTAATTACTCACCTATCTCCATTAATGAGGTATTTTTATCAAATAATAATTAATGCACGAGACAATATGAAAAAGTTCTTATAAAAAAAGTCCAAGGCAAACCTTAAAAAAGATTCTTATAAATAGAGGGATTACATAATAATATTAATAATTTAATTTATGTAATGATAATAGATTAAATTTGAATCACGATTGAGAATAAAATTAGGAGGGTTTTATTAAAAAGTTCACACGCAGCCCTCGCGTCGCGCACGTTGTTTCTGTGTTCCTTCCAACCTTGGCACACCGAACCGAATGATAAGTCCTCTTCTTCAGTACTTCACCACCTAACAAAGATCTCTCTCACTCACCACCGTAATCAAACACAACACACTGAAAGCGACATCGTTTTTCTCCATTTAGGGTTTTTCTTAATCGCGTCAGATTCGGATCTTTTTCTGAACCGTTTGAGACAGTGATGGCCATATTGAAGAGCTATAGCAGCGTTTGCTTCACAGGAACCGGTTTTCCGGTTTGCCCCTCCAATGTCACTAATACTAAAACCACCAGGTTCAATTTCATTAACTTCTTATTATTTATTTATTTATTTTATGTTTCTATTGAGCATGCAGCTGGTTTAATCAAGCATACTCTGTGTCTTTGTGTGTTTTTGTTTCTCATTTTTTATTTTTATTATTTTTTTGGGGTCTTGAAGACTTGGTTTGGAAATTGTAAATTGGAAATCGAAGTTCTGCTGTTATTGATATGTTTTTTTTTTGGGAAATCTGATTAATTGGAGTGTTATTTATGCATGTTGGGTTTCCGAAAGATTATATTTTTTAACATTTTTAGTTCTCATTTTGGTTTATTTATATCTGTATGGATTATGGCTGAATCTATGTCTGGGAAGGAATAGAAAAGGCCAAAAGGGGTTTGTATATATATGAACATTGTAGGTGAGGTTGTTCATTACTGCATGACAGTAGTTGAGTTGTTATGCACAAACAATTAATTTGTAGGTTTTTTTTTACTGCATGGTGAGTTTGTTCATTGACCTCCTTCAACCAATTTTTTTTTTTTCAATACCATATTACCACTGTTTAGAAATTAGAGCTTTATATGCTTGTGCTTTTGTAAGATTTTAGGTAATAGCCTAATACCATTGTTTTCAATCTAGCCATATGTGCAAGTAATTGATTGTGGGGAGCAGAATGAGTTTCAGAGACATAAGATGGTAATAAGTGGGAGTTTCTTGATATTCTCTTCAATGTGTGGATTATTTTAATAATTCTGTCCTTAACTATTTGCAAACTTGGCTAAATGGTTAAGCCTCTTAGTTAGCACTTCCTACTCCTAGTTCTTCATGGGCAAGAATGCACTCTGTTTAGCAAAATGAAAAGTAATAAAATAATCTGCTAGAGTGAAAAGAAATGCTGTGCCATCTGTGAGTCTCTACCTCCTTATTCTTAGATGACTGTTCTATACTTGTTTAACTTTTAGTTTAATGTTTATTCTTTTCAAATCAGTACTCTATTTGGTTTTTTACTTGTAATATGGTTTTGTCAGTGTCTTTTGTTATATATGTATGTATGCATGCATGCATGTACATATGTACCAGGCTGGTGATTGATACTGACTGTGCTGCAGAAATATACCAACCTCAAATATTAATCCAAATTTTGGTTTGTTTAATGTTAAACATTTGTCCGTATTAATCAGGAGCTCATACTGGAAGCCTCCACAAGCTGCTGTGAAACCCAGTTTCCACCTTCCAATGCGCAGTTTTGAGTTGAAAAATAGGTAGGTTTGAACTTTGAATAATGAATTTACTGTTCCAAATCCATTAGTTTTCCTACTAAATTCTATATTGTATTTACAGGACTTCTGTAGAGGACATAAAGTGTCTGAGATTGATAACTGCCATTAAAACTCCATACCTTCCTGATGGCCGATTTGATCTTGAAGCATACGATGACTTGGTAAATATGCAGATTGTAGATGGAGTGGAAGGTGTTATTGTTGGTGGCACAACTGGTGAAGGCCAATTAATGAGCTGGGAAGAGCACATAATGCTTATTGCACACACAGTCAACTGTTTTGGTGGGAAAGTTAAGGTTATTGGAAATACTGGAAGCAACTCCACCAGGGAAGCAATTCATGCTACTGAGCAGGGTTTTGCTGTTGGAATGCATGCTGCCCTTCATATAAATCCTTACTATGGCAAAACCTCCTTGGATGGTTTGGTTGCTCACTTTCAAAGTGTACTGTCCATGGGGCCCACGATCATATATAATGTGCCTTCAAGGACTGGTCAAGACATTCCCCCACATGTAATTCAAACCTTAGCTCAAAGTGCTAGCTTGGCTGGTGTCAAGGAATGTGTGGGAAATGACCGGATTGAACAGTATACAAGTAATGGAATTGTTGTTTGGAGTGGGAATGATGATCAATGCCATGATGCTAGATGGGGTTATGGGGCTACTGGAGTGATATCTGTTGCAAGCAACCTGGTTCCTGGTTTAATGAGAGACCTCATGTTTGGGGGCAAAAATCCTGCATTGAATTCTAAGCTCTTGCCTCTGATTGACTGGCTTTTCCACATGCCAAATCCCATTGGTTTGAACACAGCTCTTGCTCAACTTGGAGTTGTCAGGCCAGTTTTCAGGCTACCATTTGTACCTCTCCCTGTGGAGAAAAGGATAGAATTTGCCAATTTGGTGAAGGAAATTGGTCGAGAGCATTTTGTTGGAAATAAAGATGTTGAGGTTCTTGATGATGATGACTTTTTCTTGGTTAGTCGTTATTAGTTTAGGTTACCTTGTAGGCTCATTGTACCCTTTCAAGAGTTTTGTCAAACTTAAGAACAAGATGATTATGTATGTTGTAGTGAGTTCAAGTAAACTTTGAAACGAAGATCTTGTTTTTTGACTTGACTAGTTTGTAGTTGGAAACTGGTTCAAATTTGTTCGGAATTATATCTGCAACTTCATATTGTATTAACCTTGTTTAAATTCTACTAAACACCCCTTTACAGGAACAAATCCACTTATGTTGTTATAGAAGTTAGACCTTTGCTTAAACAGTTGAGAGGTGGACATTAAAGCAGTGATTTTCTCCCCTTGTACTCCTCTGTAAGACAGTGTGCTTTACGTTCCCTTAATTTTCTGTATTTGGTGGTGTAACTTATTTTATCATCTCCAAAGAAATTTGCCTATTGGACACTTGAGTCTAGTCCACCAATCCCTATTCATCGCTTACTGTAACCATGTGATCCAGAAATATACTAATGTGATAGAAAGATTAGTGATTTATGATATTGGGTGTTAAATGTCTTTCTGATTGAAATTGAACTGATTGTGTATTGTTTTTGAGAATGAACGCATCATTGAGCATTCTGCCATTAAGATTGCATCTAATCAAATAATTGAAACTTGTCATTTATCTGTCAGTGCTAATGTATAACAGTGTCGAGAATGAGTTGTACCGAAGCCATCGTAGACAATTTTTTTATATCGAGAATCTCTCACAGTCATAAATGTGAATTTAAACCTCAGAGGGTGATAATTAGATAAAGCTCTTTCAAGAGTGACGATTCCAAGATTGAAATCCCTGATATTACAAGTAAAGTTCGTCTGGGATTGTAATACACTTCCACCAACCAGTGTTTGGTAGCCTTCGTAGACCTTTAAGCTAACCTCGGATTGGGGGTGATAATTAGATAAAGGTCTCTTAAGAATGAAGATTCCGGAATGGAAACCCATGATCTTACAAGTAAAGTTCATCTGGAATTGTAATACACTTTCACCAACCAGTGTTTGGTAGCCTTCGTAGACCTTTTAAGCTAACTACTTAAAATTATGCTCTTATTCAATTGAAAAAGGTTATGATTCAATTTAAAAAAGGTTTTACAATTATAAATGAAATTGTTCCATAGTTTTTTTTTTTTGTCTTTAACCCATAATCTCAACAGGCATAATTGTGAGTTTAACCCTCGTATCAGGGGTGATAGTTAGATAAAACCCTCCTAACTGTAATCCCAATTCAATCTCATTGCGACCAATCACCGTTTGATTGTCATGAATTTATTAGCCTGACTTTAATTAAATTATACCTACAAGAAGTAAAAGGCAATACATTATTTACTATTCTGTTTCCCCTTCTCTAAACATACCATTAGGAAAAACAGGAAGTCACATATTGCACAATTTTATATTCCATGTAATAATGATTACAATTGGCCTAATTAACATTTAATTATCTTTATTTCACGGCTCTAAACTTATTACCAGAAAATTAATTAATTTAACCTCGAACTAAGAAACAAAACAAGAGAAAGGAAGGAAAGTTTAAGATTCAGGGCTAACATATCAGAAAAGGATGATTAATAACAGACATAGACCCTTTAATTTTCCCTACTGTTGGAAATAAACTGTATACATTAGCTAATAGCTAGCTAGTTATTGTTGGTATTGCTGTTTGGTTCTGAAAGCTTCTTTTGGAGCTGAGACAAGAGGGCCTGATTTTCTTTATGCAGAAGCATGGCTTGTTTCCTCAACTTCTCATTCTCCTCTATGATGGTTTGGTTCTCCATATACAATTTCAAGTTCTTCATCTTGATCTCTGTTTTCACCACAACCATCCTTTTCCTTTGTCTTGCTTCTTTCAGTTGTGTTCTCCTTCTGTTTCATCATCATACAAGCCAATGTTACACACACAAAACATGCATATATACAAGCTCTAAGAAACAGCAATAAAACAAACATGGTAGAAAGTTTGAAACTATAAGCTTTAGAGCATATACCTGTTGAACTGTCCCAAACGAAGGTGCCTGTGGTGTCTCATGGATGGCCATGAACGGTGAAGTGCCAAAAAGAGAGAACCATAAGGGGTTTGTTCTGAAGAGAAAGAGCACATAACTTTTCCCTTGTAAAAAGCAAGTAATACAGAGAAGGGGTAGAACTAGAAGCTTGAGGGATAAGGTTCTGTTGCAAAACTGAACAATAAATAAACAAAAATGAGAAACTAAGAGATGATAGTGAGGCGTAAGAATTAGGCTACAAGGGGGTTTTATAGGTGAGAAACTTGATGAGAAACTACTAGCTGCTAAGGGTGAAAGAAAAGTGATATAGCTGTGATTTTGTGTTTGTATCTGTGAGATAGAGAGAGAAAGACTTTTATAGCAATGATGGCATAAGGACTCATGATTACAAAGGGCAGCAATAGATGAGGGAAAGCAGAAGGGGATGAAGAAAAAATGCCTCTCTTCTTTGTTGGCCTTTTATTTTATTGCTTTGTTTGAGGCTCTAACTTGGGGTGGTGGCTAAAAATTAAGAAATTGAGATGGGATAAACAAAGCTCGACACAGGTGACAAATAACTGGTGTATTAAGTATTTTGATAGAAGTTAGCTGGTTTGATTAAGTATCTTGATAGAGGTTCGATCTCTGATAATGTATATAGAAAATACTTTATTGAAAAAGACAAAATCCACTTTATTGATCTCAACGCCTCAAAGAAATTACTCTCATACTATATATCTTGTTTCACACCAAAAAAGAAATGGAGATGGGGACACATAGAAAGTACCGTACCCCATTCTATAAGTTGAGTTACACTTTTTCGAATTTAGAAGTTTCCCATTCAGTTCTAAGACCGTTTAGGTCCTCACTCTTACAATGGGATCTTCAAAGCAGAAAAATAGTCATAAAGTCATGTGGGTTGTAATCAAATTAGTTGTGCTAATTATAGTTGGTAGAATAGAAGATAAGTTTGACATCATATTCAAAATGGGTAACATGCATTAACTCCAGGTTTATTTAAAATGGGCCATTGTATGGTTGATTGTAGCTTCCATAGTTATTACTTGACCACAGCCTGCCCACTTTCTTCAGGTAGTCCCAAGTTGAACAAGTGCCACAGTTAGAATAGAAATGCTAACTGCCAAGGTGTTTTTAATAAAGAAGAACATTAATTTTGTTGTTTCACAGTATATAGATCTCCAAAGATTGGGGAATAGGAGATGAATAAAGGGTGTTTTTCCCCATATGAACTTGTTATAAAGAGTACTTAAAAGGAGGATTAAAATTGTATATTTTATCGTAAAATTGGAGAGTTTGAGAAATTGAGATTAAAAAATCACTGAAAAGGATGAAAGGAGGAAAAGCACTTGATTCCTATTAAAATAAGGAATATATAGGGTTGTGCTGTTTACAAAGGGATTAAAGTGATGGATCAAATTATGAAATTATGAGAGGAGACTAATTTAGTGCTTGTTAATTATTGGTTTGTCCAAGAATCGCCATTTTTGCACATAAAATTAAGTTGAGTTGAGTGGTAAAATAATTTTTGTAGTGAGTAAACTAGATTTTAAGAGAAGTATTTTTTTATTTTTTAGTTTAATAAAATTGATTATAGATATAGAATTCACATAATTTTTCAAAACATATACACACACAAAAACTTTAGAAGTGATTTATTTTATCATTCAGATAAAATCAATTCTTCAAAATTCAAATTTAAGACTCTATTTGATTTACCGTTTTATATGTGTCAAAATCAATTTTCAGGAATTCCCATGCAAGTTAAACGATGGTGATTTATTTTTTATTCTATAAAAACCCTTGATAGAGAAACAAACGAGCACCAATATATCATTCTCAAATTTAAATCAATTTTAATATATAACTTTCCTGATACTTAATGGAGAGACATTAGAAAAAAAGAATAATTCTATATCCTCGTACTTTATCCTCCTACAAATCCTCCTAATATTATATAAAATAAGTATTAAATGTTTTTTTTTGACATATTAAATGCATTTACTTTTTATTTAATACTTACTTTATATAGTATTAGGAGGATTTATAGGATGATAAATTAGGAGGATATAACATTTCTCTTAGAAAAAGTCATGGCCTACACATGATTTTTATTGAACTATAAATGACATATATTAGGGTGCTGATAATACATGAAAGGTGTTGGAAAATAGAAGAGTTTGTGTTGCTTCTAATACTTGGACCATTAAAGATATTACATTAAGGATATTATATATGATGAGGGTATATATATATATATATATATATATATATATATATATATATATATATATATATGCGAATAATTAAATGTCAATCACAAATTTTCTTATAACTATAAATAATAAATTCAATCTAATGGTTGACTTTGAGGACTTATCATTTTATTATGGTTTAGTTTTTTTGACTATTCTTACTCAACATATATATATATATATATATATATGAGTCAGGATCCGTTGACACCAGGTGTCAAACTTTATGAGTTACACCTCTTAATAACTTTTTGAAAAATGTGAATTTGACCAATCCAACCGTTGAATTGAAAGTTCTTATAAGGTAGATCAAACCTATAAAATTTCATAAAAATCGAAAACTAATTGATACTTCATCAAACTAATTTATTTTAACGTATAATATGTTTTTAAAATATAAGTAAAAGTCTACTATTAGATAACATACCTACGAATGTCCAAATTATCTGAAATTTGATATACATGATCATGAAGGTAATATAACGTGATTCAACGGTTGGATTGATCAAATTCACATTTTTCAAAAAGTTATTAAGAGGTGTAACTCATAAAGTTTGACACCTGGTGTCAACGGATCCTGACTCTATATATATATATATATGTAGGAGTTAGTGTCTCAATGCATGCTTTTGCATATGATATAATGTTACTATGAGAATGGAGACATGGCATAAATAATAGCAAGAACTATTGAGGGTAGCTTTGAAATTACATAATTTTTATTTAAGCAAATATAAAATAGAGTATATAAAATTTATAAAAGCACGCTAACACTATGTAAGAGGTAAAAATAGGAGATTATAACATACCATAAGTCATATACCCTAGGTGTCTTGGATATATTATTAAAAGTGACGAGAAATAATGGAGATATAAATGATCATATAATTTGAGTTATATGGATGAGAATCGAGAATGCTTAAGTGTTATTTGTTGGTAATTGAAAGACGCCTTTTGAGTTAAGAGTAAAGTTTTACTACATAATTGTATGACCAACAAAGCTTTATATCTGTATTGAATGTTAGGCTATAAAGGGCTAACAAGAGTATAAGATAAGTGTTACAAACATAAAGATCTTGCAATAGATGAGTGACCATACATGATGATGATGAAAGCCCAAGCAGACATAGGGGGTGTGATAGAGATCTAACAAGCCAACCAAAGGACCCATTGCATGAAATTGGAGGTCCAATGGCTAGAGCTAAGACCAAGTGAATGAAGCAAGCTTTGCAAAGTCTAATTACAAAGATCAAAGTGAAAGAGGATCAAAATGGAATAGTGGATGCACCAAAATGGGTCAATTTGCTACAACTTAAAGTTGAAACCACAGACAGGCTATGGAACGCTCCATGCCTATGGAAATGTTGCAGAGTAAGGAAATTGAAGTCAGAGAGAACCACAGGTAGGTTGTGGATCGCCCCATGCATGTGGAAACGCTACAGATCGAAGTGCAAATTTTCTTATTTTTAGTTTATTTTTCATATCTATTTTCAGGGGTGGATTTTCTGGTGTTTTTTTATTGTTTCCCTAAGCAATGTTTATGGTTCTTTGTAACTCCCCAAGCCCCTATAATTACTTGTGGGAGCTTTTTCTGAGTTTTTAATTGCTTTTATAGGAATTAGTGTAATGCATCACCATTTTGGTAATTGCATGATAGTGGAGTACTTTTAATTTCCTAAGAGTTACATTTCTCGGAAGCCCACTAATCTTAGAAATAAGGGCAATTGTAAGTCAGATAGAACAAAACATGAAATTAAACAAAATTGGGTTTCCCCTCTTTTGAGAGAATTGTTTCTCTTAGAACTTGTCAAGGAAATTCTTACTGCGTTCATCTCCTGGACTTATCAAGGGCTACTCACCTCCCTTATGGCGTCACATGACTTAACTTTCATCCTTGGAAGTGGCTTCATTCATTCCTTCACCAATTCATCTTCATCCTTTTCCATTATCTTATTTAAACAATTTCTCCAATTTTTGACTTATTAGTGTCTATCCTAGATAGATTCGTAAAACGAATCCACCCCCCGTTGATCACATCATCTGGTATCAGAGCTCAGTTCTAAGGTTGAAATTGAGATTGTTTCTACACAGTGGTTGTTCTACACACATCTTGTGGAATCCTAATCATCACATCAATCTTGATTTTCACTTAGTTTCGTAGGTTCATATCTCTCAATTTACTCGTCCTTTTTTGGCCATTCGTGAGCCAAATTTATGTTTCAATTCGTGTTCTTTCACCTTGCTTTTGAAACACTGAATTCTGAGGTTTGTTGCTTGAGTTACACATTGTTCTTACTATTGCATTTTGATATCACTTGTCGTCACGTTTTTTGGCATTATGGAAAATTTTAAAAAGAAAATTTTCCATACAAGGTATTTAGTGGAAGGAAATGTATGTTTAGTTGTTATTGATGGAGGGAGCTGTAGTAATGTTGTGAGCGCAAGGTTGGTGAAGTTAAATTTTCCTACTACTACACATCCTAAACCCTATGAACTCCAATGGTTAAGTCAAAATGGGAAGTTAGAGGTGAATATGCAAGCTAGGATCAAATCCTATATTTGAAGGTATGTGGATGAAGTTGTTTGTGATGTTAGAGACATGCCATATCTTATTAGGGAGGCCTTGACAATATGACAAGAATATCAACCATGAAGAAATTCAAATAAGATTTCTTTTATGCATGAGGGCTGCAAGAATGTATTGAAGCCTATATTGTCAAGTCAAGTATGTGAGGATCAACAAACTTTGAAAATGAAAATAGAAAAAGAAAGAAAAGAAAAAGAAGCAAAGATAGAGAAAAGGAAGAAAAAGAAAGAGAGAAAATAAGCAAGGAAATTTTAATTTTTAATGCTACTTCTCCTTCTGTTTGTGATGTTATTTTACAGGGACAAGAGGATGTATCTTTGAATGAAATATATTGCAAATTGCCATGTTTGAGGAAGAATTACGTTGATATCAATCCTAGTGCTCCACTATACATACAACCCACTGTTGGAAGCCAAACTTATGAGGATATTGAGAACAAACACATGGAATCTTTTGATTTGTTGTATAACAACTATGCTGCATGTTATCATGAGTATATTGGGGCTGAATATATTGTATTTTTTTAAAAAAGAAAACCTGCAGGCCTATTTTAAAAGAAGAATCACCCTTGATCTCGGTGTGTTTGGATTTGGACACCCAAAGGAAGACTTTCCTTGAGGCATAAGGAAGAAAGGAACAAATATGATTTTTTACAAGTTGTATTTCATTCTGGAGGTTGGGTTTGTTTGTTTCAATTGTAAGTGAATAAAACTAGTAGCAAAATAAAGTCTTAGATTCAAGGACGAATCTTTCAAAAGAATGAGGGAATGATGTAGACATAGGGGCGCGATAGAGATTTAACAAGCCAACCAAAGAATCCATTGCATGGAATTGGAGGTCCAATGACTAGAGCTAAGACTAAGGTGAATGAGAAAAAGCTTTGCAAAGTCTAATTACAAAGATCAAAGTAAGAGGATCAACATGGAATAGTCGATGCACCAAAATGGGTCTGCTACAACTTAAAGTTGAAATCATAGAAGACCACATGCAAGCTGTGGAACACTTCATGCCTGTGGAAATGTTGCAAATAAGGAAATTGAAGTCAAAGAGAACCACAGGCAGACTATGGATCGCCCTATGCTTGTGGAAACGCTACAGATCGAAGTGTCACTTTTCTTATTTTTAGTTTATTTTTCGTATCTATTTTTAGGGGTGGATTTTTTGGTTAATTTTTTGTTTCCCTATGTCATGTTTATGGTTCTTTGTAACTCCCCAAGCCACTATAATTACTTGTGCAGTGGGAGCATTTTCTGAGTTTTTAATTGCCTTTGTAGGAATCAGTGTATCATGCATCACCACTTTGGTAATTGCATGATAGTGGAGTCCTTTTAATTTAAGAATTACATTTCTCAGAAGCCCACTTATCTTATAAATAGGGGCAATTGAAACTCAGATATAACAAAACTTGAAATTAATCAGAATTGGGTTTCCTCTCTTTTGAGAGAATTGTTTCTCTTAGAATTTATCAAGGGCTATTCACCTCCCTTGTGATGTCGCATGACTTTATCTTCCATCCTTGGAAGTGACATCATCCATTCCTTCACCAATTCATCTTCATCCTTTTCCATTTTATTGTTTAAACAGTTAATTTCTCCAATTTCTGACTTATTAATGTCCAACCTAGATAGATCCGTAAAACGAATCCACCCCCCTGTGGATCACATCATCTAGTATCAGAGCTCAGTTCTAAGGTTGGAATTGAGATTGTTTCTACAAAGTGGCTGTTCTACACGCATCTTGTGGAAATCGAGAACACAAATGTTGTTGATTTTTGGCAATGATTCCTTTAGGAATATCCTCACGATCTCAATAAAAATCGAGGACCTATAAGTTTTTGGCAATGACTACTTTGGGATTTTCCTCAACTACTTGTTGAAAATCAAGGACCCAAGTGAGGTTGAGTGGTGGCAATAAATGCTTTTGACATTTCCCTAGGGCACTAACTTTAGTTTAAGTGATCCCACTTGATCCATAGGATCTTGATGAAAATTAAGGACTTGGGCAAATTCAAACGTTGACATTTTTTGGAGACTTTCCCTTGGACCACATTAACTTTGTGGCTAGAAAAGTCATAGCCAATGTCCTTTAACCTTAGGAACTCAAACCTACTTGGTTGCGGGTTCTCTTGAAGGAGTCTTAGAACTCTAAAAGGTTGTCATCAAGATGCCTACCTGCAAGGTTAAGCTCAATGTCAGTTGAATCTCTTAACACTGCCGGTAGCTTTGAAATTGGGAAAGGGTGAGGGGGTATTTGTAAAGACACTCTAATATAAGGGGGTTAATAAGTCTTAGAGATATGGGATCATATTAAATTATAGTACTTGGGGTGTGCCTCTTATATAATAATATTGTGTTACAATTAAGTTCCCTTTAAGTAAACAAGGAAAATGGTATCTTCAAATAAATAAGATAAGGGAAAGTTGTAACTTTAAGTAAATAAGGAAAGACATATATTCAAGTAAATAAGGAGGGATCATGTATTCCAGTGTAATCAAGAAAGGTAGGAAAGCCATATAGGATCAAATGTGACAAAGATCGATCTTAGGACTAATAGTAAGACAATTAACCGATATCTCTATTAATATAGAATACATGCATGTTCTGATGTAACAGTCTAGAACACTTAATTTTTTTAAAAAAGTTTATGTGCTTGATATAATCAATAGTTTAGGTTAGGTTTAAGCTTGTTATGATAATATCATCAATATAGACTAGTAGAACTAAAAATGAAGTTCTAAAGCAAATAGTGAATATATACAAAGTAATTAATATGGGATCCGGACTCTCTCCAGCCTTTCTTGCCTCTCTAGCCAATGTTAGCTACGGAATAACTACGGAATAACTAGGAAATCAAAATCCATAGTTATTCCATAATTATTCCGTAGCTAATGTTGGCTGAAGAGGCAGGAGAGAATCCTTACACATTAATATGATTTCGACTAAGTGAAGAAGTAAGTGCTAAATCACATATAAAGTAGTGTCTAGATATGTATGCCTCAAGCCATGAATGGATCATGAATTCAATTTATAAATCATACTTTCTCTTTCAGCTTTGTATCCTAATAGTAAATCCATATCTACTTTGCAAAGAGATTGACATTGAAGAATACATTAATATTGATGTTCATCACAAGTAACCACAATAGAATTCTCAATGTAATAAATTTACTTTACATTAAAAGAGAACGTGTTGGTGAAATGAAATTTATCCTAACTTATTGGGTGTAGCCCTTAACTTGTAAGCTAGCTTTTCGGATTGTCAACAATGCCATCACCCTTGGTCCTTCACCTTAATTATAAATATCGATCCACTCATTTCTAGTGGTATGCTTACGGCACATATTCCACTATTGTTAAATTCCATAGTAGAAAGTAGAAACTAGAAATCTCTTCTTGCATGGCTTCTTGCCATTTAGGGCACTTGGCTACTTGATGATAAGAGGTATGTAGGCTCATAAGTAGCAAAAACTTGTACCGCAAAGTTAATATAAGGGGACAGATAAGTAGCGTAGGATAAATATCGATCGATCAATAATTTAATACATTGCATATATATTACACATATAAAATTTAATTAATCTCCTAAGCTAAGATTTTTTATCTTTAGAAATCAATAAATATATAAAACAGTTTGTGGTCAAAAAGTTATTATTTGTTTCATTTATTAGGTAAGACTGGTCTTAAGTACGTGAGAAAGGTTTTGTTTGAACCCAACCTTTCTAATCCTCGATCTTTGTTTCTTTCACATTGTGTCTTTACGTGTTAGATTTGAATAAGTTTAAGCAATGGAAATCCATAACATTGTCATTATTATGTTTAATTAATTTTTTACTTCTTTATAGAAAACATAACCCATACTTTTCTATTTTTTTATATAGCTCAATTTTTAATTCCTTCTAGATAGCCTCGTAATAGCTAATAATTAGTTAATTTTAAGAGAAACAAAATGCAACCAATTAGATATCGTGGTCAAAAGGTTAATTAGAGACAGCTTCATCACACGACATCAATTATATAATATAGCATTAAAAAATTGAATATATTACTTTAGAGGCACCGATCTATAGCCCAACTCCAAAAGAAGAGTCACATGGAGTTGCACGTGAAAGTCACATGCGGGTATGAAAATGGAAAATTAGTGAGTGGAGTATTGGAAGAGGTTATAGAGGTAATGAGGATGAAGGGGGTAAGTAGTCAATGTGGTTAGGTCCCTTCTTTTGTCTCTTTTCTTCATGTAATTGAGTACCAAAGCCATGCTCATTTATTTGGAAAATGAACCCCATTTTGGCTTCATCTTCTTCCCTATCATCATGACCACCATGCCCCCCTTCTCACATTCATTGGATATGGTTTTTGTTTATATATCATGATGCTATATAGTGGAAGCTAGTATATCCTTGTCCAACTTCGGCTGAGCCATTTCACATGTCCCTTAACTTGTTGGCGGCACAAAAATTACCTTGGCATGGGAATTTGTCATATATAATGGAAATAATTTTATATATATATATTTTACATTATTAGAAGTGCTATGCATATATGATATATATAGTAGCTTAATTGCAAATAACCAACCAAGGTAAAATGAATTGATTGTTTTATATATCTACGCAGTACATAAATATTCCCCTCTAAGATTTAGGATGAAAAGAGCAATGCGACATATAGATAGGTAGAGTTAATGTGGAGAGGTTGAAGCTAGGAAAGCGAAGTGTCATACTAGGGCAAAGCGTGTGGGGTTATTTTGATCTTATAAAGGGAGTCATTTTCATTTAGTATAAAAGCTAGAAATGAAAAGCACAAGGAGTGGAGAAAAAAGTAATTTACATATATAATATATGACTTCATGTATATTTTGATGGTGATAATTTGTATCTTTTTCTTATATTTTTATTACGTAAATACTTGTACATGTTTCACCTTTACCATAGATAGATTATTTCAAAGATGGGCTCTTCTTGATCACCCTCATCATACCCTTTTGAACAAGGAAGGTTGAGCCATTTGATGAGGACAAGGACCATAAGGCCTTCACTCATTTCTTGTATTACTACCGCCAAATATACTTGGCACTACGGGGGAGGAAGATGTTGGTAGTCAACTATGATATCAAAATCCCTACCCATTTTCAAGATGATCTCTTATTGCCTATGTGTTTGGTGTATAGTTTATAGGAGCAACTTATCTATATATATTTTCTTTAATTTTAGAGAAGATTCTTTCATTTGGGTGCATGTGACATGTGTGGCATTTGAGATTAGTATGGTGATATTTTGAAGGAAGGGGATAGAATTTTCTTTTTTCTTTTAATAATACAGTACCACTAATTATATTTACTTAGACCTAGTAAATTAGAAAAGTGCTAACAACAAACTTTCTAACACACCTTTTCCAACATACTCCTTGTGATTGATTAAAATTCACATGTGTCCCACCACCAATGTGGTGGGACCCACATAATTTGGTGGGACCCACATGTGAATTTTAACCAATTACATGAAGTATATTAGGAAGAGTGTGTTAGAGAGTGTGTTGTCAGCACTCCTCAGTAAATTAAACCCGGGAAAAAGAAAAGAAAGAAAAGATCACATAATTCTTTCATGCCATTAAATTCTTTAAAAGTTTTCCTAATTTCACTAATATAAAATTATAGTACTTTTTTTTTAAAAAAAGAGAAATATAATAAGAATTTAATAACTATATACTGTTAATATAAAATAATTTTATACTGTCACCCAATGACGTCTTGACACTTCATCAAGCTTGGTTTGCCTTAAAAATGAACATTTTGAAAATCACAAAAAATGATTTTTGGTTGAGTTTTGAGTTGTAAAAAAGTGATTGATTTTTTTAAAAACCAAAAATTGAAAACTCGCAGCCACCCTAAACGGAGCCGAATTTTTCAGTTTTTGGTTTTGACTTGTAAAAACTTGATTTAGAATTTTTGAAAATAAAAATAAAAAACTCGCAACCACGTCGAACATGACCTAAGGTAATAGAATATATAGAAGTTTGATTTCCATTAAACACACTCTTAATTAATAGAACTGTCAATTTGGGCTACTCAACTCGACCTAACCTGACTCAATGTGAGTAGTGGGTTTTTTCACGTCAGACTAAAAATCCCTGGAGTTATTTCGATTTCTAAAATAAAGGTCCAATCCCTATATTTTTTCGGATAGCCCAAATTTTTTTGTTAGTTTTGCAAGTTTTTATGAGTTTTTGCGGGTTTTTTTGAGTATTAATCTTTTATTGGGCAAAGTTAAATTCAAATTTTTAAAATAAATGTTTGAGCCTATATTTTTACGGACTTTTGTGGATTGACTCAAATAGGTCGATCAACTTTGTCAACTCTAACTCAAGGAGGGGTGAAAAGACTAAACTCAAAGTAGAATTGCCCTATAATTATATATAGATGGCGTGATTAAAAAAAAAACTAATAGAATATATATAGATGGATAGAGATGTATGTATATATATGTATGGACAATTACAACTTGAAGTGCAGCTGTAGTTTCACATGCACTATTTATGTATTGACTGCTTGCTCATTCACCTCTCACCATCAACTATATATGTGGTCCACCTCAACATCACAATTTCCCTTACATTCAAATTAGAAATCTATGATCTTCCTCTCTGCCACTCAATTATATATCCACTGCCATTGATTGCCTTCAAAATTGGTACACATCCTCATCATCACTTAGCTACCTTCGTCTTCTATTACCATCATCATCATGACATTTTTAAACATGTACAATTATAGCTCTATGAATTTGCACCTGATACTTACAGAGCCTCGAATCTCATGCACTACAGGATCGACGGAAACAGTAGCTGCTTGCCTGCCATATCTCGTTATACAATATAGTATTTAATTTGTATAATATATATCGTGACAAATTAAATTTGGAAGCATTTATATTATAGAGAATCTTAATGTACAATATATTATATACCTTCTGTCAAAAGACACTGTTAGAATAAAAATTGATAAATTTTAATCCACGATTTTTTATTCTGCAGGAACTGGAGAATTTTAACCAAGATTAATTCCTTAATTAACCTTGTGTTTATAAATAGTTATATAATTTCTTGTAGTTCCTTAAACTTAATAAAATGTGTGTTTATATATCTCGGATAGTTTGGTGCTCATCCACTTACTAGTGAAGTGTACATTATCCAAGCTCCCACATCAATTATAATTGAGATAATTGCTATATACATACTTAAATTCACCAAAATAATTCTTCTCACCAGCTAGCAGATATGTTTCTTCTTCATTTATCACACACGTAACACGTCCCTAAGCTTTGAATCACATCAAATTAATATTTTTTATTCTTCAATTAGTTATTTGATAAAAATAATAATTTTTTTCATAATTTTTAATTAATATTTATATATATATATTTATTTCGATGAATAATAACTATATAATGAGATATTTACAAGTTACGTTACCATTAAAATAATTTTCTATCAATTAATTTAATTTTTGAGATCATATAAAAACTATAAGATTAAAATATATTTTATATTTTAATTTAAACTTTTAGTATCAATAAAATAATTTTCATTCACTACAAAAAATAACCATTTTACTTGCATTTTATTACTAGCGGTCAATACAAACCGCCAATAAAATATGCATTGCTGGCATGTTACCCAACCGTGAGAATTTGTTTTAGCTCAGGCAGTTTTGGTCTTCTTTAATTTTTTTTGGAGGGCTTCAATCGCCACAAAATTTTATACAATATTCATATTTTTTTAAAAAAGTTTTTTGACGTTCCTGAATCGTTTGGAGGGTTTTATATCTCACTTCAAAGTGCTTCAATCGCCCTCTGTGTCTCCTTTTGTGGTTTTTCGCATCTCCCCCGTTCATCACTCGTCTTCATCTTTCATTCCTTGTTCATCGCTGCAATTGCCTCCATGACATCGCCATCCCTTGTCGCTTATTCGTCATTCTCACCATCCATCGTAAGCCTTCCATTGTAACATCCATTTTTTCCCGTAACGGGAAACCGTGATGAAAACAGTAACCCTGTTTAAAATAATGAATAAATATTTGGTATAAAATTTAATGAAAAAATTATATAACTTGTCTTAGAATAATTTTTCAGAATTTTGAGTTTTTTTCCAGAATTTTCTAAAGTCATTTTGGTATAATTACCAAAATTGCCACTGACTATGAGCACCTGACAGAATTAATTTTTATTAATTGATATAGAAATCTAAAAATTTAATAAAAATATGTTGTAAACATAAAAATGGATTTTAAAATATAAAAAACAATTTTTCTGGAAATTTTCCAAATTTTTGATAATTTTGCAAGAATATCCTTAAACTTTGTGAAATTGCAAAATCTCACACTCGGCCAAGTTAGACCATAATAGAGAAAAAGCCTAATTATTTGTTAAAATTAATCAATTAAAACAAATCTTGGAATGGTGGAAAATTTCTAACCACATTTGTATAATGTGGTGATGTGTTTGATTTTAAACCAAATTTTCTAACCTACCACCTTCACTATATTAAGCCACATCTCTCCCACTTCCCCACCTCTCTTTGCTCCACCAACCGCCCACCTCCCCTTTATAAATGACTTCCTCTTTCTTCCATTTTATTCCCTTTGCCTCACATGAGAAATTCTCTCCACACCAACACTTAGAAACTCACTCAAGAGAAATATCTCTCTCTTGAGCACCCAAAATCTACCCTAATTAAGCTCCAACCCTTTCAAGATGATTCCACATTCTTCTCTTTCTCTCTTGGTTTAGTCGTGAGGTACCACTCCTCACACCATGGATTCCACTTTTTCTTTCTTCTTCTTTGAGGATGGAAGATCTAACCAATTTGTATATTTTTTTTATGGTTTGATTTTGAAGTGATGGGAACCTTGATCCTCTCAAGTTGAAGGGATACTTTTTTGACAGTTTCTTGGTCACCTCAAGAGCTTCCATTGGCTGAAATTTCCACCGCTAGGTAAGGGGGAGGGAAAGCTTGAAAATTTTTAGTGGAAAGTAATGAAGGGTTAGGGATTTGAGGAAAACCCTTGCCTCTTGATGTGGGTGAAACCAAGTGTTGCCCATGGACTTGAGAAGAGATCATAATGGCCTCATTCTCTTTAATTAGGATTGGTTGACAAAAATCTGTTTTGTGTTTGTAGTGACTTTTATTAATGGTTGATCTTGATATGAAGCTTGATGAAATGAGAAATGTGGTGATTCGTTGATGGATTGATCATTATGAATGGAAAATGATGTTATTAAATTTATGTACATGACTAAAAGAGGATGGAAACATTCCAAATTATTTGTTGGTGATTTTACAAGTGATGGTAGTGAAAATTCTGTTGAAACACAAAAAGTGGAACTTGAAGACTCAAAACCATGGCCTTCAAACTTGAAAAATGGGATAAACCATAAGAGATCATAAAAGACTTTAAAAGTTAGAAACATGAGGAAGAGTGTGAGGGAGAGAGGAATGTCATAAGCCTTAAACATCCTATAATCGAGTGGATATGATGAGGTGAGAAATTCATGACAGTAACAAGGTGGGTTTATAACAGTAGGACAAATAGTTTGTAACAAGTAAATAGACAGTTTATAACTGCAGGCTAAAACAGTTTGTAATTTGGTGCATAGAATTTATGACAGTAAATTTTAAAAGTATGTAACATAACATCAATACTAGCAAACTTATACTAGAAGAAATAAAGGATTTTGAAATAAAGCTAAAAGAGTCATAACATGAAACTTAAGAATATTTATGACAGAAAATTTGGAAGTTTATAATCTAAGATTAATAGGTTTATAACAGGAAATTGAGAAGTTTATAACTAGAGGCCACAAAGTTCGTAACATAACCCAGGAAACCCATGACGGTAGAATAAATGTTTAAGACATAAGAACTATAAAATTCATAAAAGAAGGGAAAAAATTTATGAAATAAGACTAAGGGAGCTATAACATGAGAATTAAGAGAGCTATGAGCCAAGGTTACAATAATTATGATATAAAATTTAATACTTATGATAGACTAAGTTGAAATGTTTATAAAAAGAGGAAAAAGGCTCATAACCTAGAATTTAAGATGTTTATGACATGTGATGAAAATAGTTCATAATATGAAATTGAAATGCTTATAACAGATGAGGAAAGGTTTGTGACCCATAGGAAGAGAGTCATGTCATAAATGTTGTGAAACATCAAAATAGAAATTTACAACCTGAAACAAAAGAGTTTATAACTCATTATGGAAGAGTTTGTAACAGAGCACATAAATATTTATAACGTTAGACAAAAGGTTTATAACCTGGAACAGAAACACTAGTAGCTAACCCATGAACTTAGAAAAAGTAAATTGAGTATTTGTGATGCATGTTTCTGATTGTTGTTAACACTTGGAACAATTTATTTAAGATTCCATGCTCTAAGTTTTTGTGATGCATATTGGTGAATGTTACGAATTATGAAAAGCCCCAAAGTATAAGGGAAGTTCTGCCAAATTCTCGAGAGAAATGGATTGAGATTGTTGGCTTTGGTGCCTTTGTGATGATGGCCTTAGTGCCTTTGATGTACTGTGAGAATCCCGCAGTGTAATGTTGGGCATAACCCTGTTGTTGTGTGATCATGCATCATGGCATTGTTCATGGGGAAGCTACAGTAGGGTACATCCGCGATATGGCCGGAGGGGAGGCCGGTGGTGTTGCCTTGATGGTATACTTGGTGGGGAAATATGCTGCCATGGTCCAGTGCGCGCCCTGGAGCCGGAGCGAATACCGAGCGACACCGGCCACCCTGACGATCCCCTGGCCATAATCAGGATCGGTGGAGATTGTTCTGGCCTCTAAATCTTGCAAGTAACAAATGTTGTGTACCTGGTTACACCCTGAGTTGGCAATGGCAGAACTCTAACTCTCGATCGTATTGCCCAATCATTGTTTGGATCAAGATATTGATATTAGTATTGCTGAAGATATTAGTATCAACATCTTGAAAGGTGTTGGTGTAACATCCCGAAAATTTGACTAAAACCAAATCAGAGGAAAGTTAGGAGTGGATTGAGAAGTTGAGGAGGAGAGGAAAGATTACAAGAAGGAATATGAGGGTTAGTCACAGTTTATGAGTCTTAAGGGGGGATTTACAAGAATAATTAAGTTAGGAATGAGTTATGGCAAAAAGTAACTAGGACCGATGTAACATCCTGAATTTTATTAAGTAAAATGAAATTTAATTAAAACAATAGAGTAGAAGCAATAAATAAATTAATTAATAATAGAATTAATATTATGAGTAATTCTATCCATAAGGCTAGTTTAATTTTAAAAAGAAGATAAGGGGGGGTGAGAATGGGCCCAAACCCATATAGGCATTTTAGTAAGGCGGAGTTATCAGTTCACCCTAATTCTAATTCGTATAATCGTCAGAGAGCGAAACTCTAAGGAGGGGAGAAACCAAGTCTCAAGAGGAGATTGCTGCAGAGTAATCATCAAGAACCAAGAAAGAGGCTTCCTTGCTGTTGTTCGATCTTCACTTAAGGTAAGGTGGGGGAGAGGGTGCTACTTGTATGTGCATGTGGGGGTGCTTGGGTAGTAATTTAAGACTTTAAAATTCGTATTGATATATGTTATATTGAGTATGATGATGAAAACTGTTGATTGATGATTGATTGATGAATCTTGATGAATTCTTGGGGTGAAATTGAAGAGAATATTAAGAATAATGAAAAGGGATAATTAGGGATTTGATGATTTGGGGTTTTGATGGATGAATTGTATAATCTGTGAAAAGATTGATGTTTTATTGAGTTTTGGTTGATATAAACGCATATGAATGATTATTTAACAAAAGGATTGGTTAGAGATTGATTAAAGAGGTTTAAAGGTGATAAAAATCGTGAGAACTGCGATCTGCGTCGCGGGTAATCGATTACAGAGGTTGGTAATCGATTACCAGGGTCTTCTGGGTAGTCTGGAAGTGTTGTTTGTTTGCAGGTAATCGATTACTGGATGTTGGTAATCGATTACCAGAGAGATTGCTTGCAGGTAATCGATTACAGGGATGCTGTAATCGATTACCAGTGTGTTTGCTTGCAGGTAATCGATTACAGAGGGGTTGTAATCGATTACCAAAGGATTTGTTTGCAGGTAATCGATTACTGGATGTTGGTAATCGATTACCAGTGTGGATTTTGAGATCCTATTACTTGATGATGATTCTTATACTTGATTTTGGTGTGACTTTGATGATATGGTGATACCTTTGACGAATAGATGTTTATTATGATGACGAGGTGTATAACCCTTTGGGAGGTGTAATTTGATGTTGATTAACGATGCTTATATAATGATAATGATGATGAATATGATGTTATATGATGATGTTTAAATGGTGATGATGATGCTTATATAATGATAATGATGATGAATATGATGTTATATGATGATGTTTAAATGGTGATGATGATGATGATGATGTATTTAATAATGATAACGATGATAGACGATGTGTGATGATGTTAACGATGACGATGAGTATAGCCTTATGATGTTGATGATGCCTTGAGCATATGAGGTGATACCTGAGTTGTGCGAACCCAACGAGGGGGTACAACTCAGGAGGTGAACTGCACGGACCCAACGAGGGGGTGCAGAGACCATGATGGGGCGTTCGATGCACGGGCCAAACCAGGGGGTGCAACCTAGGGATGATAGAATTGTACTGACCCAACGAGGGGGTGCAACCTAGGGTCGAATGTCGTTGTGCGGGCCCAACGAGGGGGTACAACCTATCAGTTTGTGTGGTGATACCGGTAGACTATCATTGGTAACAACTAGGGTGATTGACGAGGTGCGCCCATTGTGTGGAGCTCCGAGTTATGATCCTTGGGACGAGGTTGATGAGTTTCGGTGTATATGACAATGGATGAACATGCGTTATATTTAACGATGAAATTGAATTAAATGATGATGATATGAGCATTAATGATGAAATGAATATTATGTTAGAATAGAATATGTGTTTTCTTGGTGAATGATGACGTGAGATTTATATGAGGATGTCGATGATATGTTATATGCTGAATTTACATGATTATTATATGATGAAATACTTGATGTTTGAATATGTGATGTGATTTAATAAGGATGTTGATTATATGAGGGTGAGGATAGGGTAACTCCTATGTGTATGTATGAGTGGTATTCTTTTCCTCACCGTTACACTGTGGTTAATTTTACAGGTGATGATGATGACACGACTGGTGTCGAGTATTGATTAAAGGGAGAGTAGCTCTGATACATGTGACATCAGGGCATATTATTGTGGGGATTTTACTTTATGATTCTAGTTAGGAAATGACTTGTAAACTGTTTAAGTGCCTTACATGGCTAGTAGGTTATGTTGATGTTAATTCCGCTGCTTAAAGTATTTGAAAACAGTCGATTTCTATTTCCATTTTATATGAGATGACTTTTATATGAATGAGGTTTTAAACGATGAGAAATGTGAACCTTTTTACCCGTTGTGGTACGTTATCTTTTCTTATATCACGATTTATTATTGTTTAAGAGCTTGGGGTAAAAGGGTGTCACATTAGTTGGTATCAGAGCAGGTCGGTTCACTGGCCTTGAGTTATGAGTTTACTATGCTTCTGTGGTGTTGATGTGTTATGCGATTTAGTTAATTATGTTGTTTGTTTTGATTTAATTATTTGTGTGACTTATTTTCTTTTCTGTGAATAAGAAGAGTAATGGCTGGGGGTAGGAATGATCGAGCGATGGTCGATGCCTTAATGGCTATGGCGCAGGCTGTTGGCAACCTAAACCAACATCACGAGGTGGATTGGCTTGCACGGTTCCCGAGGAACCATCCACCTACTTTTCGTGGGGGTTATGACCCTGATGGGGCTGCTGACTGGGTATTCGAGATCGAGAAGATCTTTAGAGCAATGGACTGCCCGATGATACAAAAGGTGACATTAGCCGCATTCATGCTATCAGGGGACGCCGGATTCTGGTGGCAGAATACCTGTCAGAGGATGATCGATGAGGGCACCGCGTTGAGTTGGGATAACTTCAAAAAGATGTGTTAGGAATATGCACTAGAGACTTATATTTTTATGAACATCCATCACTTGTATCATGTTATTTTATAAAGGCAACTTATTCTTTTAGAATATAATTAATGTCCTTAGAATAATAATCTTAAACTTCATAAGAAATCAAGTAGATGACTTGATCGTGAGATCTTGTGAAGAACTATTCTTAAATAGTCCCTAGTCAAGTATCATCTTTAGGACAAAGATGCATTTAAACTAGTATGTGAGTTCATTGATGATCACATCTCACAGATCATGGATATGAGATATCATGTTCTCACATAGGTACACATTAAGAGTAATGGTGTACTGGACAGACCCACCGTAAGAACGTTGCATGGATTGTTACATAAGTGTCATGAACGTTTCTTAAATTGATAAATGTTATATGAAATCCTTCGACCTGAAATCACTATGATTCCTACATAAGGAATTATATGTTTTAATTATCATCAAACGTTACCTGTAACAGGGTAATCATAAAGTTGGTTTTTGGACATATAATAAATTATGTGGTGGAATGTGAGTGCCCTAGATGGGTTTTGTCCCTCCTATGTAACAGGAGTTATATCTGCAGGCCTCTTGATAAAGTGAGACTGCAAAATGCATGGCCATGCTCAGGAGGATAAACATGAGATGTTTATTTTCTATACAGTCTACTTGGGGATCAAGAAAATATAAATTGAACTATACAAGGTTGACACAATCCATTCCCTTGTGTTCAATTAGATATTTGGACAAAGGGACAGATCATATAAATTATTATCATAAAATAGGATTTATCAAAGTTATTGATAATCTCAATATTTGGATAGTGATGTGTTGCTAGATACCGCTCACTATTTATGATATTAAAATAAAAAGGGTTTTATTTTAATATTATAACCAAATATTAAAAGCCTATTGGGTCACACACATACAACAAGCCACTAGGAAAGGATAATAATTCTAATTTAATTTAATTAGAATTATAACATGATGGGTCAGGCCCATAAGTGTGAGGGTTAAGTGAGTGAGGGGGTAAAACCCTAGCCACCACTCTATAAATAGAGCATAAGATGCACTACCCCAGAGACACATGAGCAATCGCTTCTTACTTTCTAAGGCTACTAGCAGAGCTGAGGAAGGTTTCCTAGTCCGGCTGTTGGCGTGGATATCAATAGAGACGTGGCTACTCTTGACTCGTTTGTAATCCTAATAAGGTATTACTTTTCGTTTCAATACCTTTTATGCCTTGATTCGTGCTTTCGCAAAACGATTATAACAAGGGAGAGAATCCATTTATTTTCGCTGCACCCTGACCACATGTTTGATTCCCTTCAATTGGTATCAGAGCTTTGGTTTGCGATAAACACGTTTTAGGATTTTAATCTTGTGAAGATTATGATTTTTTTGTTGTTTTTCTGCTGAAAAACGTAGCGCTGATATCTGGGCTGCAACCTGCGCTGCAGCGCAGACTGAAGCGCAGTTTACGTATTTTGATTCCAATACTTGCGCTTCACCTACGCTGTAGCGCAGGTGAAGCGCAACTTTCAGAATAAGTTTATTTTGTTCCCTTTATTGATTGTTTTATGTGCGATGTATATATGTTTGTATGTTCTAATGTTGGAGGGTTCCATGGAACATGAAAGAGTTCATGTCTTTGGCGTCAAAGGGTTCAATTGTTGAAACCTTGTCTCGACTCAAATATTGGCTGCGATAAACATGCCACTTATCAATTTTCTGACAAGAGCGTATTCAAATGATACGGG
Organism: Sesbania bispinosa; assembly: GCA_026901365.1. Taxonomy (NCBI): domain Eukaryota; kingdom Viridiplantae; phylum Streptophyta; class Magnoliopsida; order Fabales; family Fabaceae; genus Sesbania; species Sesbania bispinosa. The sequence goes on along the minus strand of QLOH01000165.1, from coordinate 1,231,655 downwards.
GGACTTACTCGTTTATCGGTTCGTGAAGTATTTGTTTGATGCGAGACACTTATTGATGATTGGTGGTGTGTTTATCAAATCCAATTTTTGTTTTGAGACACTGCGTAATGTTTTATTTTGTTTGCGCGTAATCAAACCCCGCTTAATATATACATCTCATTATATCACTCGTTTTTCAATCAATGGATGCTAATTTTTTTGCACGATGGTTGGTTATGGCCTTAGTTGTTTTAATTTAAATACAGCCTGCGTGTCGTGCCTTACCTCTAAACATTCCTCTTGTAATTCTCATCTCATCTCTATCCCCTCGTATGTTAAACGAGGTTTCTTCTTGTTATGTAATGTAACCTGGAAGACTTGGAGCATGGATTCAGTGGGAGATTTGGAGAACTTGATGTAATTTTGTATTTGGTTTTAGGAGGCCATAACCATATCGTGTGTGTTTGTATGAGATGCATGCTTGTATGTTAAATGGTTTAACAACGAATAAAATTAAAGCGATTAAATCCCTCAATGCTTGTGTGCCTTCCAATAAATGACACTCGTCAAGACTGGAATCGATTAAGTGTGGGTCTGCCAAAGCAGAGTACACTTATCTATTCTAGTGAGACATGATAGGATAAAAGTAATATCTGATTGTCAACCATTGGTTTTTGATTGGGTATATTCAATATGATTGAAGAACCTAGAGGCACTAAATATTAAGTCATGTTTTTCCTTCCAATGTCTAAGCTTGAATCGATTAAATGTGGGTCTGCCAAAGCAGGGTACATTTATGTATTTTAGTGAGGTGCGATGGGATATATGTGGGTCTGCCAAAGCAGGGTACATTTTTCTATTGCCAACCATTGGGTTTTGACTTGACTAGGTATATTCAATAGGATTGAAAAACCTAGAGGCACTGAGTTAGGCATTGATTCATAAGATGAATTAGAATAAGAGTTATTCACCTAACTATCCAAGAGTTGTATGAGATACAATTGGAAGTGTGTTCCTACCTAAATAACCTTTTCTTAAGCGATCAGATAAAGCTGACTTAAAATTAGGTGAAATATGGATCTTGGCGCACTAAGAAAATCTAGTGATGGGATTTTCTGATTCTTTATATTGAGGGTACTTATTTTGAATCAAAATAGTGGGAGACATATTTATGTAAAGACCTTATTAAATATGTTTGTTATATGATACTTACGTGCATAATTTTGAACACAACAAATAATCTTTTACTGCGATGAGTCCTTGGGAAGAACAAACTGTCTAGAACTAACTTTCTAGGCTAGTATAGAGACCTAAGGATTGTCTTTAGGCATGAGAAAAGGTTGTATGTCCTGGATGGGCCTATTCCTGAAACACCCATTACGAAATGCTTCGAAAACTGACAAGGATGCTTTTAGAAAGCATCTAGATGTTGTTCTCGATGTAGCTTGCCTTATGCTTACTACCATGAATGCTGAAAACAGCATGAGAACATGGAGACATACAATATGATTGTACACTTAAAGAGACTTTATCAATGGCAAGCTAGGCTTGAATGATTTGAAATCTCAAAAGCACTTTATCAATGTAGACTGGCAGAGGGAACCCCTGTTGGTGCTCATGTACTCAAAGCAATTGGGTACATTGAAAACCCAGAAAGGCTTGGATTCCCATTAGGCCAAGAGTTGGCCACTGATCTTTTCCTACAATCGTTGCTGGACAGCTATAGTCAATTCATCATGAACTATAACATGAATGAATTTGACAAATCACTGCTAGAATTTCTAAGCATGTTAAGAACAGCTGAGCAAAACATTAATAAAGGTAAAGGGAAGGCCATATTGATGGTCCGACCGTGAAAAGGCAAGGGCAAGAAAGAAATTCTTGAAACCTATGGGCGGGATAGCTAAGGAAGGAAAATGTTTCCACTGTGGCCAATCAGGACATTGGAAACTGTGTAAAGTATCTGGAGGAGATCAAGAAGAAGGGAAGTGAGACTTCCGCTTCAGGAATATATATGTTATAGAAGTCAATTTACCTATTTCTGCATCTTGGGTATTGGATACCGGATGTGAATCTCACATTAGTGTGAATGTGAAGGATCTAAATGAAGTAGGTCATTGGCTGAAGAAGAAGTCGACCTACGTGTGAAAATGGAGCAAGAGTTGCTGCCTTAACCGTAGGAACCTATTATTTAACTTTGCCAACTGGACTAGTTATTGAACTAAATAATTGTTATTTTATGCCTACGATTAGTGGGAATTTTAAATTCCGTTTCTTGTTTAGAAAGAGTGTTTTTATAAAGAATAATTCAATTTATTTGAATGATATGGTTGTGCAAAGTTGAACAATATGTTCTTGACATGGAAGTGCCTATCTATAACATAAGTTCTAAGAGGGTGAAAACAAATGATTTGAACCCAACTTATCTTTGGCATTGTCACTTGGGCTACATAGATGAGAAACGCATATCCAAACTCCATCAAGATGGCTATTTGAAATCTTTTGATTTTGAATCAATTGAGACATATGAATCTTGTTTATTAGGGAAGATGACCAAAAACCCATTCACTGGAAAGGGTGAAAGGGCTGGTGATCTTCTTGGTCTCATACATAGTGATGTATGTGGTTCCATGGGCACAATGGCTAGAGGAGGTTTTTAATACTTCATCACTTTTACTGATGATTTCAGTACATATGGATTTGTGTTTGATGGAACACAAATCTGAATCCATTGAAGAGTTCAAGGGATTTAAGAATGAAGTATAAAACCAACTTGGCAAGACTATTAAAACACTTCAATGAGATCGAGGTGGAGAATACTTGAGCCAACAATTTGATGACTATCTAAAAGAATGTGGGATAATATCTCAACTCACTCCTCCAGGAACACCTCAATGGAATGGAGTTTCTGAAAGGAGAAATCGAACTCTATTAGATATGGTTTGATCCATGATGAGTCATTCTGATCTCCTTGACTCCTTTTGGGGTCATGCTTTGTTAACAGCAGCCTTCACACTAAACCGTGTTCCATCTAAGGCTGTCATAAAGACACCATATGAGATATGGACTGGGAGACGACCTAGTATGTCTTTTATGAAAATCTGGGGTTGTGAAGCTTATGTGAAACGCCAAGTTTCAGATAAGCTAGGACCCAAATCAGATAAGTGCTTATTTGTGGGATACCCAAAAGAGACTATGGGTTACTACTTCTATAATCCTAGCGAAGGCAAAGTGTTTGTCGCTAGGACTGCTGTATTCTTAGAGAAAGAATTTGTCTCTAAGAAAATAAGTGGGAGAAAAGTAGAACTTGAAGAAATTCAAGTAACACAGAGTAACGACGAGCCAATAGTGGAACAAGAGCAGATACCACAAGATGTTGTGGAGCCACCTGCTCAAGTAGTGAAGACTTGCGTAGGTCAGATAGGGTATGCCACCAACCTGAGAGATATGGTTTCCTTGTGTCTCAGGAAAGGGATGTATTGCTAGTGGATCAAGATGAACCACTGACTTACCAAGAAGCTCTTATGAGTCCAGAATCTAAGAAATGGCTTGATGCCATGAAATCTGAAATGGATTCCATGTACACTAACAAGGTATGGACCTTGATTGAGCCACCCGAATGGATAAAACCCATAGGGTGAAAGTGGGTTTTCAAAAGGAAAACTGACATGGATGGTAATATAAGTACCTTTAAAGCATGGTTGGTGGCTAAGGGTTTCAAGCAAATTCATGGTGTAGACTATGATAAAACTTTTTCCCCAGTTGCCATGCTTAAATATGTTTGGATCTTGCTTGCTATTGCAGCTTACCTTGATTATGAAATCTGGCAAATGGATGTCAAGGCAGCCTTCCTAAATGGAAGTCTTCTTGAAGACGTCTATATGACACAACCTGAAGGTATGTAAGTTGCAACGATCCATTTATGGATTAAAGCAAGCTTCTAGAAGTTGGAATCTTCGTTTTGATGAAGCTGTTAAATAGTTTGGTTTCATTAAAAATGAAGATGAACTTTGTGTCTACAAAATGGTTGGTGACAACAAAGTGGTTTTTCTGGTTTTGTATGTAGATGACATACTCCTCATAGGAAATGACATTCCTACCCTTCAGTCTGTAAAGACTTGGTTAGGAAATTGTTTTTCTATGAAAGATTTGGGCGAAGCAACCTATGTGTTAGGTATTAGGATTTATAGAGATAGATCTTGAAGATTGCTTGGCCTAAGTCAAAGTACATACATAGACAAAGTGTTAAAACGGTTTAACATGCAAGATTCTAAGAAGGGATCTTTGCCTATGTCACATGGTATAAGCCTATCTAAGGCTCATTCTCCTTCCAGTGTAGAAGAGAGGTCGCATGAATAAGATTCCTTATGCATCCGCTATAGGATCTATCATGTTTGCCATGTTATGTACTCAACCAAAATATATCATATGCTTTAAGCATGACTAGCAGATACCAATCTGATCTTGGTAAAGGTCACTAGACAACAATCAAGAACATCCTTAAGTACTTGAGAAGAACTAAGGATTCATTCTTGAAATATGGAGGGAGGAAGAGTTGCTTGTAATGGGTTAAACTGATGCTAGCTTCCAAACCGACAAAGATAATTAAAGATCACAATCGGGTTATATGTTTTAATTGAATGGTGGCGCTGTGAGCTAGAAAAGTTCGAAGCAAGAAACAGTCGCTGTTACAAACCCATTAAACCCCTTGTGCAGCAGAAGCATGAATGGCACACTAGATCATTGGGCATAAGAGTTATGTTTGAATGTCTCTAGTGCAAGTGGGAGATTGTTAGGAATATGCACTAGAGACTAATATTTTAATGAACATCCATCACTTGTATCATGTTATTTTATAAAGGCAACTTATTTTTTTAGAATATAATTAATGTCCTTAGAATAGTAATCTTAAACTTCATAAGCAATCAAGTAGATGACTTGATCGTGAGATCTTGTGAAGAACTATTCTTAAATAGTCCCTAGTCAAGTATCATCTTTAGGACAAAGATGCATTTAAACTAGTATGTGAGTTCATTGATGATCACATCTCACAAATCATGGATATGAGATATCATGTTCTCACATAGGTACACATTAAGAGTAATGGTGTACTGGACAGACCCACCTTAAGAACGTTGCATGGATTATTACATAAGTGTCATGAACGTTTCTTAAATTGATAAATGTTATATGAAGTCCTTCGACCTGAAATCACTACGATTCCTACATAAGGAATTATATGTTTTAATTATCATCAAACGTTACCTGTAACAGGGTAATCATAAAGTTGGTTTTTGGACATATAATAAATTATGTGGTGGAATGTGAGTGCCCTAGATGGGATTTGTCCCTCCTATGTAACAGGAGTTATATCTGTAGGCCTCTTGATAAAGTGAGACTGCAAAATGCATGGCCATGCTCAGGAGGATAAACATGAGATGTTTATTTTCTGTACAGTCTACTTGGGGATCAAGAAAATATAAATTGAACTATACAAGGTTGACACAATCCATGCCCTTATGTTCAATTAGATATTTGGACAAAGGGACAAATCATATAAATTATTATCATAAATAGGATTTATCAAAGTTATTGATAATCTCAATATTTGGATAGTGATGTGTTGCTAGATACCGCTCACTATTTATGATATTAAAATAAAAAGGGTTTTATTTTAATATTATAACCAAATATTAAAAGCCTACTGGGTCACACGCATACAACAAGCCACTAGGAAAGGATAATAATTCTAATTTAATTTAATTAGAATTATAACATGATGGGCCAGACCCATAAGTGTGAGGGTTAAGTGAGTGAGGGGGTAAAACCCTAGCCACCACTCTATAAATAGAGCATAAGATGCACTACCCCAGAGACACATGAGCAATCGCTTCTTACTTTCTAAGGCTACTAGTAGAGTTGAGGAAGGTTTCCTAGTCCGGCTGTTGGCGTGGATACCAATAGAGACGTGGCTACTCTTGACTCGTTTGTAATCCTAATAAGGTATGACCTTTCGTTTCAATACCTTTTATGCCTTGATTCGTGCTTTCGCAAAACGATTATTACAAGGGAGGGAATCCATTTATTTCTGCTGCACCCTAACCACATGCTTGATTCCCTTCAGGACGTTCCTGGAGAAGTACTTCCCTCATGATGTTCGCAACAAGAAGCAGATCGAGTTTCTTGAGTTGAAGCAAGGGGATGGCACCGTGGCAGACTACGTGTCCAAGTTTGAAGCGCTAGTACGATTTTGTCTGACTCATGAAGGAGCTGCTAATGAAGAGTCAAAGTGTGTAAAGTTCCTCAGCGGTCTTCGTCCGGAGATCAAGCAAGTGTTTAATTACCAAGGGATGACGCGCTTTCACGAGTTGATGAACAAGTGCAGAATTTATGATGAAGACAGCAGGGCTAGAGCGGCACATTACAAGAGTGGAGGGCCTGTGAGAAGTCAGAACAAGTTCCAATCAACTAACAAGGGCAAACCGTATTCTCGTGCAACGGGAAACTCCAAGATTGGAGGTGGTAGTGAAGGTACAATGCAAAAGAAGAGTTATGTTCCAGCTGCTGGTCAAGCATCCAAGGGTGGAAGCATTGGTTCTACCGCTGCTAATGCTTGCTTCAAATGCGCAAAGGAGGTACATCGAGTAAATCAATGTGAAGATTAAGAGATCACCTGCTACAATTGTCAAGAGAAGGGACATATCTCTCGTAATTGCCCTCAAAAGACACAAGGTACGGTAGCGGCAAGTGGAGGTGCTAGTGGAAGCGCTAGTAAGCCTAAAGCTACTGGGAGAGTCTTTGCCTTGAGTGGTACTGAAGCTGCTCAATCCGAGGACTTGATCCAAGGTACTAGTTTCATTACGGGTAATGCTTTAGTTGTTTTATTTGATTCTGGTGTGACTCACTCTTTCATATCACATGCTTGTGTGTCTAAATTAAAATTACCTGTTTCTTCCTTACCTTTTGTTTTGAGTGTGGAAACGCTAGCTAGTGGGTTAGTCTCTACTTCTGATGTGTGCTTAAATTGTTCTATTCTTGTTAATGATAGAGTTCCTAGTGGACTTAATTTTTTTGCTTCTAAGTCAACTAGATATTATTCTTGGTATGGACTGGTTATCTTCCAATCATGTCCTTCTAAATTGTGTTGATAAATCTGTTGTGTTTGGTCACCCTGTTGAGAGTAAGAATAAGGACCTTTTGACTGCCAACCAAGTAAAGGTATCTCTAAGGGAAGATGCCCAGATTTACATGCTATTAGCTTCTTTGAAATCTGAGAGTAGTATTATTGTTAGTGAGATACCTGTAGTGTGTGAGTATCCTGAGGTGTTTGCAGATAATGTGTCTAGTCTACCACCTGAGAGAGACATAGAGTTTTCTATAGACTTAGTACCGGGTACGGGACCGAATTCAACTTCACCATATAGGATGTCATCTGTAGAGTTAGCAGAACTTAAGAAGCAATTAGAAGACTTGTTAGAAAAGAAGTTTGTGAGGCCTAGTGTATCACCCTGGGAAGCACCTGTGTTGTTAGTGAAGAAGAAGGATGGTAGCATGAGGTTATGTAAAGATTACCGCCAGTTGAACAAGGTAACCATTAAGAATAGGTATCCTTTGCCTAGGATTGATGACCTGATGGATCAGTTAGTGGGGGCATGTGTGTTTAGTAAGATAGATCTTAGATCGGGCTATCATCAGATTAGAGTTAAGGAAGAGGATATACCTAAGACTACTTTTAGAACTAGGTATGGACATTATGAGTATCTGGTAATGCCTTTCGGTGTGACTAATGCTCCTGCAATTTTTATGGATTACATGAACAGGATTTTTCACCCTTATTTGGATAAATTTGTAGTTGTTATTATAGATGATATACTAATTTATTCCAAAAATAGAGAGGAGCATGAGGAACATTTAAAGGTAGTACTTCAGATTCTTAAGGATAAACAACTATATGCTAAGATGTCCAAGTGTGATTTCTGGTTAGAAGAAGTAAGTTTCTTGGGTTATGCGATTTCTAAAGGAGGTATAGGTGTTGATCCTTCTAAGGTAGAGGCTGTACTTAAGTGGGAGGATCCTAAGTCAGTGAGTGAGATTAGAAGTTTCCTTGGGTTAGCTGGGTACTATAGGAGGTTTACAGAAGGATTTTCTAAGTTAGCTTTACCTTTGACTGAGTTGACTAGGAAGGGAGTTGCTTTTGTGTGGAATAGTAAGTGCGAGTCTAGCTTCCAAACCCTTAAGGAGAAGTTGACCAGTGCACCAGTATTAGTGTTGCCTGATCTTAGTAAATCCTTTTTAGTGTACTGCGATGCCTCTAAGATGGGTTTAGGTGGGGCATTAATGCAAGAGGGTAAAATAGTAGCCTATGCTTCTAGGCAACTGAAAATCCATGAGAGAAACTACCCTACCCATGATCTAGAGTTAGTGGCTGTAGTGTTTGTGTTGAAGATGTGGAGGCATTACTTGTATGGTTCCAAATTTGAGGTTTTTAGTGACCATAAGAGCCTTAGGTACTTGTTTGATCAGAAGGAGTTGAACATGAGGCAGAGGAGGTGGTTAGAGTTTCTAAAGGACTATGAGTTTGAGTTGAGTTACCATCCCGGTAAGGCTAATGTAGTGGCTGATGCTTTAAGTAGGAAGTCCATTCATGTTAGTTCCCTGATGATTAAGGAGATGGATCTTTTAACCCAGTTTAGGGATTTGAGTCTAGCTTGTGAGGTGACTTCTGATAGTGTGAGATTAGGAATGACTAGAGTAAGTAATGATCTGTTGAAAGATATTAGCAAAGCTCAATTGGAGAATCCGTTTTTGGTGCTTAGGCGAGAGGCCATAGAAGGAGGTAATGGTGGAGAGTTTGTGATAGGTACCGATGGGGTAGTGAGGTTTGGGGACCGAGTGTGTGTGCCTAGTGAACCTACCATTAAGTGTTTAGTGCTTGAAGAGGGTTATAGGAGTAAGCTTAGTTTCCACCTAGGATCAACTAAGATGTATCAAGACTTGAAGAAAGTGTTTTGGTGGCCTAGGATGAAGAGAGATATAGAAGAATTTGTGAGTGCTTGTTTAGTGTGCCAAAAGTCTAAGGTAGAACATCAAAAGCCTTCAGGACTGCTTCAACCATTAAGTATACCTAAGTGGAAGTGGGATAGTATCTCTATGGACTTTGTAGTTGCTTTGCCTAAAACTATAAGGGGGCATGACTCTATTTGGGTCATTGTGGATAGGTTAACTAAGAGTGCTAATTTCCTTCCTATTAACATTAAGTACTCTTTAGAGAAACTAGCTCAGCTTTACATCAGTGAGATTGTGAGGTTGCATGGCATACCATCTAGTATAGTTTCAGATAGAGATCCCAGGTTTACCTCTAGATTTTGGGAGAGTTTGCAGCAGGCCTTGGGAACCCAACTTAGGCTTAGTTCAGCTTATCACCCTCAAACTTATGGTTAGACCGAGAGAACTATTTAATCCTTAGAGGATTTGCTTAGAGCTTGCGTGTTAGACCAAGAGGGTAGTTGAGATAGCTTCTTACCTTTGATAGAGTTTACTTACAATAATAGTTTTCACTCTAGCATATGTATGGCACCTTACGAGGCATTGTATGGTAGGAGGTGTAGAACACCCCTGTGTTGGTGTGAGCCGGGAGAGGGCCTTGCGTTAGGACCGGAGATAGTGCAACAAACCACTGATAAGGTTAGGATAATCCAGGAGAGGATGAGGACAACTCAGAGTAGGCAGAAGAGCTATGCTGATAAGAGGAGGAAGGAGTTAGAATTCAAAGAAGGAGACCATGTATTCCTGAATGTCACTCCGTGGACTGGGGTTGGTAGGGCATTAAAGTCTAGAAAGCTTACACCTCGATTCATTGGTCCTTACCGAACTCTCAAAAGAGTCGGCAATGTTGCCTATCAGATTGCTTTACCTCCACACTTGTCAAACCTTCATAATGTTTTCCATGTTTCTTAACTCCGGAAATACATTCATGATCCTTCGCATGTGATTGAGTCGGATCACCTTGAGATTAAGGAAAACCTGACGGTGGAAACCATGCCGGTGAGAGTTAAGGATCGGAGGGTGAAACAACTTCGAGGTAAAGAAATTCCTTTAGTTAAGGTAATCTGGGGAGGACCTACACCCGAGAGTGTTACTTGGGAACTTGAAGAAAAGATGACTGAGTCCTATCCAGAGTTATTCGCTTTAGGTAAAATTCGAGGACAAATTTGATATGCTATATGATAGTATTCAGAGCTCGTTTGCACCCTTAACAGACACATTCTTGCTCAGGCGAGAAAGCTGTCGAGAAACAACGGAATTTCCTCAATTCCTCTTTGTTTTCTACGCTCCAAGCTGTGCTGAGCGCAACTGAATCGCAAAAATCAGAGAGTTTTGGGGAGGAGCTGTGCTTTAGCTGCGCTCAGCGCAACTGAAGCGCAGCGACGCGTGTATTACTGTAAAAACACTAAAAACTGAGTTTTTATTCATTTTTCTTCATTTTCTCCACTTCCTACTTCCTAGAGAGAGACAGAGCAAGACTTAGAGAGAGAGGGGGTGCTGGGGCTTGGAAGATGGAGAAAAAGGAGGAGCTTCCTCACCACTTCAAGGTCCTCCACTTCAAGTTCTTCCTCCTCCCAACCATCCCTTGTGTTCTCCTAGGGTTTGGACAGCCCAAGAGGTGAGTGGGGTTTCCATTCACTTAATGTTTGAGTATGTGTATCCCTTGCATGATCCCACCTCTTCTATCCCTTCCCTTTACTAATTGTTATGATTGGAACCAATAGGTATATGCTTAGTTTGTTTGAATAGTTGAATTGCTTTAGGTATTACCTTAATATGTTCAAAACCTATATTAGGATAATTGGGAATTTTGGGGAAAAGGCTCAAATGCATGATAGTGGGAATTTATACTTGCATGTAGTCAAAATTACTCTCATTTCATAATTTAAGGAGAATGTAGGGTTGAGATGGTTAGGGTTTGAGGGAAAGAAATGAATGTCATATGCCCTATCTATCTTTTCCCTTTATGTAAAGAAATTAAGGTAATACAATTGACTGTGAATATTATTGATGCATGATGGAAATATAAATGTACACATGTGAGAATGGATAACGAAAACACAAAAAGGGGACTTCGGCACAAAGAGGGGGTCTTGTGCCCAAATTACTTAAGAATGAAAATGTAATTTTGTTTGCTAATTAAGACAAGATGTTAAGTGGCCACAAGGGGGCGTTCCTTGTATGGTTTTGAGCTCAATTCCAGGCATAAGTTGTAAGTGAAAAGAACCCTTGGGTGTTGGGGAATAACGACACACTTTAGAATAAGTACGATAGATAGATTGGATGTTAGTTGTATTGACATGTTTATTTCTCTGCATGACCATTACTGCACATATGATTGCTAGGAAATGATGGGCATTTCATGTTTTGGGATTGTCATTATGAACGCTCTTTCTGAACTATTTGAGTTATGCTATATTGTAGTATACCATGTGTTTCGCCTCCCGACATCGCACACACAATTACCTCACTCACTGGGACGTAGTCTCGCCCCACGTTATGGGGATTTGTGTTCAGATGTGCAGGAGGTCCTTCGGAGGCTTGATCGGGAGTGGTAGCTGCAGGTTGGGTCTTGTGAAGGCCCAATCCCCCTGGCTGTTGGTGGGATTCTTTCATGGTTTTGCTCTGTATGGGTTTGGGAAGTTTTATCGTAGGGCTTGCGTTTGTAAGTTAATATTATTATGGAAAGAGGTGTATAGTAATTTGAGGAACTACCATGTAATATTATGAACATAAATGCAAGTACATATATAAATGTTGTATTGGCTATTTTCTTTTTTAGATTTCAGGTCAAGGTGGTAAACTGGGAAATATCCAGTCTTTTAAGGGAAACTCTGCCGGATTTTCCGACATGGGTTTTGTGGACCATGACACTCCACGTGTAGGTTCATTCCCCAAGTTTTAATTAAAGTTTTGTAATGAGAATAATGATGTATGAACTGTGTGAGGGCTTAAGCATTTGTTGGAATTTAACGGAAGTTAGGCTTCCAAACTAAATTGCCTGATGGTGATAGAAGTCAGGGACTAACGTGACCATTTAGGTAAGTCAGAGACCAATTTTCATGATGTAAAAAAAGTCAGGGAATGATTTGGGGGTTTACTCCATTGTTTTCCATTCAGGTCATGATTTTTTATACCATTTTCAAAAGCTCTGATTTGGTTAATCAAGTTCACGGGTAATGTGTCCGAAACTTTTTGGTCACTTATGGTATTTATTTCACCTAAAGGCTTACTATTTTTATGTTAGTAGGATAATTTGGCTACTAGCAATTGAAGGGGGAAGATATGGAAATTTTCATCTAGATTGCTACTGACAGGAGAGTTCAGGATTGTTGTAAAAAAATGGTAACCGTTTTCTTTCCATTTTACTTGAAGGCATCAACCTTCAAATATATTAGAAATCTCATTGTTTTTTATTTGTGGTGGCTGAATTATGCTACGAATCTCTGGGCAATTGGATTTGCACTTGAACACTGGTTGCATTATTCTTTATGGATTTTGAAATTTTTAATTGAAGTAAATCAGAGAGTCACAAGGGGGGGGGTTGAATTGTGACCCTTGAAAACTTTTGGTGCAACCTACAATTACCTTGAAATCCCTACTAATCTTTGCTCAAGGAATACCTTGGTTATCAGAAGTTACTCCTAGAAGATAGTGGTTAGTGTATGATGCCAACTGAGTTGATTTAAACTATCTTTTTAAAGGTAAGCAATATCATAGGGACTGATATCATCAAATTTCATTCTTCCATATAGTGTATTTAATGTAGATACAACTCAAATAACGTTCAGAAGAATAATGTAAATTTTCTGCAGTTATGCAGAAGCAAAATAGTGAATCTGTCTCTTTAAACCATTCTTATGAAAGGTCAAATGATTTTATATTTTAGTAAAACTTTTCAGAATAGTTATTTAACCAATTACTAATAAGATTATATAAGAAAATTTGTTCAGGAGAAAGTTTATATCAATCTAATATTCTTAAATCAAGTTACACAATGAAATCTGATATATGTTTCTTCTGAAGTATCAAATAAACATGAAACTTGATGAATCTTTCCAGATCAGATATTTAAATAGTAAACAATCAGAATATAAAGTTAGATCTGATTAAAATAAAGTTTGTAAAGATCTGGTAGTTTGAACCCAAAGTTTTAATGTTGAACAATGAACAAATTTCAAGGAATGTGCTTCTGAAGCACTAAACAGTTTCATAGATTAATGAAACTTTCCAGATCAGTATTTGAACTGATATGGATGTTATTTTTGTGAAAATATCAATTCAAAAATAGGTGTATCAAAATCTGGTAGTTTGAACCCAAGTTTCAATGTTAAACAATAAAAAGATTTCAAGAAATGTGCTTCTGAAGCACCAAACAGTTTCATAATTTAATGAAACTTTCCAGATCAGTATTTGAACTGATATGGATGTGATTTATGTGAAAATGTCAGTTAAAAAAACAGGTTTATCAAAATCTGGTTTACAACTTGCTAAATATTCAAAGTATGAACAATAACTAGCAAATCAATAAATGTAAGTGCGGAGAAGTAAAGAGAGTAAGGTAAGAGACATTGCACAAATGATTTTTATACTGGTTCACCCTCACAATACTTGGGCTACGTCCAGTACCTACCTCAGTAGGATTTTTCACTAATCAATCATGATTACAAGGTATTCTTTGCTCCCATAGCCTACTCAGGATATTTTCAAGTATTATTTGCAGCCTCTTCAGGATCCTTACAAGTATTATTCTGCAGCCTCTTCAGTTTTTAACACAAATATTCTTTGCTCAGCCTGTGCAGGCTCTACACACTCTCAATCCAACACTGACTCTCTCTAGTTAACTTGGGAGATGACAAACACTCTTCAACAGAGATGGGTTTTTTACATATGGCTCACAAAACACTCATGGAGTGGATTAATCTTTACAAAACTGAACCTAGACACACTCTCTAAGAATTTATGAACAGCAACTCTGCATTTTGGAGTGATCGAAGGAGAACCTCATTCTAGAATGGAATTTCAACTTTGCTTCTGAAGCTTGATACAACTCAGTTTAATACTCATGGGATCTTAGATGAACTGTCTTGACCTTCTTGAAGCTAAAAAGCTACTTCTTGAACTTGTTTCATCACTTTTGACTTGAAAGCTCTATCTAACTTGCTTCTGGACACATGTTCTGATGTTAAATGATGTTTTTTTATCTTTGCACCTTCCTTCTGAACTTTTCCTGTATTCTTTCAAGTATTCTCAAGTGAAAACATTAGTACCAAAGTATTCAGCACACTTAGAATATTGTTGTGAAAGTTTGTTGTCATTAAAACCTTTGCTCAAAGGGTCATGGACCTTACATTAATATGTTCTTTCTTTTGTGTTTACTTAAAGTAAATTTTTGAAACTACTATAAATTTCAAAATGGTTCAAAGTTACTAGTACTTTCTTCATAAATTTTATTGATTATGTGATCCTTTTAATCTATCCTTTTGTGAGCATCATTCTTGCAAACGACTATGAACTTTGACCTTTTTTCTTGTATTGTTTATAAATTCGTTTCTTTCTGAATCGGAAATTTAATATTCACCGAATCTGTTTCTTTCTGAACTTATTGGAAGCCAAACAAAGTTGAAGCATATTTTAAACAGTAATATATTTGTTTCAGTCACCTTTGCTTTATCATATCCATGGACAACAGGACTTGCCCCTCAACAACTGTATTATGATCAAGGCACACCTGGTTACATGCCAACTCAACCATCAGGATATGGCTACCAACAACAATTCTATCCAGGTATGCACTCTATTAATGCTCCAAATTTCATTATGCCATACCATCTTCAGAGGCAGGGTCATCCTATGCAAAGGACGGGTTATCGTAGAGGTGAAAATTGCCAATATGTGTAACAGAACTAAGTAACTAAGTATCCCTTAAATTTAAACTTTACTTTCATTTTATATAAACAACATTACTAATTTTATTTCAACACATTTGAAAACATCAAATTTTGAATCTAGATGCAACAATGTAACTCCAACCAATGGTTTTGAGATAATCAACAGCGACCTGGTGCATTGTCTAACACACTTACCTCAGCTTTGGCTTCTGCTACCCCTGAAAATCAGCGTCTGGTGTTTAAAATTTTTCTAATCACATAAATTAATTTGTATTTACCAATATCATGATACTGCTGAAAATTTATATATACTTGTCATGGTTATGAGAAATCTAATTTTATTTTTATATGTTGGTTAAAACTAACAGATGCTGTGTCAAAATCTATATCCACTTGTGGACCATCTTACACCTAACCATCAGACAACAAAGGTGTCTTAAACTAGATGAGTGTGAAGGTACAATTTCAACTGGTTTTCTTTTCATTAGGAAAAGAAAAGTGACTACTTGCTTGAACAGTAGTGATTTAAGTTGGGATTTTTCATTGATTTTAGGGGAAATATCACCTTTTTGTTTGGGTGCAGGAAGAGATTGTTTTTTGTCTTTGCCAACTGGAGAAAGCAAGTCAATGTGTTTTCAGATCCCCGCATTGGTAAAAATAGGAATTGTGTTTGATGTTTGTCCTTTAATAGGTGAATCATGTTCATCTCTTTTCTAGAGTCTGCATCTTTGGCTGAGCTAAATGCTGCATGATAATTTGCTTGGTTTTACTAAAATCCCAAAACATTCTTACCATTAGCTTAGAAAACATGATCTAAATTCCCAAAACAAACTCTTAGCTTAGAAACTCAACATGTTTGAAAAAACCATAAATTGATAAAGTTGAAAAGATTCCTACCATTAAGGCCAACATCAGAACAAAAGTCAGAAATCACAGCAGTGTCCTCTCATGTAAAACCAAGCAAATTATCATGTGGCATTTAGCTAAGCCAAAGATGCAGACTCTATAAAAAAGATGAACATGATTCACCTATTAAAGGACAAACATCAAACACAGTTCCTGTTTTTGCCAATGCGGGGATCTGATAAAACATTGATTTTCTTTCTCCAGTTGGCAAAGACATAACACAATATCTTCCTGCAGCCAAACAAAAAGGTGAAATTTCCCCTGAAATTAATGAAAAATCCCAAGTTAAATCAACATTGTTCAAGCAAATAGTCGTCACTTTTCTTTCTTAATGAAAAGAAAACTAGTTAAAATTGTACCATCACGCTCATCTATTTTCAGTCACCTTTGTTTTCTGATGGTTAGGTGTAAGACGGTCCACAAGTGGATATAGATTTTGACACAGCATCTGTTAGTTTTAACCAACATATAAAAATAAAATTAGATTTCTCATAACCATGACAAGTATATATAAATTTTCAGCAGTATCATGATATTGGTAAATACAAATTAATTTATGTGATTAGAAAAATTTTAAACACCAGACGCTGATTTTCAGGGGTAGCAGAAGCCAAAGCTGAGGTAAGTGTGTTAGACAATGCACCAGGTCGCTGTTGATTATCTCAAAACCATTGGTTGGAGTTACATTGTTGCATCTAGATTCAAAATTTGATGTTTTCAAATGTGTTGAAATAAAATTAGTAATGTTGTTTATATAAAATGAAAGTAAAGTTTAAATTTAAGGGATACTTAGTTACTTAGTTCTGTTACACATATTGGCAATTTTCACCTCTACGATAACCCGTCCTTTGCATAGGATGACCCTGCCTCTGAAGATGGTATGGCATAATGAAATTTGGAGCATTAATAGAGTGCATACCTGGATAGAATTGTTGTTGGTAGCCATATCCTGATGGTTGAGTTGGCATGTAACCAGGTGTGCCTTGATCATAATACAGTTGTTGAGGGGCAAGTCCTGTTGTCCATGGATATGATAAAGCAAAGGTGACTGAAACAAATATATTATTGTTTAAAATATGCTTCAACTTTGTTTGGCTTCCAATAAGTTCAGAAAGAAACAGATTCGGTGAATATTAAATTTCCGATTCAGAAAGAAACGAATTTATAAACAATACAAGAAAAAAGGTCAAAGTTCATAGTCGTTTGCAAGAAGGATACTCACAAAAGGATAGATTAAAAGGATCACATAATTAATAAAAATTATGAAGAAAGTACCAGTAACTATGAACCATTTTGAAATTTATAGTAGTTTCAAAAATTTACTTTAAGTTAACACAAAAGAAAGAACATATTAAAAAGTTCAAATTCCATAAAGAAGAATGCAGTCGGTGTTCAAGTGCAAATCCAATTGCCCACTGATTTGTAGGATGATTCAGCCACCACAAATAAAAAACAATGAGATTTCTAATATATTTGAAGGTTGAAGCCTTCAAGTAAAAAGGGAAGAAAATGGTTACCATTTTTACAACAATCCAGAACCCCCCTGTCAGTAGCAATCTAGATGAAAATTCCCATATCTTCCCCCTTCAATCGCTAGTAGCCAAATTATCCTACTAACATAAAAGTAGTAAGCCTTTAGGTGAAATAGATACCATAAGTGACCAATCAGTTTCAGACACATTACCAGTGAACTTGATTAATGAAATCAGAGCCTTTGAGAATGGTAAAAAAAATCATGACCTGAATGGAAAACAATAATGCAATTCCCTTGTCATGAATAACAAGTAAAAAGCATAAAAAACTAATAACAAATATAGAAGCATTACCTCTTCAAACTTTTTCTTAAAATGCCATCTTTGTTCGTTTCATCCAGTAATACCTCTTCAAGCAATCAATTCTTTATATAGATATAAAAAACATTTTCCTAAAACTGAAAATACATATTTAGTCATCTTACCAACTATACACATGCATAGTAAAACATGACAAATTAATAATGGTTCAACCAATTAAAAACAACACAACCAAATTATCATAAGGAAATTATCATAATGAATTCCATCAAAACTTTAAGAATCAAGAAATAATTTGATAAATAAAAAATTCAAAGCAATGAGTCAAACAAGATAATAGGGAAGGGATTACCGAAAATAGATCCAATTGTGCATTGAGATACAACCATGTTTTTATCCCTCTCGACCTGGAGCCATCTTCGACAAATTATCGAGGTTGCGATTTCAAAAACTAGAATACCAAATCAAAGCACTTGCTTGGGGAAACCAGACACATATTTAGGGATTTCATAAATAATCGCCTCATTAGGGTAATGCATAACAAGAAATTTGAAACCCTATATTTTTTCACAAGATCAAAATCAAATTACTTACATGCATGTAAACACACGAGATGGTGACAATGGGAGTAATGGAAGCGTCAAAGAGTGGTGGTGGCTTGAGACTTGAACGATGCGGTGAGAACAATGGTGGTGGAAGGCTTACGATGGATGGCGAGAATGACGAGAATAAGCGATGACGGATGGCAATGTCGTGGAGGCATTTGCAGTCAGGGATGGATCTAGGTTATGGGGTTTGGGGGCAATTGCCCCCACAAAATGTTTTGTTTTTCTAAATATTACACACACACACACACACACATATATATATATAGATATAAATATATATATTATATTATATTAATTGTCCCAAAAAGAATTAATATTTTTAAGTATGAGATATTAAATTCATGTAATAAAAATTACAACAGCTCATACAAAAACTATCTCCCTATCTTTGTTTATTATTTTACTCATCACATCTCATATTTCTCTTTTTATCTTTCTATATTGTATCTCTTTTAGTATGATAAATTCATATAGGTATATGTATGAGTAATGCCCCCACAATCTAAATTTGCTGGATCCGTCACTGTTTGCAGTAATGAACAAGGAATGAAAGATGAAGACGAGTGATGAACGAAGGAGATACGAAAAACCACAAGAGGAGACGCAGAGGGCTATTGAAGCACTTTGAAGTTAGATATATATAAAACCCTTCGAAGCGATTCAGAAACGTCAATTTTTTTTAAAAAATAAAAATATTTTATAAAATTTTGTGGCAATTGAAACTCTAAAAAAAAGACCCAAACTGCGTGAGATAAAACAAATTCTCGTGGCAGGGTAACATGCTAGCAATGCATATTTTATTGGCAGTTTGTATTGACCATTAGATAATAGAATACGAGTAAAATGGTTATTTTTTGTAGTGGTACATGTGTAAAAGTTAACTCAATATAGGTATAGAATTTTTATTCGTTAAATGATTTTGGGTTTGAGGTTAGGTAATTGCTCATTAAAAATGTTTTATAATTAAAATATACAAGTTTTTTTAGTATATTTTTAAAATTTAGTTAGTTGTAACACTTGGTCAATATTTGTGTAACGCCCTAATTTCTGGACTCAAAAATAATGCCCGTTGGAGACACTATTTCTAAACTCCTTGAAATCATTTCGTTAAATTTCCGATATCGTCATACATTTGCTTAAACTTTCCAACGATTAGCTTAAGCCAAAACAAAACAAACGTCAAGACTTTAAATAGGTATGAAACCTACTTAAGTCCAGGGAAGAATTCACACTTAGAGAAGTGTGATCCAACAAAATCATACCGAAAATCCGGCAGAGTTTCCCCTAAAAACCGGGCAATTACGAGAAATTCAGCTTAACCTGAAAACCAGCAAAAACCAGTACAATTCAATATCATACATATCGTAAGATTAAAACTAGGCCTCAGTGGCCAACTCAGAAATAATTACACTTACATAATTTACATCAATACACTTCAGTGAATAACCAAATAAACAACTATAAATACTCTAGGAACTACTCCTATTACACTAATCTCCCTGCTGAAAAAGACTCATCCTCACCTGAACTGCCTCAACCTCACCGGAGGTACTTGCATCACTAAAATATGTCCCCGAAACGTGAGGTGAGATAATAATCCCAGCGAATACAAATAAACATGCATATATAGTTGGAAGGCAGACAAAACATCACTCATCAAATAACACATAAATCTCAAATAGATAATAGTAGCTAAATTCTATAATGACATATATAATAATACCTAAGACGTGTATAGTTAGCCAATTAATACCAAACATAAAATAATATGTTAGTCATGAAGTATTTTCACCCAAATACCAAGGGTTCATATCGCTTTAACATAAGTGAGCGCTCGACCATGTGACCAAGGACCGTCGTCCAAGGCCACCCTGATTAAATTTTATTACCAAACCATATGTACTTTATCTCATTGAGGAATCCCGATTTAACTCCTTAGCCGTGGAGTAAATGGAATCACCTCTTTTATAACTTATTTGGTCCGAAGACCCATGACTTAACTTTTTACTCACAGCACAAAGGCCGACTTGAATTAACTTGCGGTCGAAACCGGTATACATGAATCGATAGTTATAACTAGAATTTCGAACATTTCGAGTGTTTCGAGACTTTCGCAAGTTTCGCAACTTTCGTAACTTCGAAAGTCAATAGTTTTACAATCGATCCAAGCATAATCTGATCAATCTCATTACAAACATCATAATTCTATTCAATTTAACCACATAGAAAGGGATTCAAGGGGTAGGGTTCATACAATGAGCATTTCGTCAATTTCGCTACTTTCGTAAATTTCACTACCCTAAGGTTTTCAACGAAAATCACCGATGAAACTACTCCATCTTACACCATTATCATCAATTCAACCACAATATACATAGAGAAAGGGAATAAAGAGAGTAGGGTTCATACAATGGGGAGAAATCAAAATAAGAGGAAGGTGTGAGTGTGTGAGTTATACTCACCATTTTCTTGAAATTCACAAGAGGAAATGATGAATTGAAGGTTCCTTTGATGAATCCTAGCTTCAATTCTCTTTAATCACATCAAAACTCCACTTTCTCTCTCTAGGGTTCGAATGAAGAAGAAGAACAAGTGAGTTTTCTGATTTTTTAATGTTCAAGTATTTATACTGGATAGCTGGTAATCGATTACAGTAATGCTGTAATCGATTACCAGAGGTAAAATTTACACAAGAAAACGTTTTTGGGAAACTGGTAATCGATTACAACATTTGGTAATCGATTACCTAAAAACTAGTTCTCTGGTAATCGATTACACCCTTTGAGTAATCGATTACCTAAAAACTAGCTCTCTGGTAATCGATTACACCCTGTGAGTAATCGATTACCTAAAACTAGCTCTCTGGTAATCGATTACACCCTGTGAGTAATCGATTACCAGAACCCAATTTTTGTCAAATTCACTAAGTTAAAGCATAAACTTGGTTTTAACCTATAATTTCACAATTTACCTTTCTTGATTTACTAATACATAATTCTCTTGTTTTGATACCTAATGAAATTATTATAGCTCCCAATTTGCGGGATGTTACATTCTACCCCCCTTAAGCAATTTTGACCTCAAAATTGTTTAAGAAACAGAAATTAAAGACTACCTCAACTAAAAGTTCTAGAAGTCGTTCCCGTAGCCTGGTGAAGTGCATCCCAAAACTCAAAAGTGAACCTAGGGTTCCTATCTGATATGATGTTAGAGGAAATGCCATGGAGTCTGACAATCTCCCTAATATACAAATCTGCTAACTTGTTAAGGGAAAAGGTACTCCTAACTGGTAGGAAGTGAGCTGACATGGTCAGTCGGTCCTCAATCACTCGTAAGGCATCAAAACCAGCTTGGACTCGAAGCAATCCTATCACAAGGTCCAAAGTTATACCTTCCTACTTCCACACAGAGATTTCTAATGGTAAAAAGGTTCCTAATGGTTTTGATGTTCCATATTGACCTGCTGACACACTAAACACTTAAAAACATAATCTACTATATCTCTCTTCAAATCTTAATACATCTTGGTAGAGTCAAGATGTACAGAAAACTTACCTCTATTAGCTTCCTCTAACACCTGCTTCCTGAGACTACCCCCCTTAGGGACACAGACTCTCCCTTGGAAGAGAATCATCCCATCTTCTGATTCATAAACCCTAGTTGTTGTCTACTCTCTTGCAGGCTTGAGTCCAAACTCTGAGCCTCCCTGATTAGAGGTCTTAGCTCATTAGTGATCTCATTTAAATGAAGTCTGACACTATGCTCTCTAACTGTAACACCTAAACTTAGGTTCCTAAACCCCTCTAACAAACTCATTTCATGTATCATCATGAAAGGCACATGAAAAGATTTTCTACTCTATTTGAGTATACTTGACTGACTTGGTTAGACAACACCCTCGATAAAATCTAATCATAGGAAAATATTTTACACAACAACTAAGTAAGGATCCTAATTCCATACCCAAACCCATCAACTACCAGTTGGTTTTAAGTTTTATGTTCTTAATGATCTAGCTAGGTTTGAGAAAATCCAAGAAATTTTCATGTTTAAATTCTAAGTTCTACTTATATTACTAACACTAAGTCGTGCACACACAAATACTCAATCTCTTGAATCACTAAGTTCGTGCTGGCGTAATTATCTAACACTCACGTCATGTTCGAGGAATTAAGTTCACATAGTCACATAAACAAACATCACACCCAAGTGGAAGGAAAGTCACTCATTCTTCTAAGAGAATAACAGAATCCTAACAACACCCATGCCATAAACGTAGGTATAATACCTACCGGTTACAACATGAACATGGTAACCTCTCGCAGTCTCCTATCTTCCCATGATGGGATCTTTCTCTATCTCACCCTACCAGTTTGGGTTTGTACTTAATTTGGTTTTAAGTTTCATTGAAAAGGAGAGTGACATAATGTCATCCACACCCTAGTCCTCCTATAAGTAAGGATTTCTAAATGCTTTAGAGTTCTAGCCTAGTGAGTGTGCCTAACAATATCTCAATCCTTTCCTAACACTCTGGCTAGGCCTAACTATACACAATCAAATCTAACTTTCAGGTTGGGTGCAACTTAGTTGGGTTCAAGTACTGAGTGCCTTCTACGGATTCTCATGGTCTGGCTATAAAACTATCCCCCTTAAGGATTCAGGCTCTCCCTAATATTTCTCAGTGTTTAAAATCTTGATTTCTCTCTCTACTGATGGTAATAAGTTGACTTGGGTGATTTTGGATGGTGAAAATACTGAGTTGGATTTCCGAGAAAAATTTGGTTCATACTAACTATTCGGACTAAAAGCCTCTACCTAATTCTTTTCCCGAGTACTTCTCCGAGTCCTCGAGGTTAAAACCGATATGGTTAGACTTAAGGTATGGGTGAAGTGTTCTTATTCGATGATTTCTAGATTTTCAGGTATTTAAGGCATCACTTCCTAATATTCTTAAGTATTTCCTAAGGGTGAAAAGAAAGAGCAGAAGTATTGTTTTCTCACGACAACTTACCCACTCGTTAGGGTTAAAGATGTTACTAATGGTAAGTTCTGGAAGGGTACTAACAATAGATAATCGAAATCTCACTATCTTTACTAGTTATCTCTATCTTATTCATCTCCCAAACATGTCCCCAACTCCTAGTGGTTAACAATTAATGTTGTAGTCTTAAGGTACAAGTATGGTGATCTATCCTAAGGGTTTCTAAGATATTAGGGTCGTAAGACTCTGTCTCTAGGGCCACTAAGTGTTCTCTAAATGTGAGATGTAAAGGTGAGGAAATGGTAGTCGTCATGACTACCTACCCGTCTGGTAGAGTTTAAAGAGTTGTCCATGTAATCCATGGACAAGGCAAAGCGCAAGGTGGCTGAAAGAATCCTCACTCGCCTGATCGTCTCCCGACTACCCTCAAGGCGGCCTAGGAAAAATGCCTATTCCTACATTGGCTCAAAAGAAACCTCAATTTCCTAACCCTTGTAATTTTAGGTCTAAATGTCTATATGTCCCTGCTAAGTTTGCTAACTTTAGGTAAGGTCTTAAGCCTACTTAAGTTAAAGTCCTCTTGGGTGTCTCTGCGACCACTGGTTCACCCTACGTAGGGTTTCTATCTTAACTTGAACTACAGTCCCGCATTCCTTCTAACGTGACCTCACAAAGGTTTGTCTCAAAAAGAACTTTAACTATGTGAATTACTACCTAACAAGTACACACACATTCTAACATAACATGCCACAAAACCATTCAAACAAACCAACATTACAAATCAAAAGCAGGACACACAAAACATTCAATTTATACAAGTTACACAATCAAGACCACATATAAGTCAAACAATAAACTAATCTCCATAAGTAATGAATCTATCTTAACTAACTACCTCAGAGGTGCCTGATGTCCACTAGAACTCTAGAGTCACATTCCATAAAACTTCTACGGTGAGTATACTGTTCTTAGGAATAAACTTAGGTTATTCTCTTCCTAACACAAGATGGGTGGCTCTACCCTTGTTAAGAAGTATTCTAACTCCTTGACCAAGGTAACCTACTCACATAACTAACCATAATCTTCGCGCACAATGCACACACTATAGGAGTGATCAGTCCCTATAATGAATACATGTATTACAAGATCATAATAAGTTATGGGCAACTATCCTAACCACAATCCAATTGGATTGAACTGCTCTGATACCAAAATGTAATGCCCTAATTTCTGGACTAAAAAATAATGCCCGTTGGAGACACTATTTCTGAACTCCTTGAAATCATTTCGTTAAATTTCCGATATCGTCATACATTTGCTTAAACTTTCCAACGATTAGCTTAAGCCAAAACAAAACAAACGACAAGACTTTAAATAGGTATGAAACCTACTTAAGTCCAGGGAAGAATTCACACTTAGAGAAGTGTGATCCAATAAACTCATACCGAAAATCCGGCAGAGTCTCCCCTAAAAACCGGGCAATTACCAGAAATTCAGCTTAACCTGAAAACCAGCAAAAACCAGTACAATTCAATATCATACATATCGTAAGATTAAAACTAGGCCTCAGTGGCCAACTCAGAAATAATTACACTTACATAATTTACATCAATACACTTCAGTGAATAACCAAATAAACAACTATAAATACTCTAGGAACTACTCCTATTACACTAATCTCCCTGCTAAAAAAGACTCAGTTCCATCCTCACCTGAACTGCCTCAACCTCACCGGAGGTACCTGCATCACTAAAATATGTCCCAGAAACGTGGGGTGAGATAATAATCCCAGCGAGTACAACTAAACATGCATATATAGTGGGAAGGTAGACAAAACATCACTCATCAAATAACACATAAATCTCAAATAGATAATAGTAGCTAAATTCTATAATGACATATATAATAATACCTAAGACGTGTATAGTTAGCCAATTAATACCAAACATAAAATAATATGTTAGTCATGAAGTATTTTCACCCAAATACCAAGGGTTCTTATCGCTTTAACATAAGTGAGCGCTCGGCCATGTGACCAAGGACCGTCGTCCAAGGCCACCCTGATTAAATTTTATTACCAAACCATATGTACTTTATCTCATTGAGGAATCCCGATTTAACTCCTTAGCCGTGGAGTAAATGGAATCACCTCTTTTATAACTTATTTGGTCCGAAGACCCATGACTTAACTTTTTACTCACAGCGCAAAGGCCGGCTTGAATTAACTCGCGGTCGAAACCGGTATACATGAATCGATAGTTAAAACTAGAATTTCGAACATTTCGAGTGTCTCGAGACTTTTGCAAGTTTCGCAACTTTCGTAACTTCGAAATTCAATAGTTTTACAATCGATCCAAGCATAATCTGATCAATCTCATTACAAACATCATAATTCTATTCAATTTAACCACATAGAAAGGGATTCAAGGGGTAGGGTTCATACAATGAGCATTTCATCAATTTCGCTACTTTCGTAAATTTCGCTACCCTAAGGTTTTCAACGAAAATCACCGATTAAACTACTCCATCTTACACCATTATCATCAATTCAACCACAATATACACAGAGAAATGGAATAAAGAGAGTAGGGTTCATACAATGGGGAGAAATCAAAATAAGAGGAAGGTGTGAGTGTGTGAGTTATACTCACCATTTTCTTGAAATTCACAAGAGGAAATGATGAATTGAAGGTTCCTTTGATGAATCCTAGCTTCAATTCTCTTTAATCACATCAAAACTCCACTTTCTCTCTCTAGAAACTCTCTCTCTCTCTAGGGTTCGAATGAAGAAGAAGAACAAGTGACTTTTCTGATTTTTGCATGTCCAAGTATTTATACTGGACAACTGGTAATCGATTACAGTAATATTTACACAAGAAAACGTTTCTGGGAAACTGGTAATCGATTACAACATTTGGTAATCGATTACCTAAAAACTAGTTCTCTGGTAATCGATTACACCCTTTGAGTAATCGATTACCTAAAAACTAGCTCTCTGGTAATCGATTACGCCATCTGAGTAATCGATTACCTAAAACTAGCTCTCTGGTAATCGATTACACCCTGTGAGTAATCGATTACCAGAACCCAATTTTTCTCAAATTCACTAAGTTAAAGCATAAACTTTGTTTTAACCTATAATTTCACAATTTACCTTTCTTGATTTACTAATACATAATTCTCTTGTTTTGATACCTAATGAAATTATTAAAGCTCCCAATTTGCGGGATGTTACAATTTGTTATTTTGTTGGCTTTTCATAATTAAATTTAATATGAGAGTAGTATTTTTATTTTACTGATTTGTTAAAAAATGCACATGAGTGGAAAAACAATATTTGTTTAATAAAAATACAGTTATTAGGAATGATTATAGACAACTTGTGCAGGTTTGTGTTTAAGTAAAGTTTTTTCTTAAATCAGGGGTATAAATAAAAATACTCTATTGTACCCTACTTAAACCATATCATTGTCATATGCATATTCTAGAGTAGTCTTTGAATTGACATTAACATAGTTTCTTACTTTGTGTTGTCAAATAACACTAGTCGTAATAAAATAAAAATAAGCAAATGATCATTAATTAATTAAGTTATATAAGACAAATATTCCATCAGAAAGTAAATAATAAAAATATTAGAAAATTATAAATAATGATTTTATGATCTATACTGGTTGGAGTTTGGCTAGTTTAAGTTAGGTTTTCTAAGATCTAGGCCTAACCTGTTTTTCAAACTTAAGGACTAAGTTTGGTTTATTTATTTGATATAGACCTTTTAAGGTTCGATCTAACATTTTTTTAAAAAGTTTATGACCAAAAATCCTATTTAAAAAAACTTATTTTGTAATAAGATTTTTGAATAAGTCATTAAGTCTATTTCTATAAAGATATAATAGGTTCAAGTCTTTATGTAGACCGTGTTTTAATATTTAAGAAACATATGATATCAAGATATTATAATAAAAAATTAATACAATAAATATAATAATAAAAATGTTATTATATTATGTATATTTACATAACTAGGTTGGCTTATCAAGTTTAAGAACCTTTTTAAGTGGCATAAAATCTGACCATTTTAGCTAAATAATAATCTTAACCTAAGAAGGTAAGGACTTGAAAAGTCAGTTTTACCCCTTAAAGTCATATTTTTGTGTTCTGTTAATATATGGTAACTAATGATTTGCTCACATATTTTGGTATTTGATGATGATGGACACAAGTATGAGGTTCAATGGATGCAAACCAAAGTAGCTATTAACATAGGAACGAAACATGCTTTTGTAGATTCTAGCAATTAACAGGTTAACCTTCAATTTAATTTACTTCATCATCAATTTAGTTAAAAACCTTTATTTTAGACTTACTAATTGGTTTACACCATTTATTTTGTTAGGCATGCCATGTAAGCATGTCATTGTAGCAATAGCTTCCAAAAATGAAAGACCAGAAGATTATTGTCATGCTTGGTTGACCATGGCTTCATATAATGCAACTTATGAACACCATATGCAACCCTTGCAAGGAGAAGAGTATTAAGACAAAACTGACCAAATACCACCAATCCCACCAAATATTCAGAAGGAAGCAGGAAGACTTAAGAAACAGAGGAGAAAGAAGGGAAACGGTAGGGAGTGATGGGTTTCTGGCAAGCGAACCAAAAATCCAGTAGTATAATAGTAAGAAAAGTATCGTATCCACAGGGAACGATCAATTCACGTATAGTTGCGATCTATTTATCAAGAGAACGAAATAGATTTATGAGAATATTGTTGTGCGGAAAACGTAAATTGCAGATTAATAATCAACTGAATATAAAAAGGAATAATTAGAGACACTTTACTTGGATTAGGATTGAACTTCATCTCATCACATCCCTCATGTATGTCAAGACTATCTATTATTTATGGCTTTGAACTATAACACTGTAGAAAAACTATATTGCTAAGACCCCAAGTTACCAGCAGCCTCACCACTCAAAGGTAATTCGTGCGGGCTCTCCCAGGCGACAGACTTACCCTCGGCTTATTTTGATTTTATTTTGTTTGTAAAAGAACTCATTGACAAACCATGATTATCCTTTAGACGCCCTTCATTAAAGTACTGTCACTACCCATCAATCACTAGCAATGCCCATGTTTCAGTCACTGGGATTACAATCAACTAACCTTTGCTATCGGTCCATTAGACCATGCTTATCCTTTAGACGCCCTTCATTAGGATACTCACACTATCCATCAATCACTAGTTCCGCCCATGTTTCAGTCACTGGTTAACCGAGTATTCTTATTCACTCAGAGGTTGAGTTTCCTATGTCTAGGCTCCCCCAAACTCGATGCTAGTCGTAACGTTAATTACAAACTAGCCTATAACTCCGGCGCAAGCGCGGAAGTTAGGGATTAAGCACAGAATAAGATTACCAATATTATCGCTAGGGAACTACATAAATAAATAGATAGAGTTTCACATACACTTGGGATTGGAATTGATTACATTCAATCCTAATGGAGAGTTAACTACACATGGTAGCCATACAAACCACCGAAGATGCTGTAACCATATTCAATCCTTGTGAAGCGCTCCTCCTCTCCTACTCTAAAATTAGAACTGGTGCATTATCACTGAAATATCACTGAATTACAATAATCGTGCACACCTGATCTGGTGCAAGAGGGTCCTATTTATAGGCTAAGGAAAGACAAAGAAAATTGGGGAGAAATCTATCTAAAAACAGCAACAGGGCAAGAATCTTCGTGTTCTGTGCTTCACCCTGCGCTACAGCGCAGGTTGCAGCGCAGGTTCCAGAGGGCTGCGCTTCACCCTGCGCTGTAGCGCAGGTTGAAACGCAAAATGCGTCCTACAACTTCAA
Organism: Sesbania bispinosa; assembly: GCA_026901365.1. Lineage (NCBI taxonomy): Eukaryota > Viridiplantae > Streptophyta > Magnoliopsida > Fabales > Fabaceae > Sesbania > Sesbania bispinosa. The sequence continues at coordinate 1,202,583 of QLOH01000165.1, read as the reverse complement.
ACTTTCTCTTTTTAATTTGATCTCTCCCCGAGACTGCTTTTGGCTGATTTGTCTTTCCTTGTTTCCCTTTTCTTGACGCAATCTTTGTATTTATTGAGCATCTTGGATTTAATTGGGAAGGTTGTCTGCAAAATCCTTGTTTAATTGGCAGTGATATCTTCATTAATTGCTTCAAATAATCTTCAAATCTTTATTAAATGTCTTCAATCAAACTTCAAATCTTGCAGATATCTCCCTTATTTAATGTTATCTTTCCCTCAAATCAAATCCTTGCAATATCCTACAAAAAATCAGCAATATTTCTATTAAAATAGCATCAAATTCAAATCTAAGATTAATAAATAAAATTTATCTAATATTTAATAAAAAGGGATTAAATTGGGGCAAAATTACTATTTTATCCTTGATAAGTGAACTAAAAAGTGCTCTAATTTATCATATAATTTTCACTTATCAGGGAGTTGGTTGTCAATCCAAATAAGCTGAAGAGTAAGTTGGCAGATTTTACCTGTAGAGTTTGTGGAGTAAAGGGCCACAACAAGCAAACATGCCCCATAACTAAGAAACAAAGTCAGGAAGAGCTCCAGGCCCAACAAAAGCATCAAGCCTCAGCTGAATGTGGCCCTTCCAACACTACTAATGATACTTAGCATATCAGACCCCAAATTCTCCTCTTAATGACACTGTAGCATATCGGAACCCAGTACAAGATGAAATTGAGCTCACTCACTCACAACCCCCACCAATCACTACAAGCCCAACAAGGATGGTTCAAAGGCCCAAGCTCACCTTTAGACCCAAGCCTACACCAATCACAAGCCCAACTGATGGAACCTTATCCCAATAAAGTTCACCAGCAAGTGCACCCAATCTGGAGAGGGTTACTCAAAAAAAGCTATGCACTTCATGCCAACCCCGGCCTTAAAGAAAAAGGCTCCATGATGTGTAGACTTGGTTTTTGATAGGGCCTTTTAATGATTTTCAGACTTGGTTTAATTTCTTTCTTAGTGCTTTTTGGTTAAAGGACCATTGTGATGGCCTTTTTGACTTGTTTCTGTTATGGTCTTTAATGTTAAGTTCTAGCATTTTGGATGTCAACTTTTTGCTTTATATATAAGGACCATTGTGATGGCCTTTTCAATTTGTTTCCGTTATGGCCTTATTTAATGTTGCTGGTACATGGCCTATTCGATGTAATTAGCACAATGTCAGGTGCTCATTTTGGATGTGAACATTTTGCTTTATATTAATAGCCTTTCTTTATTCTGTTCAGCTCACTGTGGATTTTTTGTGGCTTAATGGCCTTTCTTTATTCTGTTAGCACAATGTGAAATTGGTGCTCACTTAATGTTGGGAGGATCCGTTTTACTCACTTATCATCAATTATCCTGTTCCCTTCTTATATTGGCAGGATCTGTTTCACAATTATTTTTTCAAATAACAATTTTATTCAATCAAAGTACATAACTAAAAAACACAATCTTTCATTCACCCAATATATGGTCTTACATTCACCAACATAGGTCTCAATTACATTTAGATAACTAAAGTAGAACAAACACAAACTATGATTTCATACCATATCCTAACAGATAAGTGATCCCACTAAATATCACAATAAACATAAACATCATTAACAAATTTAGTCTCCTAATTTCAGAATCTATTTGGCTAAGTTTATTAGTCACATTTTTCCTCCATGCTTCAACTTCACATGTTGCAGTTGGAATTGTAGATGTGGCTTCTTCAAGAATAAACTTATCTTCTCCACCATTGTGCTTATCTACCTAGCTGAAAAATTGGCATCTTTCATCAACCTACAACAACATCAATAGGGTTAATACGGTTCAAAACTACCAACCGCTACATCAATGTAAAATTACACAAATTCTACCTTAAGCCTAGGACATCCATATTACAATCTACAATGATTTTTTTTAGTCCCTGAAACCCTAATAATAGCCCTTAAAGAACAAAAACATTTGATTCCATTTTCTCCCTTTTTCTGCATATTTGATGAACTAGATCCAACACTCACAATTGTTGTTTTTCTGTCACCGCAGCTACCCATTGTCACCGGAATGTGATACGGAAACAACAAGAAATGAAGTGTACAAGCACCCAATGTAGAAGAAGAAAAATGGAAACCCAAGTGGGAGCAGTTCACGAATGGAGAACCCTCGAGAAGAAGGAATAAAAAGGAAGAAAGAAGGAATGAGGGACAGATTGGGGATTCTGAAAAAACATAGTGTAACATCCTGGAAAATTGAGACCTAGAAAGTATAAAAGAAAACCTTAGGTGGTGAGCCAAGTGGTTAGGGAAGTTAAAAGTAGGTTAAGAAACCAGAGGTTAAGAGTGTAAAAGAGGGACGAAGAGTTAAGCCAATCAACTGTAGGTCGAACCTAGAAAGTATCACACTCACAGTCAGAGGGAATGTAGTGGTTAAGGGTAAAGAAATGAGGTTGGGTATAGAAGAATTAAGTTGAAAGGAAGAGTTAAGGAGAAGAGCTACACCGAGATCTTAGCCATTCGGTGTGGTAAATAAGCTTTGTGGTCAAGGGAAATGATTTATCAAGAATTAG